>JAJGOT010000316.1:842500-1020674 GCA_022457155.1 Cladopsammia gracilis | reverse complement strand
AGCCGCGATGTGCTCTACAAGATAAGGTAAATATTATGGGTTGGAGCGCTTCTGGGGTCCGTGAAAGGTGGCCAAGGTGGCAAAACCGTGGCAAAAGCGTGCGCGCAAGCCATACGCAGAATGATCATTAATGTGGTATTCGTGTAACTTAGTTCTACCATCCCTACCCCCCCCACCGTAGTTGTAATGTATATATAGCGGAGCATGCGCACGAGTTAGAGGATTAAAAAGCATGGTGTGCTTGTTATTTATGGTTAAATCCTGGGTTTAATCCGAGTCATCTTTGGTTCAATTCCTGACTATACTTCAAATAACATGCTCTTATCTCACGCAACTTTACTCCTTCAACCTTTGGTTTATTATTGACTGATGCATTATAGCAAGTGTGTCAATAAACTCATAGCATTGTATCAATTTTTATATGAAACATTTGGACAAGATCAAGCTTTTTAAATGGATATAAAATACTTTCAATTCATAAGTATTTCTGAAACCCAATTCATTAGATTATCCTTTAATAATTTTAACAAATTCCTTAACAGTAAATCAAATAAGCTTTACGTTTCAAATATTACAACATTAAATTCTCTTATTTAACAATACTCAAAACTTCATTTCACAAACATCGATCTCAAGAATAAAAATTTCATTCATTGTCAATCAAATATGTTTCAACCTTTTTCATTTTTTTTTTAATCTATCGACAGCAATCTCCATTTACGTCTGCTACCTCGCCTATTAAATTATCTACTCTAAAATCTACAAAACACTTCAAAAAGAACTTTCTAGAATAACGTGTCAGGTAATTATAATCATAAAGTTATGTACAGTTCAAGCTGTTTACAGCTTCATGTTCAATAAAAAAGCAAGCCAAGAACTCTTAATCAATTCAAGAATTGTTCCATGATTCCATCAAATTACTATAAACAGCAAATACCCTTCACATAAACAACCTTTCAACCAATATTTATTAGCCTACGCAGCAAGAATCAACGACATCCCCATTTACGTCTGCTACGCCACCTATTAATTTATCTATTCTCAAATCTCCAATACATTTCAAAATCTCGGAGGAGGACTTCCATATAAAAATGACGGCAGTGCTCGTCGAGATTCAAGTACCTTTTAGGGTGATTTTGGAAACTTTTCCGACGAACACCCCCATCATTTTTATATGTGAGTCCCACACGGGGGGGTGTCCATTTGTAACTAAGAAACACGTTTACTTCATAAATCGCGCTGGCTTGGATTAACTCCGGGGGGGGGGGGGGGGGGGGGGCTCTCATATAAAAGGGGCGGGGATGCTCGTCGGAAATTTTGAATTAAACCCCTAAAGGAGACCAATCTGGGCGAGACCCAAGCTTTGGCTTTTGTACGTGCAACCCGAAACGAGACCTTGACGGCTAAATATAATAGTGATTTGCCCAGAACACCCTAAGTGAGACCAAAACCCGAAATTTGCACCCCTAAGCGAGACGACGAGCATCCCCGCCCCGTTTCATATGGGAGTCACCCATAAAAAGCTTGAGATATCCAAATATTCAAGGCAATATTCCAGCAAAGGTGATCGCGCGAGGGCACATCCACCATCAAAAGACAAAAACGAGAAAAGCGTGGGGTCTGTATTACTGGTTACCTTTATGTCTCCCCGTCTTTCTAGTCCTCGCAAAAACTCCAGATGAGCTTCGAGTCCAGGAGTAACACGGACAACCTTCTCGCTAAAGAATTAAAAACAATTCCAAACTGAGTGAGAGATAAATTTAAGTTAATCATAATTATTTTTGTATTGTATGATGAAAATAAAAGTTGAAAGTTGGAAGTTTTGCAAAAACTAGTGAGATTCACCTTAACATTCATAAAACTAAATTTGGTGACTTTTTAAAAATATATTTGTTAACATTTTGGTATGACAGTTTTTTTTTGTTCGTGTGTCTTGATGTTTCCATGAATTATGACAGCCATGTTTTTCGATATTTGGATATTTTCCCCTTAAACCAAAAAAGCCTGGGCTAAATGAGATTACGATCGCCGCGACAAATTCTTAAGCAAAGTACAAGAAAAATAAAAATATTTGGCTCTTTCGTTTGTGCTTGTGCATATTGTTACGCCTGCGTCATCTCCGTTATAATTCAGACATTACTGATTGCGTTTACATTCGTGTCGCTAAAAATCAATCCGAGTTTACTATTCCCTTTTTTTTTCTGAGGTGCCACATGGCTTCAGTTTCACCACTGAATAAAATGTAACATGATCCAAACAAACTCGCGTTAATTTAGCAAACAGTTTTGGTTTTAAATGCAAGAATCCTGTATGGAATGGATTTTTAGCTAAATTGCGGGCTAAAAAGTCCAGATAAAATACCAATTTGACCAAATTACAAATTCTTTCAATTTAGCGAAGCCTCTTTGTTCACCTGGCACCTAAATGTGTTCTTCTTGATGCAATTATATCCTTCTTTCCCTTCTTCGTGAACGAAAAGCTATGCAGTCTATGCCGGACAACCTTCTCAAGATTGAAATTATCGAAATGCCGTATGAAAAATTACGCAAAACCGCAAAACTGCAAACCCCAATGCCCCCTTCTTTGTAGAAAAGAGATTATCAATGTTAACCTTGGTAGTGGACCATATGCGTTTAACTGAACTTCTCTAAGGGGCCAAGAAAATTTGATATATTCATGCATATATATATAACCCAAGAGTGACCTAAACTTCGGTTTTGCAGAAGTTATCATTGAGACAAAAGACAGATGGAAATGTACTTTGAAATGATGATTAATTTCTTACCTTTGTACTAGAAACGCTTGCTGAACAGATAGCATACATACCGCTAACCACCACATGATGGTGCTAACAGCAACAACAACTTTAGGTAATGGTCTTTCCCTGCTTTTCAAACGAGATATAAGCCTTCGAGTTTTAATAACTAAACATCTGCTTCCATAAAAAAACGGCCCAAAAGTATTAGCAAACAAAATTGGTTGAGGGAGAGATATAAGTTTAATGAAAAAACGTGAAGTTACACCAGCTATGATTATTTAGCTTATAAGCTTTCAGTATTCAATGTAGAACTGATTGACAGAATGTCGCAGCATCGTGTTTACAATGGCTTATTTCAGACATTTTTCTTTCCAAACATGCACAATTGTAACAGTATAAACTCTGGAAAATGTAAATTGTTTGGGTTTTAGATTGAACAGTTTACAGGTGTGTAAATGTCTCCACATCTTATACTTTTTTGAAGAACACAAATCGAGGAAATCCATGATTATCGATACGCATTGCTTGTCTTATACCCTTCCTAAAGCTAAATGTATTTATACCTACGCTGAAGTCGTCTTTCTGATTTAACTCCATGAAAATATAACACAATAAAATCTCGAAAGTAACGCCTAACAGGAGTAATTGTGATTTTTGGGCGCTTAAGAGAGCCTTTTTTCCCGGACCGCGTGAGAGGCGGCACATGATGGAAAATTTCCCTACCCTCATGTTTAGCTCAAAGATAGCCCATGGTGAGTCAATAAACGTGGTGGTATTTTTTTGTTCAAATCTATTTTTCATTTCTAGAAAATCCCAAAAACTCTAACGGTCCCCCCATCGCCACGAAATAGCCGAAATACGAGCGCCGAATATGAGCACAATACAGGTTCTCGTTAAAAGCGCACAGGGAAGCAAGGCTTTCCCTAATTTGAACAATTGTGTAGGAGGCATTAACAAATGATTTGAGCTAATAACAGGTTTTGTAGTTACACTTCTAAATTAACGGTGAGTGTTTGAAAATCGCTCATATTTCATTATCAAAAAATTGCATTTTGGAGCAGTTTTTCAAGAAATATTTTCCCTATGCGGTATAACTCAGAATCGCTTTAAATTGCGGTTTTGGAAACGTGGATATAGTACTCTTTTCAAGGAAACTAAAAAACGTTTGGGCCTCATAACTACTGCAAAGAAAAAGCCCGTGTCATTTCGAGGAAATTGCAACATCGACTTGTCAACAACCGCAAATAATCGAATTACGCTTGCTGTTAATGAAGCCAAAATTCCGACGAAAACTTATCGCTTTACACCATACTAGATCAGAGACATAGTATAACGAGCTTACCTTGCATAGCCAGTGGTTGAAGGTTGGTTTTATCCCTATTTTCGTTTCAAATGGCCATCTTCGCTCGAGCAGGTTTATCAAATCACGCAATCAGTAAATGTTGCCGAAGGCACTTTCTCGGAAACATCGCTTTTCTCGACAGTTCCAACCATATTTCAGCTTCCATTCAGCTATTATAAACATTGGACTTGATTGCAAAATAAAGCGTGATGATTTGAACGTTTGGAGTGTCTATAGTGGCAAGTGAGTTTAACAAAGTTGGCAGTTCAAAACGAACAAGGAACTATTAAACTGATCATGAGCCGTTCATGTCACGCAACGAGACTGTGTACACAGCATGGTCACAGGACTCCCAGCAAAACTGGCATTGTTCGTATTTTTCTTTTCTTCCACCATTGCATCTTCAGTTTTATGCTGCAGCTGTTTATTAAAGAATACGAATTTAATACCCCTAATGAACGAACTGTGAAACAAATCGTCTTTTGGCAACACTAATCTGACCCACAACGCTTTGAAAGGCTGTCTTGGTATAAAAACATACAAGTGAATACAAACCCCCACTGCGCAGATTTATTTTTGGTATTCACCAGATATAAATGAAATAAATGAAGTTAAGTCCACTCTAAGTAAACGATGACAACATTTTTTATCAGCTGTTTAACAAACCAATGGTTTATTAAATTTCAGAAATATATTCACTTGCGCAGATACCACAACTACTAATGGCTCCGTCAATTCCAAGCCCGCTCATCTCCCCCCCCCCCCCGGGCATTTGTCGGGCATTTGTCTTTTTATTTTTAAAAAGTTGCAAATGCCCCACGGTGGGGTCAGCTTACATGTACAAATCCCCACGGTGGGGCATCTGAAAGAGTGTAAATGCTTGACCATGGGACAAGATCAAAATTTTTATTTCAATGATTATTGATGGAAGCAATAATTGCTCACAAATAAATGGATCTTTATTCATGCTAGGAATTCTTTCGTTCTACCTTGGCTCAGTATTACTTATATCCGTTCCCTCATTCGTTCTAAATATTTGTGTTATGTTTCCATAAAACTTTTGACTCCAATAATTTCCTGTCGATTCTCGTTGTTAATGTTATTAACTTTGATTAAAACTATGCTTACGTTCAATCCATTTACACGGTAAGTTCGCCGTTGATTGAAACGCTTTTTCAAGTGAAGTTGCTATTGAATTTTTTTAAAGACAGATCTGTTGCGACAAATCACGAAGACACCAAGGCCATGAATGTTGGCAAATAAGGCGTCAACAAAAATTGAAAATTTGCCGCGATATAGATATTATCTTCTGTGGCACTTAAAAGATAAGGCAATAGGCGGCCTGTTTTGAAAATTGTGTGAAACTTTAATATTTTCACTTGGAAAGTACAGGACTGGAGCGACATTTATCGACTCAGTTTTTATATTTTTATACTGGAGGAAATCAGAAAATTTAAAATAAACAACGAAGCATGTACGAATTTAATATCCATAAGATAATGTTGTTTTGACAATGCCCCACCCCCGGGCTGACCTATTTTAGCAAATGCCCCACCCTTGGGAAGGAAAAGTTATAAAATGCCCGACAAATTCCCGGAGGCGGGGGGAGGGGGTGGGGGGAATGAGCGATGAGCGGTTACGGAACTCAAAAATGGCTGCTTAAAAAAAAAAACAATTCTTCAAAAAATGGCTGCGCATAAAAATCGGGTGTTGAAACGTGTGAAGTGCAAGTGGAATGCACGTGAAGTGTACGTGAAGTGCGCGGGACGCGGTGCATGTCAAGTGCCTGCGATTTCGAAGAGCGTGTATTGTATTGAATGTCGCAATAGGAGCGTCCTCACTTGCATGTTCAGATGTACTGTTACTACTGCCATTTCGTGTCTCAGAATAGTTCGCGTTCAGACTTACAATATAGCCTGTTCCAGAAATTCAGACAATGGGAAAGACCCACACAATAGGGGAATGGCTTGTAAAAATAGCGAGCAAAGCAGACGCGATGAGAGGGGACGCGGTCCCCTCACCGTCATTTCGCCTCCAATACTTTCGCGCTGTTCCCCAATTCTGGGCACCCATCCGGAGCACCTGGAACAAGATGGACCTACCTCTGGTGTGTGAGTGGACACTGTACCTGGGCAGTGTCGCTGGTATGAACGCGGCGTCCGAGGAAGGTTGCCATTCCAATCCTTGAACTTTGCACCGCATTCGAGCGCATTCATTCCAGAATGACAAAAATCTAGTTTTCAGTGCCCGTTCCCTGATCAATTTCCTCTGGTACAGGCTACTAACACACCATAAAGAATAATTAACTGAATATTAAAAGCTTCCCCCGCTGAATCCGGAAGGCTACAAGACGACTAGGGCGTTGTCCATATCCTGCCAGTATAGAAGCAACACGCAGATTTCAATTTTGTTACATATTCCGTAACCAGTTAAAAGAGGTTAGAGCCCTGCCTGAATTTCCGAACTTGTTGTAGTCCGTTATAGCGTTAGTAGTTGTGGTATCATCGTATCTTATATAAACCACTGCGCAAGTGAATATATTTCTGAAATTTAATAAACCATTGGTTTGTTAAACAGCTGATAAAAATGTTGTCATCGTTTACTTAGAGTGGACTTAACTTCATTTATTATATGACCCGTCGGCCGGCCCTGCGAGCTTTTTCTTTGCAAAACCATTGATGAAAGTCCCGTATGAGGGCCGTACGCATTTGCGCGAGCTGGGCCGGAAAAAGCCGTAGCGCCCTACTACAAAAGCGGAGGGCCTCGCGCGTTAAAATTTTAAGTAATTTTGTCTCCAAATTGGTCATATGATAAAATACTTATTGACTAAGTTAGGTCGGGCCGGATGGGAAAATATTTGGCTCTCGATCATGGCGTACGGACCGAGCCCAGCGAGGTCCGTACGCCATGACCTCGAGCCAAATATTTTCCCATCCGGCCCTCCCACTTAGCCAATATATATATGTTATTTACCGAACAAGGCCGGTAAATAACTTATTTATTTTTTTCCTACTTCAATTCTGTGATTTGCCGAGTAAATCTTGATATTCTTGTACAGCTTTCCAAGTAATTTCTTTACGCGCCGCGTAAAGGAAAACTGACACAACGCGTGCAAAGTAACTCGGTAATCTTCACAACTTTTTCATTCAGAAACAAAAAAACTTACTTTACAAAGTGAACTAATTTCTATCAGTTTATTTCTCTCGGTAGAATAAACGGCTGTTGTGTTTGTCTGCGGTAAAGATCGAGAAATGTTCTAGCCTACAGCGAAGCCGTGGAAAGCTGAAGATTAACTTTAAAAACTTTTCAAATTTTTCTACAAATGCCGGAAAGTCGAGCGTAATTCATTCATAGCAGTGCGAAAGCTTAAACTGAGCTATTCTTATTTAAAAATCATATCTTCTTGAATGAAAAATTACAGAATTTAGATAAAAGAAGGCAAAAACTGTGGAATATAAGCATACTAACCGAGCAATGTAGTGAAAGTACGAATTATCTCGTAAAATCCGATCGCGAAAATGCGTCTTATAAATTGAGCTTAACTGAAAACAAGCCAGTACAAAACTAGAATGACAAATTTAAGCAACACTTTTCAATGAAATTTCACAGAATCTCGATTAGAACAAAAAGAAAAACGGAAAAATAAGAACACTTAAATCAAATTTAGTCAAAACCTTTGTAAACAAGCGCTAGATTGTCTAATCACAGTATTTTTTTAAGCCACAAATAAGTAAGCTTACTAAAGTCTTATCGCTTTGCAAAAAAACAACAACAAACGCCGAACAAACTATAAAATCAACAAATCATAAAATCCAAACTTGTACTCGCCTTTTCGAGGAATAACATTGGCCTTTAATTTTACGGCTGATTTCTCCATCCACTTAGTTTAATCTCTCTTTCTTCATTGAGTCTTTTTGATACCTCGTGGAAGCATTAAGATCTTCAGCGTGTTTTCGGATCTTTGTCAGCCGATGTCAGCCATGCATGGTGAAACTTTTCTGGTTTTCTTCATTGTTTTCTCTATTTATGTCGTTAAATATTTTATCTAGCTAATAAAATTCGCTTTCGCTTTGGTAGCTTTCGTCTGGGTCCATATTTGACGAGAAAATTCAATAATACCAGGGCTCACAAGCTTAAAACAACGGAGTCACAAATTATTGTGATTAGGCAACTACGCAACCCGGGCGGAATCGTTGAGTGAGCGGGCAAGATCGTAAATTTCCGCCCGCTCCCGGAACCAATCATATTGCAGGATTCGCAGAATTCCGCCCGCTCGCGCCCTGAGAAAAAAATAAGAACATATTATTTCATTTATATCTGGTGAATACCAAAAATAAATCTGCACAGCGGGGGTTTGTATTCACTTGTATGTTTTTATAACAAGATAGTTTTCAAAGCGTCGTGGGTCAGTTTAGTGTTGCCAATAGACGATTTGTTTCACATTTCGTTAATAAGAGGTAATAAATTCGTATTCTTTAATAAACAGTTGCAGCATAAAGGTGGAAGAAGAATGCCAGTTTTGCTGGGAGTCCTGTGACTATGCTGTGTACACAGTCTCGTTGCGTGACATGAACGGCTCATGATCAGTTCCTTGTTCGTTTTGAACTGCCAACTTTGTTAAACTCACTTGCCACTATAGACACTTCAAACGTTCAAATCGTCACGCTTTATTTTGCAATCAAGTCCAATGTATATAATAGCTGAATGGAAGCTGAAATATGGTTGGAACTGTCGAGAAAAGCGATGTTTCCGAGAAAGTGCCTTCGGCAACGTTAATTTACTGATTGCGTGATTTGATAAAGATGGCCATTTGAAACGAAAATAGGGATAAAACCAACCTTCAACCACTGGCTATGCAAGGTAAGCTCGTTATACTATGTCTCTGATCTAGTATGGTGAAAATCGATAAGTTTTCGTCGGAATTTTGGCTTCAATAACAGCAAGCGTAATTCGATTATTTGCGGTTGTTGACAAGTCGATGTTGCGATTTCCTCGAAATGACACGGGCTTTTTCTTTGCAGTAGTTAAGAGGCCCAAACGTTTTTTAGTTTCCTTGAAAAGAGTACGATATCCACGTTTCCAAAACCGCAATTTAAAGCGATTCTGAGTTATACCGCATAGGGAAAATATTTCTTGAAAAACTGCTCCAAAATGCAATTTTTAAATAATGAAATGTGAGCGATTTTCAAACACTCACCGTTAATTCAAAAATTTAAGTACAAAGCCTGTTATTAGCTCAAATCATTTGTTAATGCCTCCTACACAATTGCTCAAATTTGGGAAAGCCTTGCTTCCCTGTGCGCTTTTAACGAGATCAGTTCTTGTACTCATATTCATCGCTTTCATTTCAACCATTTCATGGCGATGGGGTCCGTTACAGGTTTTGAGAATTTTCTTGAAATCAAAAATAGATTTGCACAAATAAATCCCACCACAGTTACTGACTTTCCATAGGGTATCTCTGAACTGAATATGGCGGTAGGGAATTTTCGAAGCATGTGCCACATTTTTCTGATCTCACGCGGTCTCCAGAGAAATTCTCTCTTAAAGGTGAAAGGTATGAAGTTAAAAACATGTCAAAATAGACTATCTATGTCTTCTACTTCTATTTTACTAACAAACTATTATTACCACACTGAGTTTATTCAGGTCGTTTAGTCACCAATGGACATTTATTTATTCGTCGCAGGTACTCGACATTACTCGACTATGTTTGACATCGCTAGTCAGTAAGGAGCTAGATACGTGATATAGATTAATTTTTTTCGCCATCCTGTTTTATTTTATGTAGTCTTCAAGAATTGGCGATGCACCAATGTATAATAAAAGATAAATTAATTGTACATAGTTATATTTCTTAGTGATGAGGAAGTAAGATTGGCGTCATGATTTAATACCAAAACTGATTCCATTGAAAAATAACATGCGCGTTATGGTAATCTAAGCGAGATGTAGAGCACCTGTGTTAACACAGTGAGGAAACGAATTCTATTGTGTGTCTGTGATCGCCCATACAAATTACAAAGTCGTCTCGCACGTTAAGAGGCGCTGCGCCTAAAGAAACAACCGATGATTCCCGGCTGAAAAATAAAATCAGCAGATTTTTTTTTTTGCCACAAGTAAAGGTTTCCAAACTTTATTTAAAAATGAATTTCTTTTGTTTTAGTTTGAATCGCTTTTTTCCTCAAATATGTACTCGCGAAGTTGTTTTGTCTGATGGCACCAAAATAGAGCGTAAAATATGACCTTCAGAAAGGAGGTTCAGAATTTTATATCGCAACGCAAAATGATCAAACGTTTTCACGTGAGTAAAGAAAAAAGCTTATTTATGTTATATCATTCGATAATCATCGAAAAATAGTCAAAGAGAATGCAGAATAAACATTTAAATATACCATACCAAATTAAATATAGCATTAGGCAACATTACATAAGGTAATCACACTGGCAAACCAAAAGCTATAAGGATAGATCTTACGTCAATGGAAAAACATTTTGTGGCCAAAGTAAACTGACTTTGCACTAAGTGTTAAAAGTTACTGCAATTACCGTTATTTTGCCACTTTGGCGAAACACTTCTGTGTTGTCAAGAATGCTCTCGATAGCGTCGTAAATGCCACATTGAAATTTGTTAAGCACTCATCAACCACCCTAAATAGGAGAAAATAATATGAAAAGAACACAGAGGACGAAAAATACGAAAAAAGGTGAAATGTTCAGAGGTTACCATCCGCTTAGGGAAGTCGAATCTTCGCAATGTGGTCACGTGACAACATTCGTATTTCCAAACTGCAGCGGAATCTAAACGTTTCAGGATAAAAGAGACAGAATTAGGTATCTGAACAACTTTTCCACGGCCAGAAACTTTGTAGTAATACGATGTTATGAAATTTTGTACAAGAAATTGACGAATCGAACTCAAATTTACCTTAAATCGGCCGCAGTCATCGATAAGTTCGAATGCGTGTTGCATTTCGTTAAATACAACGGATGTTACGGGTCAACGCTTACTCAAGTAGTGAGGTCAGCGGACTTTCAAAATGGTCGCGTGACAGCATTGATAATCAGAAGCATGAAAAAAATTCTTTACGAACTCTGTGCATAACAATTCGACAGGAATACAAGATGGATAGAAAAGGTAGATTAAATATTTATTTAAATAGCAGCCGCATTTATTATCTCATTATCACTAATACACAGAAATCGAAATATTTTCTGACAGATTGCTGTCCAAAATGGTGTTGGTGATTTTTTAGATGTGCGTTAGTTTTCTTCCACACCCTCCTAGCATCGCGAAAACTCGTAAGCCACAAAACCGTCTGAAATGGACATCATTTGCGCCCAAATTGCATAAAGGACACAACGAAAACACAATGTTGAGGTAAGTGAAGTTTATTTCTACATTAAAGCTTTATTTTAGCATATGTAAGATAAAATTAATTTCCCATACAAATATCCAAGCCCATACTTGCTGGCCGGCAATCGCATCGAGCCTCGAAAATCTTCGAGCTCATGTTCCGTCTGATTCAGTCAGTGAGTTCTCCAAACAAGCAATGTACCATCCATTCTTAGACCATTTAATATCAGAGCTGGATTCTCGCATTAGCCGCGGTTACTCGAAGCACTTTTACTTTGATAAATTTGATTTACCTAGGTAAAATCAATTTACCTACTGGCTTTTCGGCGACGGCAGCGAGAACGTGGACAAAACAATAGGTTTAATTAGAAAAACAACGGCTCTGCACGTGCGTTACACACTTTGGTAAATTTATTTGCCGTTCTCTACAAAACAACAACGTCAAATGACCAAATTCGAGGTTTCCTTTCTCTGTCAGAATATGAACTTCTTCCTTCATGCGAATTCAACTCCCAAACATAGACAAATTACTGAAAGCTCTGAAACAATTTGGAATAATTGCGAGGTAGTTTGAAATTTTTTAACTAACGTTTTCCCTGTTGTTGCCGTGTTGGTTGCTTTAAACAGTTTCTTTTTGAATTATTTAAAGCCTGGTTTCCATATAATCACAAGGATCGCAGCGATCGCAGAAAAAAGTGTTGTGCGACCCTTGCGATCACATAGAAACCAAAAACTTTGCGATCCTTGACATCGTTATGATCCTTGCGATCCTTGCGATTGCGATCGCAAAGAAAGAAAAATTTCTATCTTTGCCATCCTTGCGATCGAGAGGTTTTTATATGAAAACCAAATTCCGATCCAAATTGCGATCCAAAATGTCCCAGAAGTCATTGCACCCCAAAGCCTTGTATCCTATAATGCACTTAAAGTTTATCGGATCCAGGCCTACTCAACGTTTCCTTGCGATCACTGCAATTATATGGAAATCTGAGGTCTCAGCGATCGTCGATCGTTGCGATTATATGGACACCAAGCTTAAACCTTAATTGCACAAAACAATTTGAGAATTTGCATTTTATTGGCACGAAAACGTCAGCGAGCATCAATAAGAAGATTAAGGAGAAGGGAAGAAACATCTGGTATAGGAATTAGGCATTTTTATAACGGTCACCGATTTCCAGGTAATTGTATTGCTAGGCTTTGTGAGGGCATAAGCTTTGATGGAAGTTTGTTTAATTTTTAATGATGCTATTGATATAATATTAGTGATAAAACATTATGTCTGATAATTCCTTCTAATACAAAAGCATCTTTTAGCTTTTCAATAAGTGAAGGTAAGGTAAAGTCGCACTCGAGCCACAAATGGCCCACACGGCCGGAGCTTAACCCGGTTTGTTCAATAAGTGAAGACATATTTATAATTGGCTACTTTTTAAATTGCATAGGGTTTTTTGTAGTAAAAGGTCTAATAATTTAATGATATATTTAGTTATTTGTGACTGTTTTGGTTTTTCAGAGAAGATGTGAGACAGCATGGACGGAGATGATTTATCTGCATCTGCTACAGTAAGCTTGGTCATCAAGGTTAACAACATTTGGAGATGGGCTAGTTATAAACAAAAATGTTAATTACAAACAATCCGAAAGGAAAATAGTTTGTCAAGGATGCTGGATAATGCAACGAAGAATATTAAGTTGTTATAAAAACAATTAAATGTAATAATGTATGAATTACATTGCAAAATGCATGTAGTAAAATGCATCACAGAGATATCATGATATGACATACGCAGTTTGTAGTATTTCTTGTGAGTTCTTGGGCCCACTTTTATGTGTCTTAACGAGGTATTTAATCTGTTCGAGCAAAGAGATGTAGGTTGCGGGAAGGTCTTGATTTTGAGTTTCTTTTTGAGCAGCCATGTTGAAAATGTAATAAATTTTGTTTGAGTGGGAAGAATCTTGTTGGCAAATTATAATGTGCAATTGGTTGTTACTTAGGTTCCATCTGGTTCGTTGTGAACTTTGATTGTCTCGTTGCAGTTTTTGTCGAACTTTCCAGTTAGCGTAAGAGTACTTGAAGGGAGTGTTTTTGTTTAGGGGTAGCTAGCTAACTAAGATAGGAAATGGACCTTGAATGCCATTTTCGGAATAATAGAGATGTTTTTAGCGGTAGATGTTATCAGAGTGATTCTAGGTTGTGTTGTTAAAGAGTGACTATGATTTTATTGTCTTCGAAAATGAATTTAAACTGATATATTCTTTCTTGGTTTTCAGTAATTTGGTGTTTTGAGTGAGAAATATGATAATCTAATGATAACATCTACCACTAAAAGCGTAATCAATTTTCAATCACGCAAGTTGGAAAACTTAGATAAGAAACCTTCCATGTTTTCCCCGTGAGCATTATAACAAGTCAACGATAATGACAACATTTGCCAATAATTGAAATCATTCATATACAAACATCAAGTCCAATTGATCATATCGCGGACTCGGTATAATTTTAAAAGTTATCGAGCCGTCATAATTTAACCATACCCTATATTGTATTGGCGTTGAAAAGAAACAGTTAGCATACAGTCTGCAAAACCATGCACGCAAGCCATACGCAGAATGATCATTAATGTAGTATTCGTGTATCTTAGATCTATCATCCCTACTCCCCATAGTTGTAATGTATATATAGCGGAACGTGCGCATGAGTTAGATGATTAACCATATTCAGACTGGGCTTTTTTAGGCAATCTGTGACTGGGGTGGGGGGGGGGGGGGGGGGGGTGGGTGGGGGATCTTCGGACCCCTTTTATATCTCTGGAACCAGTAAGGCCAGGACCATGAAATTTTCACACAATGTTCAACTCCATACAAGGAAGCTTCACACCCAGTGTTCACCTGCCACACCCAATTATGACGTCACAATGACGTCATTTTTTGTTTTTTCGACGTTTCTTTGATATTTTTCCATCCAGATACTTTAAATATCAAATATAACTGTAAAATCATCTCTTTAATATTAAAACATAATAAATACAAACAAGGACACACTTGTAAAGCGAGACAAAGCAATAAAAAGCGATAAAACTAATATATATAGTTAGCTTTAGCCTAACAGCGGCGCCCTCTGAAGACCCTCTGAAAAAGCTAAACTAAGATGAAACTTAACTTAGATGAAAGGGAGGAAACACAAGCCGACCGGGCTATTTTTCAATTTTAGCAATTCTGAAACAGTGTTACCCGACCGTCTCCACAGTACATTTAGACCGTACAAAAGTTCACAAAAACAACTTTTTCTCCGTCTAGAATAACTATTACGACTATTTTCCGAATAAAATACAGTTGTTGCTTGTCAAAAAATGCCCGAGAAACTGATTTACCAAAATACACAAACATATTTGCATAAGGCGACGCGAGTATAAAATCTAAGTCTTGTTTTGTTTACATAAAATCGCTTTTCAATCTATGTAATGAATGAACAAACACATAAAAATGGACAACACAATCTTGTTTCGAAAAATTTTATTGAAATCTCAATTAGTTTATGTTTAGAAGCAAAACACGTACAATTACAGCGCATCGAGGCCGAGCCGTGTCTTCGATGAAATTCAAGAAATAAAAATACAACTGAATTTAAGCTACACGTTTATAAACAATTCTCCAAAATTAACGAGAACACAAACAAAATGTCAATCACAGATTGATATCAAGATAAATTCCCGTCGAAAAATGTAATTTGTTTTACCTTTAAGTCCCTCCGGTGACAGATGTACTTGGAAATTCTTTAAACCTCCGCTTTGGTGCTGAAATCCGTAAAACGAACCCATCTCTTCGCATTGCTAAAAACGTATATAGTTCCTCGAAGCAAGATTTTATCCCTGAAAGCTCTTCTTTTTCCACTAAAGCGGCTTCTGAGTATCCCTTAATTAGTATCCCTGTCTTGAGTAGCAAACCGCGAAAAACTGCAGGGAAATAACGACTTTAATTCTCCGCTAAACACAACAAAAAAAAAAACTAAAGTGTTTACCGAGCTCACGACTGTGTGGCCGCGCGAAAAACAAAGCCTTGCTTTTAAGATCCCGGATGTTGTTCCAACCCCGCGGGCGGACGGGCACACACGCGCCCGCGAAACATTCCGCTAGCCATGACCATGAAAAATGACGGGCATAGTTCTATGAGTATGGTGCTCTGCCGGGCCTTCGGCCCGCGGGCTCCGCTATAATTTTGAAATTATTGTCCGCCATCTTGGATCCGTTAAAATTAATAGTTAAAAAATATACAAAAGAGAAAAGGATCAGAATGAATAAAACACGTATCAAACTGATGTCTATTATCCAAACAATGAACTTAGAAGCGTTATTTAATAAATAGTACAAAATGTTTGTCTATAAGTAAAAGAGAGCATAAATTTACCTACCCCCCAAATATTTGATGTTAAAAAAATTTGATGTCTTTCAAGAACTACTCCCAAGAAAAAAACTATTCTAACAAAGAAATGCACTATAAGTCAAAGAACAAGATCTTAAATTAAAATATATATATATATATATCACAATATCTTAATATTTTGGAAACCTATGTGTCAATTACCGGTTGCCATGACAATATGGTTAATCACACTGACATGTTATGGATACCAAACTGTTCCTAGATAAATACTAGGAAAAGTCAGAAAATTTCAGCCTCATAGCTATTTCGGTGTAAGAGTTATCATAATTTTACTGGAGGGAGGGTTCTAAAAGCCCCCACCCCCCCCCCCCCCCCCCCAAGTCTGAATAGGGTTAAAACTGTGAAATCGTGGAGAAAATGTTTTTTTTTTTCAAAATCCAAAATTCAGTCATAAAGTCCAATTTCGCACGGCATGAAACGAGAATTCCGCCAGAAAATTAAAGTACTTCACTGCAGGCATACCATAAGTTGGAGCCATACCCTGTTAACACGACGAAATCACAATTTCAAACAGTTGTTGAAATAAACCATATTTATTCTGAAGAGAATTTCACACTAAAAATCTTCAGTAGTATGGAAAAGGTATTCTTATCCAAAGGCCTAACTACTGCAGATAATTACAGCAGAGTAACTCCAACAGAAATGGATGATGCAGAAATTCTGCATCTCAACCAAATGGCTTGAAAAAGATGGATGCAAAAATTCTGCATAACCTAATTTTCCGCTTAATTCACTACTGTATCTACAAGAAATGAATGATGCAGAAATTCTGCATCTCAACCAAATGGCTTGAAAATTGTGGATGCAAAAATTCTGCATGACCTTATTTTCCGCTTAATTCACTAGTGTATCTACAACACATGAATGATGAAGAAATTCTGAATCTCAAACAATTGCTTGTGGCGTGACCGTTGCGCAATTTTCCCTATCACGACTCTTTCTAGAAATATTTTAGCGACATATATGAGGATAGGTGCAGTGGTACCGAGTCCCATTATGTTCTAGCTACGGCACACTGACGAGGGCCAAACAGCCCGAAACAGCTGTCTGTGTCTGCTTTCTAGTTTTGAGTACTGATCATGTCAGGTTTGGCCGAACGTAGTGCCATTTCGAGAGAATGCCTTTTCACATTGTTTGATCGGACATAGCAATGGGCTGTTGCTTATCACTATTTGTATTTGTCCAAAGTGACGTAATAGATCGTTCACGGTATCTGCAGTTTAGTTGATCCAACCCTTACTCGTCAAAGAAGCCAACAAAGTGCTCACTCAGGCGTAAAAACTACCTCCTGCCTACCTCCTCTTGCCAGAGGTCCTTTTTTCCACTTTTTGGAATTCCCAGATTTTCGAAAACATAATTCGTTAAAAAAAAAACAGACACAAATCCCAGTGTTCTTCTTTTAACGCTTCGTCCAGGGTTCGCGTAGTCTCCTGCGCAGCTGTTATTTGTGCAGGATCAGGAGAGTTGCGCGACGACACAAGCAACGGCTACGTAGGAGACTACAATTCGCGAAAATAAAATTTTGTCGCAGAAGGGACGGACCATTTTTTTCTTTTTTTTTTTTTTGGGGGGGGGGGGGGGGGGGCAATTTCTTCTGAGTATGAATTTTTTTAGCATCACTGTTTGCAAGATTTTTTTTTTTACCAAAATAAACCTCTTTTTATCACGTGCTGTCTTGTGCACGATTTTTTCTCTCTTAAATTTCTTCTGCAGGATTTTTTTTTGTTAATTGCCCAACCCCCCTCCCCCCAACAAAAATTCAATGGGCCGTCCCTAAGTTTTGTATGGTCAGTCTTAAAATGTGAGGTGATGTGAATTCCAAATAAAAGTCATTTATTGGAAGGGCCATTGCAGTTTATTGTATGTTTGTTCTTTTTTTTGGCTGATTAGGTCTCTTGTAGATCCTACGTATACAGTTAGCATCATTATTGTTTGCGGTTCTTTGCAGATTTTACTTTTATTTCATTTATTAGGACAGGGAGTTGGACGCAGTGGGTTGGGGTCCGTGGAGTAAAACGCCTAGGAGAGGGGAGTGTCCATAGGTGTGCAGAATCTTTTTCAATTGATTTATTTTTAGTTTTAGTGGGTTCCAGGGTGTTCCGGTTAGGTTTCCGATAGTGTTCCGGGGTGTTCCTGAGTGTTCCGGGGGTATTCCGGCGTGTTCCGGGAGTATTCCGGCGTGTTCCGGGTCGATTCCTGGTTTTACAGACACCCCAAGCTAATCAAGTTGCTACTTGTGCGAGAAAAATTGCGAAATGTGACACCATCTGCATTAACGGTGCGACAACAACAGCAGCTCGGACCTACTAATGAACGAAAATTGAAGTTTTTTCCCCGATGGAACGTCATGAAGCCTAAAATAACATTTTATGATTGAAAGATAGTAATCAGAATTTGTTTATGCAAAACGTGTTTCTGCCATCTCGAATTTGCGATATAAAAACAGGTCATTAATTAAAGTGTTCAAAAATTACAAAGCATTCAAAATTAGAATTTACCAATGTATTTATGTAGATAAAATAACCGCAGAAAGATCTGATGCATGAAAAATTTAAGCGCTACCAGAATTATTATAACTCCTTTTTTGTATCATCGACGGTCCATTAAAAAGCTACACTGTATATCCACAAAAAGTAATATTTTAGAGTAAAAAAAAAAAACCAAACGGTTAATTAGCATCTAAGGTGGCTCTCTATAGTGTTGTGCCAGCGCGCCAGCCAGCTTTAACTTTCCGCGCACTAGATCACACGAAAACTCAAACCAAAAATTAACAACGGATTTTCTCGCGTTTCCTAAAGTGAATTTATCGAAAACTTTGCAAAGTTTGAGATGCAAAGGCTAATGTCCGCATTGTTGCAAGGGCGTAAGGGGGACTAGCAACCCTTCTCCAACACTCAGTAGAATGGAACTCAGCAAAGCAGTCATTTTGTTTTGGTTGACTCAAACTTTACTCTTCAATAGTGTGCTCTTTACAGCTCAGTAACTACACAATGTTCTGCTTAGAATGTTTCTCGCATAGCTTTTATCTTGGCTGAGAATTAGCTATCAATCAGTGTCAAAAACAGATTCAGAGGTAATGTAGGTCAACGTAAGCCTTATCGTGATTGGTCAAGACAAATCATTACCATATATTCCTTCGATATGTTTGTTAGTGTCGAAGCTGACTTCTGTTGAAATTTTGTGTAACATTTCGGAACCGTTCAGCCAAAACAAAACTACTAGAGAAATGTAAAAATTACAAGGTAAATATTTATCGTTAGGTTTACCTATTCGTGGAGAAGATAGAACTGAAAATTACATTTGAAATTTGTTACACAACGTAGAAAAACTGAAGACAACAAGCTTCTTCATCACATCTGATTGGTTAGGTTAAGTACAGTCTTTTCCATATCGATCATTAAAGTAATACGTGTCAACTAGTAGACCTGTACTGCTCTGAGCAGACCTTAAGCGATCTTCCTTGACAATAGTTCCTTTGTTTAAATTTATTTTTACCTTATTATTTGTGTGAAGATGAGGGTATAATAATCTAAAAGTAATTAAATAGCGTCAACATAAGGTCCGAAAAAGTTACCTTAATCGATATAGTTTAACTGAAAAATAAGACATTTTAATGAAAATAAGTTACTCTAACTAAAGATATACTATTTCCAGGAAGAGCGCTTAGAAAAACTTGACCTGAGTTTTATTTCATTATCTTGACTCGACACCTTTCGGCATAAGTCCAATTGGTCAAACAAGCTGTGTAAATATTTCAATGATCGCAAGGTTGCTTAGTGAAATACAGGTTTAAATAGAACTTCTACGAAATATCAACTGGTCAGGAGAAAGCATCACTTAATCACCACGAAAAAATACTCACAAGAGTACAAGTAAAAAGCGAGTCAACAATATTTTAAATTGTCCCATGATTATATAAGTCTTATTGCATATTATTTTCAACACTAAGAACACGTTTCCCTTAATTTTTAAACATAGAATTGATATATATGTGCGACGTATCATTGCTTGCAATTTTATTGTTTAACAGCATGCTCTTTTTCGAAAAAAATCAGTCAGACTAATCCAGTTTAATAACAAGAAACAGCTTCCAAGACAAACGAAAGCGTGATGTCAGAAAGATCAACTCGTCTGATAAAGTTCGTTCTTGTGTTTGCAGACAAGACGAGAAATATCTACAAACTAGACAAAAACCAGCATGAGAAACTGCTAAAGAAAAACATCACCAAGAGCTACCGAAAATCAGACGAGCAATCCGCTAGTAGCGTGAACCAGGAACTGAAAGACATCACCACCAACCTCGACATTAGCGATAGATTCGAGACAATGGCAAAAAAGCAGGCTTTTATCTCCCTTAATGCTCACAAAGACAACTTCCCAAATAACCCGAAGGTGCTTTTGTTAATATGCTAAGGAGCCACCTTAAAATAAATGATATTCATTCCTATTTCTAGGCTGGACCACTTACTCCATTTTATTTACTTCTTCGACCTTGGCGGGCGACGCGTGGAGCGGTTTCAGTTTCATTGGATCCAGTCCACGTCGGGTATTAGACATTTTCCGGGCCATTTTGTTTGCCATTTCGACCTCGGTGGGCGAGATGTTGAACATTTTGATGATCTTCGGATTCAGTTTGCGTGGCATACCAGGCTTTCCTTTACCTGCAAGGTAACACAGTTCTAAGTTCAATTGTATGTAATCTTAACAACGTTAAAGTTTTCAGTTTAACAAATATTTAACAGGTTCTGCTATATAGGGATAAGGGAAGTAAAAAGCAACAGGTGATCGACACGTCCGGAGCTGGATGAGATGTTTGTCTTTCTCAGGAATACCCCCATCATGATGCCGCTGGAACTTATTTAATCACCTGCGCCCGGTTGTTCGAAAGTCGTTTAACGCTAAACCAGGATCAAAACTTAACCGAGGTTTTTCTTTTCTGTTGTTAAAAGTGTTTTCAAAAGCTAATTATAAGATAAATGCAAAGAAAAGTCAGAGACGAAACTAAAAGGTAAAACTAATTTGGAAAAATCTCCATTGATTAATTATTTATCTGGAAGAAAAAATTGATTCTAACCCTGGGTTATCTTAACCGCGCTTTGAACAACCCGGCCCTGGGTGGGTGGAGTTAAAGTTTCTTTTCTAAGTAAATTACACGACGGTAGAGACCGGGCCTTTAACCGCCGGGCATTGTGTGCGAACATTGTGCCGAACATTGTGTGCGCGCCGCGCTCGACCCTCCGCCGTCGCGCAGGACTAGCTCGCGGGCGCCTATGACGTCGCTAAACATGCGCATACGACGTCATTTTGAAACCAAAGGCTTTGATTTTCGCGCGGTTACACAGCCGAATGTCACGTCAGCTGCTGTGAATTTACCAAGAGGATCAGAGAAAACCGTTTACATTATGTAAAGGCGTTATTTCCCTGAATATTTCGCGATTTGTTACTCCAAACAAGGATACTAACAAGAGGCTCCAAGCAGCCTATACTCATGCGCATGCGTAAGAGAGTTTTATGATATGCTTTGAACATGATAAGAAAATGTCCGACATGGAGAAGAGTTACTCCTTTCATTCAGTCATCGTTCCTGCAAATCACGTTGTTTGCTATTGAATATTTTTAAATGAAGGCTGTACCACAATGAAGCCAGTGATTCTTCTGAGTCTTACACATACCTAACGTGAACATTAGTAATGTAAGTAGGGTTGTAGGAGACGCTGTCGTGACACTTCAGTAACGCTGTTTTACCGGAAGTGGGAGTAGCCGGAAGTCACTTAACAGGAAGTGTAAATGGCAAAGCTATGAATCTGAAGTACACAATTTAAAATATGCGTGTATAAATTTGCATGCAAAATCGTGACACAAAAAATAGAAATATTAAAAAGAAAAAAAATGAAAAACGAAAGGCATTTATTTTAACTTATTGCGCTTTGCGCATGAGTAATTAAGGATACTCATAAGCCACTTTAGTGGAAAAAGACGAGCTTTCAAGGATAAAATCTTACTTCGAGGAACTTCATGTATTTCGTTTTAATCAATGCGGGAGATGTTTGTTTTTTACAGATTTCAGAACCAGAAGCGGAGATTTGAATTTCCAAGCAAGCGAGGGACTTATAGGTAAAACAGATTACATTTTTCGATGGGAATTTATCTTGATATCTATCTGTGATTGACTTTTTCTTTTTGTTCTCGTTAGTTTTGGAGAATTGTTTATAAACGTGTAGCTTAAATTCAGTTGTATTAATTTCTTGAATTTCATCGAAGACACGGCCCGGCCTCGATGCGCTATAATTGGTACGCGTTTTGCTTTTAAACATAAACTAATGGATATTTGAATATTTTTTTTTTTCGAAAGAAGATTGCGTTGTCCGTTTTTATGTGTTTTTTCATTCATTACATAGATTGAAAAGCGATTTTATATAAACAAGACAAGAATTAGCTTTTATTCTCGCGTCGCCTTATGCAAATATGTTTGTGTATTTTTGCAATTTTGATTTCCAAATCAGTTTCTCGGGCATTTTTTGACAAGCAACAACTGTATTTTATTCGGAAAATAGTCGTAATAGTTATTCTAGACGGAGAAAAAGTTGTTTTTGTGAACTTTTGTACGGTCTAAATGTACTGTGCAGACAGTCGGGTAATACTGTTGTTGAGAATTGCTAAAATTGAAAAATAGCCCGGTCGTCAATCTTAATTCTTGTGCTTCCGACCTTTCGCCTAGGTTAAGTTCCATCTCTAGTTAAGCTTATTCAGAGGGTCTTCAGAGGGCGACGCTGTTAGGTTAAGCGTAACTATATATATATTATTATTATTATTATTATTATTATTATTATTATTATTATTATTATTATTATTATTATTATTATTATCCATTTAGCTCTGAGCTCTGGCTGTTCTCATGCCGACATACATCCCAAAGGAGCGAGTCATAACAAATAACCAAGGTCTCCGGGTAGTTAGATGTCAAGCACCTTCCTTCCCGTTATTATTATTATTATTATTATTATTATTATTATTATTATTGTTATTATTATTATTATTATTATTATTATTATTATTATTATTATTATAACCACTACCCATCGGGAATAAAGGTGCTGTTACACGTAACAATTTTTCAAGCAACTTGGCTCGCAAAAAAATTGTCACGATTTTTACTTGTAAAATCCTCTCGTGAAACTCAATTTTTTTTAGTTGAACGAAACGTTGGAATGTTCTCTACTTTCTGCAACAAATTTCTTCAATGAACCAACACTTACAATCAATCAACCAATCACAGCCCAGCATGGATGTGACGTTTCACTGAAATGCTTCTTACGCATTTTTTTCGCGAGACAAGTTGCATGAAAAATTGTTAACTTTGAAACCGCTTTTGCTATGGCCACCACATTTACACAAGATAATGTTGTCATAAATTCTACTAACTACAGGTACTTTGGTGTCATAATGACGTAACGTGATGTCATAATAACGTCATCGAGTTGGCTAAACAGTTTTCATCAATATTTTCATCAAGTTTGAACATACAACAACAAGACTTTAACAGCTACTTATTTGATAAAAGTCTTCTGTTTACTAACACTGCTGGTGTTGTTAACAATAACAATGACGTCACTATGATGTCATATACAATGAAATAACCAAATGAAACGTTCTAGAAGGCTTACTCTGAATCAGACGGTAGCGCTCTCACCAAACTTTCACATATTGATGCAGGAGTAAAAGTTAATGATTTCGTACACTTTGTTGCTATGGTAACAGCATGTGACGTCATACAAGTGATTTGTAATGATGTGCTAATAATCTCCCACAATGCAACTGTTCTCTAAAATTTACTGAATACTGTACCTAATGAATTCAAAAAAGCTTTCTCAAGTGAAAAGGACATTTTTATGACATTTTGACAATAAATGTTTAGAGATAATAGAATTACACAGACAGGTAATATACTAGAAATGAATCTCCCATTTTATTGTGTCGCCATCTTGGATCCGTCAACTTGAATTAGTCCAAACGTGATTACTTCAGTAAAAAAAACACCGAAAAATAAAGCAAATGGACTGTTAAAGCTTAGTTTATTGTGGGCAAATGTTTTACAATCCAAAATATGAACCAATAATGAAATTATAGAGAGAAACGACCTTTAGTAAAACTTCGATCCGCCATCCTGGATTTTGACATTTGACATTCCTCATTTTCCTAAAATTGCCGTCAATTAACCTTAATTAACAAGAGGCTACCCGTAGCCTATACTCGTACCGGTAATGTACGTTATTCGCGGGGAACACTTATACGTATAAACACAACAACAGGCAAATAAAACCAAAATTAGTTTTGCTTCTGCTTGCATGCGTGCGTATTCTCGTACCCAGAACTAATGAGATGCACAATGCCAAATAACAGACGAAAACAAAAAGAATAAAAAGGAAAACGGAGGGCGAATTTTACCTTGTTACCGTATCCGTCACGAGTAAACATCAACAAACAATAAAACCCAAATTTGTTTCGCTTCAGGCTTGCAAAAAGGTGCCGATAACACCGAATCCCAAGTACCGTGGGCTCAAAATTTCTCGCAGTGCATGCGTGCGTCTAGCTCGTACCGAGATCTAACGCAATGCACAAAAGTAGATACGAAAACACGGAGGAAAAGGAGAAAAACGCAGGCCAATCCTTGACTCGTTGCCGTGCCGGCACGAGTAATAAACAATTATACATAATTTGATCAATTATCGCTAAATTAAGTGGAAAATATTTATTCAATAAGAAAACTTTGAAATAATCTTGAATAAGCAAAATATGCTAATTTTGTAAAACAGGTGTCAAAAGCGGTTGCTATGGAAACGTCAATGCTGGTGAACAAAGGACGTTAACGTGAAAATGTTTCCAGATAAATTTTAGGAAAAGTTACCAAATTTGGTGATCATTGCGTAGATAGTTTTGAAACGACACGACTGCAAAGTTCGAGCGGGTTCCAGTCCGGTCTGGATAGGGTTAAGGCCATTTTCAGACATGGGTAATTAAGTTAATTATTTTTCTGAGCCCGGTGACCAATTAGCCCGGCATTAAATTATGGCTGCTGTATCATGAAGTGATTGGCATAAGCCCAACATTATACTCTCGCGCCGCTACACATTTATACAAATTGGTATGGAGAGAAAATGTGGAGTTAAGTCTAAGGAGTCAGTGCAACGGCAAACACCCAAGTGATCGACGAATTGCGTCATAAACCAAAAGGTAACGATCATTACTTACCACTTGGAGCATTCACAGTATTCCTTTGATATTCCACTTGTACACCCCCGGGCTGTGAACACAAATCAATGAGTTCTATTGGCAATAGTGTGGTATTTGTCATAGTCTCGTTAACGTCCGGAAAGAAGGCACACCTATGTGCATTGCTTTTCTTCTGCCAGTCGTCCCACAGCAGGTCAACCATGGCATGGTGAAGAAAGAACTCTGGAGAGGCAGCGGAATTTTCCGTAAACATGGTGCCGCCGACGGCATAATGGATAGTATCATGAAGATTAATACGGAGGCCGATCTCGAAATCAGTGAAGTTATCGGGTTGTATATCTAAGACCGCTTGTACGTCTGCCCTATTCGGAGTTTCATTGATCATGAATTCCCGTCTTAAGCAGTTTTTGTTGGTTATATTAGGATCAATTGCAGGTGGCACCAAACTCCATACATCCTCTCTAAAAGGACCCGTCTGGACGCAGGACGATTCTCCAGTACCGGTACCACCAAAACCACTGTTTGAGCTGCTCCAGACGCCACCACACGAGGTATCGAAAGGATTATCGGAACTCCAATCCCAGAAAGGAACCGTGACACCGCAGTCGACTCGACGGAGGATATTTTCATATTGTAGCAGAAACCAGCGATGCCATGGAAGGAAGAATATTTTCTCGTGAATGTCTAACCAGGCAAGAAGATAAAGGAAGAGAAAAATGTACAGTCAATGTGTGACCCTTTAAACAAAAGCTATTGATTGGTATTGCTTTCGTTTTTTTTAACTTTTTACCAACCTGTTTGGTAGGCGATACCAAATGGTTGTAACTTTTGAATCAGTGTCTGTTATGTTCTAAAGTTTGAGTTTATGAAATACAGTGAGATCCCAAAGTGCGCCATTCATTTAGAAGGTAATTGAGCACTTCTTCTGTGCATTACTGTAGGTTGCTCAATAATATTCTCATTCTTTTCTTTGGTGGTATGTAGTATCTTCAGGAAATAACATTTAATTTGTTTTTGTTTTTTCGGCCACAAATGCCATAATATACGAACCTTTAACCTAATTATTGTAATTATTTATGTTTATAGCGAGAGAGGATAGTCTCATCATCCTCAAGATTAATTTATTCATTGCTCCAAAATAAAATCAACTCGTGTTGGAACTGACTTTGTTTTTAATACACTTTTCCTTTTAAACCATAGTGTAATGTCAAAGTCGTTTACATAAATTAAGTGCATTTTAGCTGGAAAGGGCTCAATTTATATATCCCAGTTGTTTGCAAGGAATATATGAATTACAAACGCCAGTACCCCATTGCCTTGTAGTCTAAACTGACCTGTCGGGAATAAGGTTCTGTGGTTCGCGAGAATGGTTTCAAGCTCCGTCTTGAAACAAGGATGAGTAGTGGCTGTTTTTACAGCAGTTATATATCGCTCTCGTTCTGCAGTCGTCATGGAAATGAATTCCTTTCTAATTCTGACCCCATCTTCTGGACAATCTAAAAAGGAAATAAAGTTACATTTAGCACAATACAAATACTTCGGGTTTTTGAGTCGTGCTTTACCTTTAACTCCTGAACAATGTCTTGTTTAATTTGCTCTATCTTGAATACAAAATTACAGAGATTACATCTCTTGGGAAGAAGGTTTCTCCCAGCCTGCACCCCTCGACGTTGGGAGTAGCGAGAGGGTCTTTCAAGCTCCAACTTTGCTAAACGTGGTATTTTTACGGATAAGGTAAATAACTGAAATTTCTGCATGGAAATCTCTGCTTTACACCATATGTATATCTCAGTTGTGTACCATTTAATCTCAAGCAAGCTTTCCCGATATTAAGTTTTTTTTTTTTTTAACACACAGTGTATCGGTGTAAAACACATTTAAAACACTGTAAATAATTAAGTCGAAAATTTACATAGCTGTTTTTTGTAAGAGTACCTTTCCTCTGTCGCTTTGGCTGTGTTTGCAATTTTTAAAAAATACGAAATTTAGTTGAAATTTATTGCTGAAAATAAAGTGGAGTAACCATACGTGCGGTATGCTGATCCAAAGGATGACATTTAAGTCATTAATGTTTTAACTTTTCTAAGTAATCCGTCAGACAGGAAACATTGTCTGACCATTAAAAGACAGCATCACGCAGTCAAATTATAGGTCTCAAGTCGAAGGTATTTAGTAAATAAAAGGAATATTTTTTTAAAGTAAACTTTAAGCATAATCGTGTCCTTTTTTTCAGGTACTAATCCATAGAATTGTGAGAGCTCGCGAGAACGGTAAAAGCACACAGTCGGTTTCTCCTCAACAGGTCTTTAAGTTTATACAATGCTTCGTAATATTGGCATCACCTCCTAGGAAGGCAATGACGTAGACACAGATTTCATTTTACAACTGTAAGAAATTGAAAACACTTTGAAGCTAGTCTGTATTGTTCTTGCAATTGTTTCACTCGGATAACGTGCAGGCCACAAGAAACAAAAGTAAGCAAATCTTTGTTTTGAGAAATTTAATGTATTGATGTAAATTGGTTAGCTTTTTCAAAGGGAACTTGGGTGTTAGCAAAATTTATATTCGAGTAGTTAAACAGAAATGATTGTTCAAAAACATTATTGATATAATGTTCAATTTCGATTTTAACGGGTATTTCGTATTATTATTATTATTATTATTATTATTATTATTATTATTATTATGACCGTTTCTTAAAACTCGATTGCAGCTGTAGGCTCAATTAACAAGTTAAAACTGCAATATTAAAAAGAACAAATAAAAAAAAAACAAATATAAACAATAGTCTAATCTAATTTAAAATCTAAAACAAGACTCCTTGGGTCAATTCAATAAAACTTTTACAAGTGTAATTTACAAGTGTAGCTATAGTTTTCAACCTCTGAAACAATGGCTACACTTGTAAATTACACTTGTAAATGTTTTAATGAATTGACCCCCTGGCTAAATGTTTTATGGAATAGATTGTTTGTTAAACTATTTTTTTTTGTACCGGGTGGTGAGTGGTAGGTGTAAGCGGATAGAATGATCTTCATGGGAAAGTTTAACTATGTATATGCAGCATACTTCATGTCATTGATTGGTTATATTATATGACCAATTGGGCTCTTACACGTTTCGTAACAGTTACCAAAGCCATTATCTGGCGGGCCATGATTTGACGGGCCACTGTGTGGCGGGCCATGATGTGACGGACCATGACGTGACGGGCCTTGGCGTGACGGGCCATGGATTGACGGGCCATGATGTGACGGGCTATGAGGTGACCGGCAAACACGTGACGGTCCAGAACATGACGAGCCATGACGTGACCGGCCTCTTGGACCTAATTGAGTAATATATTCGTGTAAACTGTGAGTAGAATACTTAAAATCTTCTTGCAAACCCCTTGGCGGCCTTTTTTTGTTTTATTGCAATTATGATGTTAGAATCCTGCCACTGTATACTTCGCTATTCTATCTAGAATTTTTGCAGTGGTGGTCAGAATTTAGAGATTCGTTCTCTTCAGAAAAAGATTGGCAACATATTCTTTGGAATAACAAACAAATACTCATCAATAATAAAACAGTTTATTATAAAAGTTATTTCGAAGCTGGTATAGTTCATATCAGTGATCTATCCTTTGAATTAAATAACAAAGATTCCTTTTCCCTAGTTTCTAACAGGATTTCAAAAACTAATTTTTTAGTTTGGGCAGGTCTTCGACACTCCATTCCTTCCATTTAAAAAAAAAAAAAATTCTCCTAAATCAACAACAGGTGAACTCGCTCTAAAAATAGATGATAACATATTTGATGTGACAAAGAAGAAATCAAAAGACTATTATACTTTACTTGTAAGTAGAAAGGCTCTTTTTCCAACTGTTGTAAACAAATTTCAGGATGAATTTCATTTCACACTTGAGGAAGTTAAACAAATATTTACGATCCCGCACAGTGTTGCTCTTGAAGCATATGTTAAGGCATTTCAGTACAAAATTCTCAACTCCATTCTTTACACTAATGCTAAACTTTACAAAACTGGTTTTAAAACGAGTGATTCATGCTCATTTTGTTCATCTGAATCAGAAACGCTATATCACTTCCTATATCTCTGTCCTTATTCAAGAGATTTCTGGCGTGACTTCGAAACATTGTGGCACGAACTTTTAAATGAGAACATTCGACTTTCGTTACAAGATGTTTTAGTTGGAATGATAACACAAAACTCACCTTCTGCAAAGTTTTTAAACTATCTAATTTTAATCGGGAAATTGTACTCGTGGGATTGTAGAAGAGGTCAAGTTTTGCCAAATATACATGGATTTAAAAAAAAAATTGCTGTAAAATATGAAACAGAAAGATATATAAGTTTGTATGGTGAAAAGAAAGTAAAGGATTTCTTTTAATAAAGCAAAATGGATAGTGTCACCTCTTGTAAACGCTTGATTAATATGTTATTTATTTATTTATTTTTATTTTATTTTATTATTATTTATTTTTATTTTTTTGTTATGTGTTAGTTCAGTAGTTGTATTATATTATTAGTAATATTAGTAGTAATTATATATTTATGTAGGTATGTTAATATTATAAGTAGTTTTTGCTGTGTAAGAAGTATATATTGTAAGTAATTTTAAAATAGTTTTGAACTTCAGTATTGTAATTGTGTAAAATAATAAAAATAAATAAAAATTAAAAAAAATATATTCTTGCAGTTTAACTCTATTCAGAACGTGTATGTGTGTGCCAGCGCTGACTTTGAAAGCTAATAACTTCAAAAGAAAACCAGTAGTCACTTCGTGAGATGATGAGTTTTTTTGCTTTTGTTTTTGTTTTTTTGTTTGTGTTTTTTTAGGGGGGGGGGGGGGGGGGGAGTGCCAGCGCTGACGATGAACGCTTATAACGTCAGAAGTATTTAAAAGCAATAGTCACTTACTGAGTTTTTCTGCGGATGATTTTGTGCGAAAGATTTGTGCGACGTGTGAGGTTTCCATGGCAAAACTAAACTAAACTCCATAAAGTTCATTAATGACCACGCGTGCGCCGTTATTGTTATTTGTTCAAAGGAGATTTTCCAAAATCTCTTTTGAAATAACGACGTTAAGTCTTGAATAGAAAATAAAAATTGCCCCTAACTTAAGCGCATGCCTGCGATAGTTTGACTCTGCTTTTGATTTTCTGCAATTTTCTTCTATGAGATCTTTTCCAAATTTTCAAATGATTTTAAATTCGTCCTACCGAATCTGTTAAAGGCTGGTTCTCATATAATCGTCCCGGTCGTCCCGGTCGTCCCGGTCGTCCGGGTCGTTTCAAAAGTTTTTTGCAAACGACTCAGACGATCGGGACGACTCAAGCGATTTGGGTTCTCATATGGTCGTCCCGGTCGTCTCGAACGTCAATAGCGCAGTCGTAAACTGTGTCCGACAACATGTTTTGGGAAATAATACTGCATTCTGGGGTAGATTTCGGTCGCTTCGATCGCCTCAGTGGTCCCGGTAGTCTGAGAGTAGTTCTCATATATCGTCCCCGATTATTAACGATCGTCCCAATCGTCCGGATAGAACACAATTCTATCCAAGCGACCGCGATCGTCGCAGTCGTCCGGGTCGTTTGCGATCGTCCCGGGTCGTCTCAGAAGTGTTCTCATATAATCGTCCCGGTCGTCCGTGCACTTTTTGAAACGACTCGGACGACCGGGACGACCGGAACGATTATATGAGAACCAGCCTTATAGGCGCAAAATAAAAGGAGTAACAATGGCAGTTTATTTCTTCTTTCTTTCTTTCTGTTTCTTTTTCTGTTTGCAAGTTTGCAGTTTTTTGGCTGATAACTTAAAATTGGTCTCATAAATTTTTCTAATTAACGGCTACAAAGTATGACTCAAATAGTTTAAACTTTCTGCCAAATGTTACGAAATTTCAATCAAGGAAACGCGAGGAATCTCAAGCGAAAGTTTTCTATAATATCATAGAATAAGAATTTGCCAAGATCAACATTTCAGCATTGTCGTACGTGAACTATCAAAGACACAAGCTGGTTTTCTTTAAAGAAAACTGCTATATTTTCACTCGAACTTTTACGGTAATCGTTGCAGTTGAGCCTAGATTAATTTTAATGTGTTTCAGAAAACTATTTTCTCAATTATTTGTTACAAATCGAAAGTGTGCATTATGCCGCCATGTTCGTTTTGGCAGCTCGCGCCATGTTCGCAAAAAAAAAGATCTCGCGCGCTTTAGAAACCCTTTGAAGCTACCTCGAATCAGTAAAAGTGGAAAAACATCTTTGGAATTTATATCTATAATGAATTTTTATCTTTATTTTTGTGATGTTATTTTTCTAATAAAAAAAGAGTTACAATTAAAAACGTCACTTTACCTGCATCACAAGATAGGGCTAACAACAGCATCATCAAGCCCAGTGAAAAACGTATGCTACCTTTCATTTTTTATAATAGACCTGAAAAAGGATGAAAGACGTATGAATAAACAATTTATACGTTTCTGTATTTCAAAAAGCAAATTGAAATGTTACTACGAGAGTCTGTAAGTGGGGTGCACTCTACGACGGCCAATGAAACCGGTTATTTAAAGGCAGTGTCATATATCAAAATAATCAGGAATGTAAAACTACTTAACGGAATCAATATACTGAGACAAAATCCCAAAAGAACAAACTTTGCAAACCATTGATAAGCAAACAGTACCATAATGCAATACTGCTGAAGGCCTTCCATTTATATATATGGTCATACTTTAGAATTTTATCCGAAGAATCAAAAGTTTCAACCTATCTTGTACAGCATCGTGATCAGCACCACATGAAAGTACATGTACTGCTAAGTGACAAACAGTAATGACTACAGCTCGCGGCTCAAGAACGATAAATACGCTTCAGAAAACTTCAGTTATCGTTAAAACTGAGAACAGATAAAGGAAATCGAGGCATTTTGATTTACTTATGGATACAGGGCATTGTCTGCGGCCGCAGATACTATATCCACTTTTAAGACTATGTTGAAAACTAACTTGTTTTAAAAGATTTGAAGTTTTAATATTGTTTTATTTTAGGCATTTTATCATAGTTTTAGTCTTTCTTAGCTTTTCAGCTGTAGTTATTACATTCCCTTTATAATCAATATTTGTAAAAAGCATCGAGACCGATGTTAGATGCGTTTTTAAGAACCTTTTATTATTATTATTATTATTATTATTATTATTATTATTATTAATGGCGGAATGGGAAAGGAGTGTCAGCGGTTTTTAAAGCATCTCGCAGACAAGATAGCTCAGAAAGATACTGAGCCTTATCATATTGTAATCACTTGGCTCAGGACACAGATTTCGTTTGAACTCTTAAGATCGGTACATGCATGCGTTAGAGGTTCGCGAACGCCGTTTCGTAGCAAGATAGAGCAATCCTTAGATTGTAAAATAAATGTAGCTAGTGCGGATATTTAAAATACACGGTTTATATGCTTTTATACTCAGGGCGTTTTATGGACACTGGTTTAGCCGTCATTAGTATAATTCGATTTTATAATTTTTTAAATATCTCTGCATCATGGAATTTGTAATTTTATAGAATTTTGAATTTTTATTATCAATTATTTCTATTTTTATCTTTTGTAATTAAGATATTTTTAAATTGTGAATAAAGTTTTCATTGTTTTTTTAAGATTGTTTTAAGAAATTTGTTAATAAACTATATTATTATTATCATTATTCACATCAACGGGTGGTATGGGAAAGGAGTGCTTGCAATACCATAGCAGACTAGCGCAGCTGATCTCCATCAAGAAAGGAGAAGACTATGCCAAAACAATCTCTTGGATAAGAGCAAGGACATCCTTTGCTCTATTAAGATCCGCATTAATCTGCCTTAGAGGATCGAGATTTAGAAGGAAAGCCTTTTGTGATTTTAAGAACATAGATATTGACATTGAAACCCAAGAAGGAGCCATAATGTAATGTTAAGAATTCTTTTTTGCCGTCACTTTCTGAATACAAACGTCTTATATAAATTTTATTTTTATTGGAATTTTTTTAGTAACACTTTTACGATATTTTATGGATTGTAATTATGAATATTTTTAGCATTTTAGTAGATTAACAATTATTATATATTATTATATTATTATATAAATGAACTTTTATAGCTTTTTCCTGCAAGTGTACATAAAATTGATGTTAAGGCTTAATCGATTTTTAAGAAATTTGTTAATAAAGTATTGCTTTGGATTATTATTGTTATTATTATTATTATTATTATTATTATTATTATTATTAATATTATTATGATATTTAATTTTGGATAAAATGAACAAACTTGAAGAGATATTGGAATTGTTTACCGAAATGGTATTCTTTCGCATGAATTGAAATGAATGAAATGAAATGGAATTTAAATACACCACGTTTTCGGTAATACGCTAAATGAAACAGTACAGACAAATAGTATATTCCATCTAACAAAATTACATGTTCCGTTCAATTAAAAATTTTAGGACATGTAATTTACCAGCCTCCGAGTACGGTATATACTTCATGGTAGTTTTAATTTATGCACGTTTAAGAATCCGACACTTACTTAGCGCTAAAAACTCATTTTAAAATGGTTAGCTGTTATTTATTGTTATGGATATCACTATCCATAACAGTAAATAAAAGCTAACCATTTTAAAATGAGTTTTTAGGATCCCTATATGATAGGATCCCTATATGGTGTGTTACAATGAAGTATATACCCCGAGTACAGCCGCCTCTCACCGCTCCCGGCCGCTGGAGGCGTTCGCGCGAGAGAGCGTCTGTGATTTACACTGAGAAATTCCATACTGATGACGTAAATCTGTCCCAATCCAGACAGGAGCGCTGATTGTTCAACTTGATAATTTTAAATAATTATGCTTTAAATTATGCAGTGTTGTGTCTCAAAATCACAACTTAACATTTGCAATGGTCGCCATTTGCGAGGATCAATCTTGTCTGTCGTTATAAAATGTTCGACTCTGTGTTCAATTTATTGTCCTATATTTAATGTTTTGACGTTACAAGCAAGTCAGGTTCTTTATAGTGTTATCTGCGGTGAAGAAGTTTTTCTGCTTTTGTCAATTTACCGACCAGATATGGTAAGTCACTGATATTTCAAACGGCTCCACTGTAGCGGCTTTTGGGCATTCTTTAAAGCTTTCTCTTTCCATTTTAAATATTATCTTTCCATTCTATTCGGCTTGTCTCCTTCGCGGTCCGCATAATGGAACGATGACGTCATGTGACGTAGATATTAGGTAATTAGTTATACGCCCGCCATCTTGGATCCGCCATCTTGGATTTCTGAATTTTTTAAAACCTCTGAAAAACCGCCCAAAATCGCTCAAAATTAATCAAAACCAATAAATAAACGCTAAATGACATAAAAATATAAAAGTTATACCAATAAACATTGTTTTTCTTCATTCAAAGGTATAAATAAAAAAAACATGGCGGTCAAAGTCTTGTTGCTATGGAAACATCAAGTCACGTGATCAAAAAATTGACATATGAAATTGTTGCCAGATAAATTTTAGGAAAAGTCACAAAGATTGATGGCGTTTGGATACATATTAAAAAAGGCCGAATAGGGTTAATAGTGTGTAATGTGTAACCGCGGCTATCATTATCATCATCATCATCTTTATTTAAAAAACACGGTAAATACATCAGGCATTAACAATTTAACATAAACTACAACTTAATAAGAAACTATGTATGTAAATTAATCTTCTATAATTTAAAAATATAACTAACTATTAAAGAAAAGTAAACTAAAATAAAGCCTGTTTTACATGAATGCCGTGTCGGAATTAATTAAGAATCGTCGGAAATTAGTCAGAGATGTTGGCTGCCTAGCAGCTGAGGCTAAAAATGTTGACACTTTCAATGTTCAATCTCATGTTCATGCAGACCACTAAATGGGTGCTAATAGTCCCGATTGTCCGATGGCAAAATAAAAAAAAAGTTTGAGAATAGAAAACTTCCAAAGGAGAAGACAACGAATGTGTCAACTATAACTTACGAAATTTTTCAATTAACAATATCAATGCACCATATAGACGTTCGTCGGTCTTTTGCTTTAAAGTGATTACAAAAATAAAAACATGTTTCCACTTTTTGGGAAGATGTTCAATTTAAGGTGGCTCGACTGGATTTTTTGGGGGCAATACCCCCAAAGTTTGAGCATTAACTACGACGCCATTAACAATGCTATGGAGATACGGTCCCCACAGCCGTATTAGATAAAGATGAATTTTTTTTTTCAGACCAGTGTTATATTAACATCGGAGTTGCCATAGCGTGTTGAAAAATATCTTTTCAACACTCGAAGAGAAATTTCGTATCTTCGCGCGGCCATGTAATATCCTCTATTTATTTGACGGAAAAAATGGGGCTTCCGTCCAATTCATAAGAAACAAAACAACATTTTTTCTGATTCAGTTAAAGTTTATTGTTTTATTCACTGTACCTCTTCCCTCCTTATATTGTTACAAATTTGGTAAATATTCAGAAATTCTGATCCCCCTTAAACAATCCAACAAACAGAGCTATATACATCTTATTCTTAAAAATTCAGACATTATGATCCCCCGTCAGTTAACCGAACAAAAACAGTTATAGACATCTAATTCTTAAAAATTCAGAAATTCTGATCCCCCCGTCAGCAGTTAAACGAACAAACAGCTATATACATCTAGTTCTTAAAAAAACAGAAATTCTTATCCCCCCGTCAGTTAACCGAACAAAAACAGCTATATATGTTGTGGTTCAATTTTATCCTTGGTTTAAATTTTATGTTCCTTTGCTTTTGGGTATGGTAATGTATGATAATGAGTTTAAAACAAGGGGAAATAAAATCTAAACCATGGATAAAATTGAACCATAACATATACATCTAATTCTTAAAAATTCAGAAATTCTGATCCCCCGGCAGTTAACCGAACAAAAACAGCTATGTACATCTAATTCTTAAAAATTCAGAAATTCTGATACCTCCGCAGCAAGATTTTTTTGACTCGTTAGATTCGCAATTGTTAGTGCGATGGCAAAAACATTTTCCGCAGAACAAGGTTTTTATTTAAAAGCGTTGCCAAATAGTGAGCGTGGATCGCGGGTCACTCGCTTGTACGTTGCGCTTTTTTACTCACGATCTCGCCTCGACGGTCGAAGCCCTCCTCACTTTCATTCAGGACTGTGCATTCTATTATAAACATTATCTGAAATAGTTTCATTCAGACTAAATGGTTTTGGAAGCAGCGCGAGGCGCGAGTTGAGTTGAGCGCGAAAGGTCACTGAGTTGCGCGCCGTAGGGAACACCACCTACTACTCAGCTACCCGAATTTAGATTGTCAGATAATTTTGCATTCTCAAGTATTGGAATAGATTTCGCTGGACCCATTTATTTCAAAGATGTGTACCACGAGAGTGGCAATATGAACAAGGCTTACATTGTGTTATACACATGTACTTCGAGTCGTGCAGTTTACCTAGACCTTGTTCCGAATTTGACAACTGAAGCGTTCATGAGAAGTTTTAAGCGGTTTATGGCTAAACGAGGTGTTCCGAAGCTTGGTGTATCAGACAATGGATCCACCTTCAAGAATAAAGAGCTCAAGAGACTATTAGCAGAATAGAACATAACCTGGAAATTTAACGTGGCGTTAGCACCTGGTGGGGTGGATTTTTTTAACGTCTTGTTAGATCAACAAAGCGTTGTCTGAAGAAGATTTTGGGAACAGGGTGAGTCACTTACGAGGAACTGCTAACTGTTGTTGTGGAAATAGAAGGAATCTTGAATTCGCGACCCTTAACTTATGTTGATGATGTATTGCGAGATCATCTAACGCCGTCTCAACTGGTTATTGGTCGCCGATTGTTAAGTACAGAGGGGGACACTGGTCTGCCTCGCGCGGTAACTTCACAGACTGTTCACAAATTGTCAAGGCGTGAGAAATATTTAACAACTGTTCTTTCACAATTTTGGAAACGTTGGCAGAAAGAATACTTAACTGAGTTAAGTGTTCATCATGATTGTAACATGAAGAACAAACAACCAAAGATAAATGTTGGAGACGTTGTTTGCATACACAATGATAAAACGCCAAGACAACTTTGGAATATGGCAGTCATCAAATCTTTCATTACGGGCAGAGACGGATTCCACAGAGGAGTCGTTGTGAGGACGCGTAGTGGAGATCGAGTCATTGAGGTTACGAGACCCTTAAGGCTTTGAAATTGTTACTTTGAAATTGTTACTTTGTCAATCAAAGAGGGGAGTGTGTAAGAAATTAATTATGTCATAATTACACGTGGCGGGAAAAATCACGTCACGTGACCGAAGAAAGTGAAGAATAATTGAGAACCGAAAGGTGATGTTTTGACTGATCATGTATTGAAGGAGTTTTGATCATTGACACTGTTCAGTATACGGTTATCGAAATATCGGTAAAATAGTTGTAGAACATCGAGTGTAGAACGAGTATTGACCTTTAATCTAGCAAACACGTGTAGAAATAAGTCACAGAATACAGTTTCAAGAATAAACCGACGATAAAATAACAACATCCGATTTTAGGACCAAGGCGACGTTTAATGTCGCGTTCTTCAAACATTTGTGGGGGATTATTGGCGCGCTAGGTGTGAATACTTTTGTTTCGAATGAACAGGGATATTCCATCAAAAGAGGTCGAAACATATTTGTAGCTATCATTAATGTTAAGGAACTCAGTGTAAAATAACGGTATTTATATTTTTTTTAAACGAACAAAAACAGCGGTTGAAGAAATGTTGCAAATCATTTGTCTAGCAACACTAAACATGCCGAAATCTTTATTAAATCTTCATTATGCGTTTACGTATACGTGTCCCCTGTACTGAAAAAAAGTAACGTGCAATATTTATTGTATATTGGTACTTCTAAAATTTTAGTGTAGTTATCGTTCAAAACACTATTGCCACAAGTCGACCTCACCAGTTTCACAGTAAAGCGAGCGAAGCAGCCGAGCGAGCGACGAAGTCGCGAGAAGTCGACTTGTCTCGCTTGAAAGGTTTTCATTTGCGTTTCGCGCCAAAAATGGGGAGTGGCGTGACTTGTCAATGTCATCGATTATTTTTTCGCAACCGACCCCATTGTTGAATTTCAACCGCAAGTACCGTTTCATTGCGCCTAATACCTTGTGATTGACAGTTCTGTCCCAATTACAAATAGGGCGACTCTCGGCTACTCTGATTGGTCTAAGCGCAGCGACCCGTTTTTGGGTCGCCAAAATGGCGCCAGTCAAGTGTGAAAAGTCCTTCGTTCGGCGGGCTATAAATTTAAGACGAAGGACATTATTGAAAGCCTAAAAACACTACAACAGTTAAAGAAACTAGTCCGTGGAACTTTCGAAATAATGGAGAAAAACGAATAACAGATCGAACAACTTCTCCGCTATCTCTGACATCTTTAAATTTTAAAACATGGATTTATACAATGCACCTTCAGTTACTATACCATAAAAACAAGGCTAAATTTCTTATCGTTTAGAAGCCCAACTTAATTGCTAAAATTTCCAAGAAAGCTTTCAACGATTTCGCGAGTGTGACCCCTATATTCTAAACACTGATTAAAAAAAATTCTCTCTCTCGACTTCAAATGCTAATCTACCACCTGAAATGGATCTCATCACCTCAGAAGCTCGAGCGCACCGCCTGTAATCTTACATTATGGAGTGGAGGACCTGAAGACTAATTTGGGAAAATGCCGTCCTAGTCTACAAACAAAGTTACAATTATTGCCACAACTGGCTGGATTTCATCCCCTGATCTCCCCAGAAGCACGCGGACACGTCGACTGAATATTTTAAGTTTCAATTTCAGTGGGATTTTTACTATTGTTCTATATCCATATAAATGTATGTAGACCGACAGTCACAGAATGATTTGATTTATATTTTGCGGGTTGTCAAATATTTTTATTTTCACTGATAGTGTCGTTTTATTAAACACAGTCGTTTTACTTATAATAAAAAAAATAATAATAATCTTTAAACAGGATGCGTTCGTCGCTAGAGTGGTTTTCAGAACGGTCCTGACACTACATCTTGTAAATTTGATTTATTGGATGGGCACTCGTCATTTTTTAGTCCTTTTCTTCAAGGGAATAATAAATGAACCTATTAAGCTTGTAACCGTTACTTACCGTTACTAAGCGCTCAGGCATGCTGTATATGTAATTATTCCTTCAAGCAAAATACAGTGAAATGGAAACAGTTTTCCTTGTTTGCAGTTACGGTAACAAAAGGAAGTTTCAGAGAACGACAAATAGCCAGACAAACACGAGCCGAAGGCTATTTTGAAATCTTTAGGCATTACTTTACATTATTATTACTCCAAAATATCATGTCATGAGCGTGGAAAAAAAAAAAAAAGGTTTTAGGGAGAGGTAACGTAACCATTTTGCTCAGAATTAATAACTGTCACGCCAATCTTGTAACAGTTATATTTACTTCTATGTTTATATTCCTTTCTTAGTACGAATTATTTAGATAGTGCAGGTCCATATCAGGACTATTGTCTTGCCTATTTTTACTTCTCACCTGCTTTATCAAATAAATCATTTATGTATGTATGTATGTATGTATGTATGTCTCTTCTCTTTTTATTAAAAAAAATGAAAATTAGTTATAGGGCTTATAATTAGTTTACCTATACACTGTATCTTGCCCTTCTCCGATTTTTTCTTATCATGTTAAAAAAAAGTATGTTATAAAAAAAATGGAGTAAATAAATAATAAAAAAAAATATTTGGGCAGATATACGATTTTAGGGTAAAGACATAGACCTAAGGTAAATTCGAGGTTCGATACATTTAATAAGAATATTTTATCTTTGAATTCATGAAGAGTTCTTGCTTTACAGAGTGGAGTTTGCTAGTGTAAATATGGTAACGCATAAAGAAACCGTTTTTCAAGGTCATACGAAAATCGCTCTAACAACCACATTGTTTTTAAAGAAGCGTTTCCATATTAGCGTGTGGAATATTCATTGACAGAAATTCTAATGTGACACATTATTAATCAAAGAGTGTAATGATATTGCTCGAGTTCGCGCATCCAATCGCATGCAAAAAAGAATATGAATAGGCTAATTTCGATATATTAAAATTCTAACTTGACTCCCAGGCTTAGTTACTCGTCCCTGAAATTGACTGTGATTTATTTTGTTTAGACTACGAACAAGTCCCTCTTTCCAGCAAAGTCCGTCGAGCGAGAAACGAAAAATCAATGCCCGCGTAAAGCTGCGGGGGAGACTTTCGCGCGGCCATTTTCCGCTCGTCAGTGTTTTTTTCGTTTCTCGCTAGATGGACTAAGCTAGGGGAAAGAGGGACTGTTCGTAGCCAATCTTTTGTTTTTTCCCCTAACGTATGGATCTAGTAAAAATCGTAGTCATGAAATCGACGTAGGCCTTTTACCCATTGAAATTGATCATGCCTTAAGGCAATTAATATCTTTAATTTTTTTGCGACAGAGACAAGTGATTTTAGCGAATTTAGGCCGCGTATAGCCAAAACGTGAAACTTTTCCTAATTGAAACAACTTAAAGCTTGAGAAGACGCAAAACTTTCACTTTAAGTACCGTTTACTCTTACAAATGGTGATTTTGTCTCATTAAATATGTCGGACTACCGAAAGTTTTATCATCTCCAGTAATCATGTAGTCTCGTTTTCTGCATATACCTCCATATACCTCAATATCGTTGGCATCGCTGTATATATTATGTTTTATCGTGATAGGTACAGTAAAATACAAATGTAAATTTTAATCAAAAAAAAAAAAAAAATTCCTGTGTGTCCGTGTCTTTCTTTAGTAGTTTTTGGAAAGGATTTCCATCAGAGCGAACAGGGTTTTTCCGTGCAGTTTTAAAATGTAATCGTAAAACAAGAGTCTAGCTGGTATTAACAATTCATTCTCCCCGGGAGCGAGTATTAAACGTAACGTGTTAACCATTAATTCTCCTCGGGAGCGATACTCGGGTTTCAATTTTTAATTTGCTTTTGTTCGTTATATTTCTTGAAAGTTGTTGGAGAAGGTTTCGGGTTAGGGTTGGGGTTAGAGTGGTCTTTCTTTCAGATTGTGGAACGGCATTTGTTATTTATACAACTACCTAAAACTTTTAAGGCTGCTACAGGCACGTCACGACTAGTAGGCGATAAAGCGCAAACATGCTAGAATCGATTAGCAGGTTCTTTTGATCCCCTTCGGGTAGAATCTAAACACCCTTCACTGTAGCTCCTCAATTTCGCATACCTTTCGAGTAGCACAACTTACCTTTGAATAACTGGTGTTGTCTCTGTCTTCACGACTTCAGTCTGAGCTGGTAGTAAACCGCACCCAAACTATATACCACTCGAACAGGAACGTGGTAACCGATTCAGGAATGTCTGAATCTCTGTTTTGATTGGTCCATCATATTGAATACCGCTTTTGTTATTTATCCGGTAAGTTTTACTCGTGTCAAAATTAAATTGGATACCCTTGAACCGCCATCAGCATAAAATTAAACTGTAGTCAATATCGTTGGTTGGTTTCTCGGGTGCATTGATTTTCTAAGAAATCTCCGTTGCGGGTCATAGTGTTCGGGAGAATAAAAACAGCATAACAGAAAGTCTTGTATGCTTCCAGACAACGGGGCACCAACGTTAAAATTTCATTATCTTTCGACATACGGGTAGTTGTGTAGAATAAACTTTGTTTTAATATAGCTTCTCTAACATCTTCCAAGATAACTCGAGATCGTTATTCCCGTTAGCGGACATTCCTGTAAGCGGCCGTGAACACTTTCAGGGGTTACGATTAAGTGGTTTCAGACAATCATTGGGGCGTATTTGTTTTTTGCCTTTATTCGAACGTTCCACGGAGTTGTTTCTTCCACTGTTGTGGTGTTTTGCACGATAAATAAATAAGTCGACATTTATTTGTCTTTTTTTTTTTTTGTAAAGTATTTTGAAGATTAAGTCAAAGCTCAGATTAAGCGATCGTATTCGTCAAGTATCAATGTTCAATAAATATTGGGTGTTGCTTTTTCCAGTATAGCGAACACGTAGGCAGAAACTGGCGTAAAAAAATTGACAGAATCGCATACTTGCGGCATGTGTATTGTTACTAGAAAAAGACTTGCATTATTACATTACTATTATTCCAAAATATCATGTCATGAGCGTGGAATAAAAGATAGTTTAAGGAGGAGGTAACGTAACTATGGAGTAAATAAATTAAAAAGAAGAAAATATTTGGGCAGATATACGATTTCAGGGTAAAGACATAGACCTAAGGTAAATTCTAGGTTCGATACATTTAATAAGGATATTTTATCTTTGAATTCATGAAGAGTCATTGCTTTATATAGTGGAGTTTGCTGGTGTAAATATGGTAACGCATAAAGAAACCGTTTTTCAAGGTCATACGAAAATCGCTCTAACAACCAGATTGGTTTTAAAGAAGCGTGTGCATATTACCGTGTGGAATATTCATTGACAGAATTTCTAATGTGATACATTATTAATCAAAGAGTGTAATGATATTGGTCGAGTTCGCGCATCAAATCACATGCAAAAAACTATGAATAGGCTAATTTCGATATATTAAAATTCTAACTTGACTACCAGGCTTAGAGGAACGAAACAAAATAAATTAGTTACTCGTCCCTGAAATTCACTGTGATTTCTTTTTTTTTGACTACGAACAACTCCCCCTTTCCAGCTAAGTCCGTCGAGCGAGAAACAAAAAATCATTGGCCGCGTAAAACTGGGGGCGAGACTTTCGCACGGCCATTTTCCGCTTATCAGTGTTTTTTTGTTTCTCGCTCGATGGACTAAGCTAGGGGAAATAGGGACTGCCCGTAGCCAATCTTTTGTTTTATTCCCCTAACGGATGGACCAAGTAAAAATTGTAGTCATGAATTCGACATAGGCCTTTCACCCATTAAAATTGATCATGCCTTAAGGCAATTAATATCTTTTATTTTTTACACAATCGCATAAACACTTAAGTTATTAAAGCTTGCGGCATGTGTATTGTTACTAGACAAATGACTTGCATTATTACATTACTATTATTCCAAAATATCATGTCATGAGCGTGGAATAAAAGATAGTTTTAGGGGGAGGTAACGTGACTATTTTGCTCAGTAATAATCAATGTCACACTAATCTTGTTACAGCTGTATTACTTCTATGTTTATATTACTTACATATCACTTCTATGTTTATATTCCTTTCTTAGTATGAATCATTTCAGATAGTGCATGACGCTAGTCCACATCAGGACTTTTGTCTTGCCTATTTTTTCTTGAATCCTGCTTTATCAAATAAATCATGTATGTTCAAGTATGTATGTGTACATTATATATGTGTGTATGTGTTTTCTCTTTTTATATAAAAAATGTAATTTAGTTATAGGGCTTATAATTAGTTTACCAATATCTTGCCCTTCTCCATGATTCTTTTCTTATCTTGTTAAGTTAAAAAAAAGCGTATGTAATAAATAGATTTCATGGTAAAGACATAGACCTGAGCTAAATTCGAGGTTCGATACATTTTATAAAGATATTTTATATTTGAAATCATGAAGAGTTATTGCTTTATACAGTGGAGTTTGCTGGTGTAAATTTGGTAACGCATAAAGAAACCGTTTTTCAAGGTCATACGAAAATCGCTCTAACAACCAGATCGTTTTTAAAGAAGCGTTTGCATATTAGCACGTGGAATATTTATTGACAGAAGTTCTAATGTGACACATTATTAATCAAATAGTGTAATGAAATTGGACGAGTCCGCGCGTCAAATCACACGCAAAACACTATTAATAGGCTATGAATACACTATGAATATATATTAAAATTATAACTTAGCCTGCAGGCTTAGAGGAATAAAACAAAATAAATTGGTTATTCATTCCTAATCTTCACTGTGATTTATTTTGCTTAGACTACGAGCAAGTTCCTCTTTCCAGCTAAGTCCGGCGAGCGAGAAACGGAAAAACAATGGCCGCTTGAAACTGGGGGCGAGACTTTCGCGCGGCGATTTTCCGCTCGCCAGTGTTTTTTCGTTTCTCGCTCGACGGACTAAGCTGGGAAAGGGGGACTTCTCGTAGCCTATCTTTTGTTTTATTCCCATAACCTTTGGACCAAGTAAAAATTTTGTCATGAAATCGACATAGGCCTTTTGCCCATTAAAACTGATCATGCCATAAGAAAATTAATATCTTTAATTTTTTTGAGACAGAGACAAGTGATTTTAGCGAATTTAAGCCGAGTATAGTCAAAACGTGAAACTTTTCTTGATTGAAATAACTTACAGCTTGAGAAGACGCAAAAATTTTCACTTTAAGTAGCGTTTACTCTTACAGATGGTGATTTAAACTCCTTAAATATATCGGTCTACCGAAAGTTTTATCATCTCCAGTAATCATGTAGTCTCGTTTTCTGCATATACCTCCATATACCTCAATGTCGTTGGCATCGCACATATCACAGGGAACCCGAGCGCACTCGCCGGCTGCGCAGCCCCATACTCATGAAACCAGAGAACCAAAGAACCCATGCCCGTTCATTTTTTATTGGGAATGGCTAGCGGAATGTTTCGCGGGCGCGTTGTGTGTCCGCCGTCGCAGAGGGCTAACTGGCGGGCGCGTATACCGTCGTAAAACATGCGCGTATGACGCCATACAACATTCGGAATCTGTGCAATTCTTCGTCACCTGGGAAAACACAGCTGTGTTTAACGCAGAAAACCGTTTAAATTAAAGTATGCTTCCAGACAACGGGGCACCAACGTTAATATTTGATTTTCTTTCGACATACGGGTAGTTGTGTAGAATAAACTTTGTTCTAATACAGCTATCTCTAACATCTTCCAAGATGACTCGAGATCGTTATTCCCGTTAGCGGACATTCCTGTAAGCGGCCGTGGACACTTTCAGGGGTTACGATTTAGTGGTTTCAGGCAATCATTGGGGCCGTATTTGTTTTTCGCTTTTATTCGAACGTTCCACGGAATTGTTTCTTCCACTTTTGTGGTGTTTTGCACGATAAATAAATAAGTCGCATTTATTTGTCTTTTTTATTTGTAAAGTATTTTGAAGATTAGGGCAAAGCTCAGATTAAGCGAGCGTATTCGTCAAGTATCAATGTTCAATAAATATTGGATGTTGCTTTTTTCAGTACAGCGAACACGTATGCATAAACCGGCGCAAAATAATTTACACAATCGCATAAACACTTAAGTTATTAAAGCTAGCGGCATGTGTATTGTTACTAGACAAATGACTTGCATTATTACATTATTATTATTCCAAAATATCATGTCATGATTGTGGAATAAAATATAGTCTTAGGGAGAGGTAACGTAACTATTTTGCTCAGTAATAATCACTGTCACACTAATCTTGTTACAGCTGTATTACTTCTATGTTTATATTACTTACATATCACTTCTATGTTTATATTCCTTTCTTAGTATGAATTATTTCAGATAGTGCAGGACGCTGGTCCACATCAGGACTTTTGTCTTGCCTATTTTTACTTGTATCCTGCTTTATCAAATAAATCATGTATGTACAAGTATGTATGTGTACATTTTCTATGTGTGTATGTGTTTTCTCTTTTTATATAAAAAAATGTAATTTAGTAGGGCATATAATTAGTTTACCAATACCTTGCCCTTCTCCATTATTCTTTTCTTATCTTGTTTAGTTAAAAAAAGCGTATGTAATAAAGAAATGGAGAAAATAAATTAAAATTAAAATACATATATGTTTGGGCAGATATACGATTTCATGGTAAAGACATAGACCTGAGGTAAATTCGAGGTTCGATACATTTTATAAGGATATTTTATTTTTGAATTCATGAAGAGTTATTGCTTTATAGAGTGGAGTTTGCTGGTGTAAATATGGTAACGCATAAAGAAACCGTTTTTCAAGGTCATACGGAAATCGCTCTAACAACCAGATCGTTTTTAAAGAAGCGTTTGCATATGAGCACGTGGAATATTCATTGACAGAAGTTCTAATGTGACACATTATTAATCAAAGAGTGTAATGAAATTGGACGAGTTCGCGCATCAAATCACATGCAAAACACTATGAATAGGCTAATTTCGATATATTAAAATTCTAACTTAGCCTCCAGGCTTAGAGGAATAAAACAAAATAAATTAGTTATTTATTCCTAATCTTCACTGTGATTTATTTTACTTAGACTACGAGCAAGTCCCTTTTTCCAACTAAGTCCGGCGAGCGAGAAACGAAAAAACAATGCCCGCTTTAAACTGGGGGCGAGACTTTCGCGCGGCCATTTTCCGGTCGCCAGTGTTTTTTCGTTTCTCGCTCGACGGACTAAGCTGGGAAAGAGGGACTTCTCGTAGCCTATCTTTTGTTTTATTCCCCTAACGTTTGGACCCAGCAAAAATTTAGTCATGAAATCGTCATAGGCCTTTTGCCCATTAAAACTGATCATGCCATAAGGAAATTAATATCTTTATTTATTTATTTTTTTTTGCGACAGAGACAAGTGATTTTAGCGAATTTAGGCCGGGTGTAGTCAAAACGTGAAATTTTTCCTGATTGAAATGACTTACAGCTTGAGAAGACGCAAAAATATTCACTTTAAGTAGCGTTTACTCTTACAGATGGTGATTTAAACTCCTTAAATATATCGGTCTACCGAAAGTTTTATCATCTCCAGTAATCATGTAGTCTCGTTTTCTGCATATACCTCCATATACCTCAATGTCGTTGGCATCGCACATATCACAGGGAACCCGAGCGCACTCGCCGGCTGCGCAGCCCCATACTCATGGAACCAGAGAACCAAAGAACCCACGCCCGTTCATTTTTTATTGGGAATAGCTAGCGGAATGTTTCGCGGGCGCGTTGTGTGTCCGCCGTCGCAGAGGGCTAACTGGCGGGCGCGTATACCGTCGTAAAACATGCGCGTATGACGCCATACAACATTCGGAATCTTTGCAATTCCACGTCACCTGGGAAAACACTGCTGTGTTTAACGGAGAAAACCGTTTAAATTAACCCTATCCGGACCGGGCTTTTTTTGACCGTCTGGAACTGGGGAGGGGGGGAGGGGGGGGGGGGGGCTCCAGAACCCCCTTCCTATGTAACTTTGAAACCGCTTATCCTATGGCCACCAAATTTACACAGGATAATGTTGCCATGAATTCTAGTAACTGCAGATTCTTTGGTGTCATAATGACGTAACGTAACGTCATTATGACGTCATATGGTCGACTTTATTGGCTGAACAGTCTTTCATCAATATTTTCTCAATTTTGAACATATAACAACAATACTTTAACAGCTACCTATTTGATAACACTGTGTGTTTGCTAACACTGTTTTTGTTGTTAACAATAACAGTGACGTAATTATGACGTCATATACAATGAAAAAAACAACTGAAACGTTCTATAAGGCATATCTCTGAAACAAACGGTAGCGTTCATACGAAACTTTCACATATTGATGCAGGAGTAAAAGTTAATGAATTCGTACACTTTGTTGCCATGGTAACAGCATGTGACGTCATAGAAATGATGTGTACATTTTCTTAAAAACTGGAAGAGATGACTTTGCAAATTATTGCTTTTCATGTACCTAATGAATTCAAAAAAGCTTTCTCAAGTGAAAAGGACATTTTTTGATATTTTGACAATAAATGTTTAGAGATAATGGAATTACACAAACAGGTAAATGAATTTCCCATTTTATTGTCCGCCATCTTGGATCCGCCATCTTGGATCTTGAATTAGTCCAAACGTGTTTTTTTTCGGTAAAAACACCGAAAAAATAAAGCAAATGGACTGCTAAAGCTTAGTTTATTGTAGGCAAATGTTTTACAATCCAAAATATGAACCAATAATAAAATTATAGAGAGAAAAGACATTTAGTAAAACTTCGATCCGCCATCATAGATATTGACATTTCATATTCCACATTTTCCTAAAATTACCGTTAATTAACCTTAATTAATAAACAGTTATACATAATTTTATTAATTATCGCTAAATTAAGCGGAAAATATTAATTCAATAAGAAAACTTTGAAATAATCTTGATTAAAGCGAAAAATGCTAATTTTTTAAAACATAGGTGTCAAAAAGCGGTTGCTATGGAAACGTCAATGTCGGTGGACAAAGGCCGCTAACGGCTAAATGTTTCCAGATAAATTTTGGTGTTGTAGCTGTCTTGACGACTTCAGCGTGAGGTGTTAGTAAACCGCACCCAAACTATATACCACTCGAACATGAACGTGGTAATCGATTCAGGGATGTCACTACCCTTTTCTGAACCTCTGTTTTTATTGGTCCATCATAGCGGAGCACTTGCCGGGCCGAAGGCCTGGTTGCGCAGCACCATACTCATAGAACCTGTGTCTGTCATTTTTCATGGTCATGGGTGGCGGAATGTTTCGGGGGCGCACTTCCGTGACATGTGTCAGTCAGCAGTCAAGTCGGACGCGCAAGGCAAATTCGCGGGCGCGTATGACGTCGCAAAACATGCGCCTATGACGCCACACGCGCGGCTACACAGTCGTCAGCTCTGTAAACACTTTTTAAAGTTTTAAAAAAGTTGGATCTTTCGCAGTGTTTAGCGGAGCAGTAAAGTCGTTACTTCCCTGCATTTTTTCGCGGTTTGCTACTCAAGACAGGGATACTAATTAAGGGATACTCAGAAGCCGTTTTAGTGGAAAAAGAAGAGCTTTCTGGGATAAAATCTTGCTTCGAGGAACCCTCATACGTTTTTATCTCGTTAAAGCGCATGCGCGCAAAACGAGATATAGGAGTCACTAGAATAGAGGGACAAAAGTTATTAACAAATTTATGTGGACTTTTGTCCGGGGGGGAGGTTGTAAAAGTATTGGACGACTATTAAGAAATCAGAGAGGATCCACAAGGATAACTAAACACGATATTTACTATTACAGTAATCCAAGATGGAGACTACACAAGCAATCGCTTAGGAACCGCGCACTAACTTAGTACATGCAGCTGGGGAACTGGGAACTAGCCATGTCATGACATCCCCCTTACAAGACAAGAAAATGACTGATCATATGAAGCTAAGGTCAAAGGTCTATAACTGTAACAAAAGAAAAAGTCTAACAATGTTTATGTAATATCCATAAATGTTCTACAACCGGGAACAGTAAACATAGTCCTCTTGAGTTGGATGAAACTTGAGTCCTTGTGAAATGTAAATCACTTAAGCAAGTCCTTTAACTATAATCTCGAAGAGCATATGAACTTCAATATAAACTAAATAGCCTTAGAACCATAATGTTTTCCATAAATCAGGAACTTAAATAAGAGTCACTCAGCGAAACGGCTGGGTTTGATCACTGCGCGCCCACTCCTTGTTCGGCAGGGCTCCCTGGAATGGATGTATCATCATTAATGGGGCTTGGCGTGACAGTGGTGCGTGCTGGCTCCACAGATTTTGGAGCACTGGGTAGAGCCTTAACAGGAGGTTCCTCGGATCCTGAAATTGTGGTGTCGTCATCTCTTTCGCTTCGCGGAGGAGCTGATGGGCGAATGTGACGCCTGTTGCGTCGGAGGTTTGAACCAGATGCTGTCTGCACAATGTAGGAGCGGGGTTCTGGTCTCCTGCACTTTACAGTCCCTGTGATCCATTTCTTTGTGCTTTGGTCCTGTATGGACACATGATGTCCAGTTGCAAGGGGACTAAGGTCATGCGCATTTCTGTCATGGTAATACTTCATGTTCTCTTGGCGTTCTATTAGCTTCTGGGTTACGTGGTCACGGTCGGGTATTTGATTTTTTATTCTGACGGGAAGATTAGACTTGAGCTTGCGCTGGAATAGCAACTGTGCAGGGGATGGTTAGCTGATTATGAAATATTCCGAATGAGACGAAACTTAGCAGGAACATACTAAAAGAAAGTCCACATGTATTGATGGTAGTTTTATACTTTTGATTGACAGCATGACGTCATAAGTGACGTTAAAACATGGCGCTAAAATTTGGAATTAAGTATTTGACTTAAATAACTTTATAAATAAAATCTATAAAAACGGAGTTTTCTGGTGAAAACCCCACTTAAATCCGTTAAATTGTTGCAAAGTTAGAGCTAATTAAAGAAATTCAAATTTCCCGCTAAAAGTGTGGAATTAACCATATATGGTCAAACTTTAGGGGTATTTAAACTCCAGCTTATTAAACGAAACAGTTAGGAAACTAAGCGAACCTTGCATAAAAACGAATTTGTAGTTTTTTTAAATTTGGGACATGGGGTGTCAGGTTGCATGTTACGTCATTCCATACCGTGTTGACGTCATATTTACGTGTTGATTACGTCACAAGTGAAAATACCTATAGAGTTTCAAATTCACAAAACTACAAATTTTCTACAGCGTGTTATCCGCATTTTTCTTTTAACTTCCATGTATTGTCTTGAACTGTAAACCTCCCTAAAGTTTTACCATATAAGGCATTAAAACAATTAAATTCTTTAAATTCCTTCTTTTACTGTCAGTCACAAAATAGCTTGTAACTTTGGCCCATTTTAATGTATTTTAACGGGGTTTTCACTGGAAAGCTTCACTCTGATCACAGAACACCTCTATGTGGTTTTCCCGACGATTTTCTTAATTCTAAATTTTGGCACCAAATTTGGAAACTCTTTGTGCGTCACAATGTCCATCAAGACTGTCAAACTGCCACCAAAAAATGTAGAATCTCTCAATCAACAATCCTGACAAGTTTCATGCCATTTGGAAAATTCTTCACGTATCTGTGACCTATGTGGGAGGAAAAAACGTAATTCTAACCATCGTGTTGTGGGAATTTCATGTGGCTCCAGTGTTTCACGTGCCTGCGACTTTAGACTTTCTTGGCATATTTCACATCCCTGTACCCTGGACTCAATGTCTTTATTGATGTTTGGCCATAAAGCACAAGATTTTGCACGCAGTCTGCATTTGTCAACACCTTGATGAGCCTGATGTATTCTTTCAATGACATCGCTTCTTTGTGACTCTGGGATGACTCTCTCGCCTTTGAGGATAAGTCCATTTTCAATGGACAGCTCATCACGATAGGCCCAATACTCTCTTAAGGACACTGGGACTTGTTTCCGTTTCTCAGGCCAGCCAGCATGGATGATTTCTCTCAAGGCTGATAGTACAGGATCTGCTGATGTGTCTTGTTTGAGTGTGTCCAACTTAGCGTCAGAGAACTGTTCCAGGCATACGTTTCTGTGTAGGTCCAATGTGTCTACAGTGGGTAAAGGGTTGAGCCTTGACATTGGATCTGCCAGCCCCATTTCAGTACCAGGCTTGTAATTGATTACCATATCGTACCCTTGTAATATGAGTAACATGCGCTGAAGCCTTCGGGGTGCAGCTGTTAAATTCTTTAAATGGATCATTTCGAGCGGCTTGTGGTCTGATTCTACTGTGAACTGCTTGCCAAATAGGCAAGAATGAAACTTCTCACAGGCCACAACGACTGCCAGCATTTCACGCTCTATATTTGCATGTCGTTTTTCAGTGTCTGTAAGTGCTCTTGACGCAAATGCAACAACTCTGCCTTCCTGTACTAGTGCACTTCCGAGACCCCTGAGGGAGGCGTCGACTTGACTAATTGTATCCTTTGGTGGATCAAAGTAGGTGAGTGTCACTTCCTGATAGATTGACTGCTTGATAGCCTGAAAAGCTGCATTGTGGGACGAACACCACTGAAAATCAGCATATTTTTTGAGGAAGTTCCTCAGAGGCTCTGACATTGCAGACAGATTTGGGATGAATGGGGCCATGTACGTTGCTATGCCAAGAAACGATTGGAGCTCCTGGGCACCATATGGTTCTGGAATGGCCTTAATGGCTTCCTCTTTCTCTGGGTTCGGGTGAACTCCTTCTGCATCATACACCATTCCGAAGAACGTGATCCTGGACTCTTTAATCTTGCATTTATTCGGGTTGAAAACCAGCCCTGTTGCCGGGCAACCATCATCAGGTTGTGTAAATTCGCATCATGCTCTGCTTCAGTTGGACCATGTACTGCGACATCGTCAGCGATCCCGACTGTTCCAGGGCATTTCCCAAGAATAAAATCCATCTTCTGTTGGAAGATATCTTGGCTAACACACAGTCCAAAAGGCAAACGGGTAAATCTGAACCTTCCAAATGGGCTGTTGAAAGTTGTAAGATAAGATGAGTCTTCGTCTAGTACTACGGACCAGTAGCCATGACGGGCATCTAATTTTGAGAATACTGTCTGCCATTGAATTTGTGGGTGATCTCTTCAAGTGTCGGAGTATGGTGATGGGTTCTTTTAACATCTTGGTTTAGGTCTTTAGGGTCCAGGCACACTCTCCATCTCCAATTTGATTTCTGGGAATATGCAACACTTGACACCCAGTTGAAGGGCTCAGTTACTGGCTTTATAACTCCAAGACTGACCATTTCATCAAGTTCCTTCTTGATGTCATCTTTAATGTGAATAGGGCATTTCCGTGGTGCATGAATCACTGGTAACACACTGGGGTCAGTGACGATGTGGTACTTCCCTTCAAATTTGCCGATGCCGTTGAAGCGGTCAGGATACAACATCTAAAGGTCGCCCTTGTTATTAACTGGTGGTGCTGGGCAGGATGCCTTGTTAGTGTTTGTAGTGATCTCACAGTGCAACTCCACCAGCTTGAGTTTGCATGAGGTAGGGAGACCGCAGATCGCAGGGCCGTTGACATCAGCGACATAAAACTCAGCCACAGTTTCGTTATCATCGTATGAACATTTGATGGAACATATGCCATGTTGGGCTATGGTAGTGCCATTGCAAGTAATAAGTTTGGTCTGGGTTGGTTTTGTGTCTGTCGGGAAACCATTCTCATCCAGGTGATTTGTGAACATATTTCCATAGATTCGCAAAGGCAAAATGTTTCCTTGTGCCCCCGTGTCAACTTTCAACTTCAGCATAACATTAGGATTGTCAATATCTGGCAGTTTCACCTTGTTTTTTGCAAATACTTCATCTCTCTCTACGCCAATGTCAGTACTATCGACCCTGATGGTCTCGAATAACAGCTCCTCAAAATCTGAGCTTACTTCTTCTACTGAGTGTATCTTGCTCTTCTTTGACTTGTCTTGGGCCCTTTGGCCTTCAACTTGCGGTCGAGACGATGGTCTGGTCTGTCTATCTTGTACTTGTTTATTCCTGCAAACTTGCTCCCAGTGGTTGTATAACCTGCATTTCCTGCAGCGTGTGCCATATGCTGGGCATATGGTGAAGTCCACAGCAGAGGCAACTTGTAGTGCTAGAGATTCATGTCATTTAAAGTGGCTTCCCTTGTTCTCGCGATATCCATTGCCTTGTCAAGCTTCAGTTTATCGTCTTTTCCTAACAGTACTTCTTGTACTTTTCGCTCATGAGTGCCGATAATGAGTTGTTCAATTAGACGTTCCTCTAATTCAGTCTCGCTGAAGCGACACTTCTGAGCCTGAAGTTTGCATCTTGCCATAAAAGCATCTACCGACTCATCATTGGTTTCTCTGAAACCCTGCAACTAGAAACGAGCAATACGAAAATTCAACTTGGGCTCTAGGTATGTAGTGAACTTATCAAAAATCGTTCGGTTTTCGCTTTATTTTCATCACTTAGCTCGAAAGAGTTAAAGATTTTGAGGCCTTCCTCGCCGACCCAAAGCACGATATAGGTCGCCTTTTCCTCCTCCTTCTTCTTGTTTAGTGGTCCGTTAAATATCAGCTGACAATATTGTTTGAAACTTTTAAAAGCGGTTGGCAAATCAGTGTCGTTCCAATCCATGTGAGGCGGTTTGATTCCGGATAGCTCACCCATATTTGTACAAGTGTTGACCGGTATAGATATATCGAACTCAGCGAAGTAGTTTCACGCTACGAACAGTTGGCGTTAGAAATCCTCGTCCATCGGTTTCATCTCAATGTTCCAGTCACCAAAATGGCTATTGGTGTGTGTGTCCGTTTCTTCGCTGCCACCATGTAAAAGTATTGGGCGACTATTAAGAAATCAGAGAGGATCCACAAGGATAAGTAGTTAGATATTTACTAGTACAGTAATCCAAGATGGAGACTACACAAGCAATCGCTTAGGAACCGCGCACTGACTTAGTACATGCAGCTGGGGAACTGGGAACTAGCCATGTCATGACAGGGGTTAGTTGTTTCTTCTTTATAGAAGCTATATTAGGGCATTGAGGATATGGTTAGTTAAACCGGTTAGGATCTCAAGAAGGGCGTCACATACTGCTCCTAAAATTTTTGAGGAGCACCCCCAGACCTATTGTTAATTTCCCTTGGGTATCGGGATGTCAAAACTTGTCATGAACTTGTCATATCACACATTACGTTACCGCAAAGGTATTAAGTTCTTCTTAAGTTTCGATATCTCACGTTACCTATCAGTTTCAATCATTTGTCGTAAAGCCATTAAAGCTGCTTTGGAAAGGTAAAAATAGGTCAAATGAGTTTTTTTCGGCAAACGCAGTTTGAGAATTTCACGGTGAATTTTTACGAATGGAGACGTTTTAAGAAAGTTAAATGGGACGGGAAAGTTTGTGTTTTAATATGAGCGATATGGCAGAGCAAAGTTGCGTTTGTTCTGTTTTGAATCATTGCTATTACGGTTTGATTATGCAATAGTATGGGAAATACGTCATAGTTTTGTTGATTTAGCTATCGTGCACAAGGATATTTTGCGGATTGTCCGACTGGATTCGCATTTCTCCTGGTCTTCAGATGCCAGAGTTTTATCCAGTTGGTCAAAAAGCCAGCCTTGGCTAGATAAATAAACTTGTTCAACCGAATGGAGGTTACGATAAAAATCGCGTCATTCGCGAAGAATATTTTTATCGGAAGTCACGGTTGAATTGTTGGCACGTAACTCTGAAATTGAGTCGCGTGTTTGTCGCTGATTTTCAAGCCGGTAGAAATACTTCGTCGGTTTTTCCCCTAGCTCTATCCACTGATTTTCACTGCGAATGATGGCGTTTTTAGGAGATCTTTGATCTTCGCCAAACGCTTGTGATCATCTGTTTTATTTAAATTTACCACGAGACAGGATGTTGCCAAACTCGCTTTAAAGATTAAATTTCTCACGCTTACGTTCACGGTATCGGTAGTAGGGGGTGGCCGGCAGTTTCTGGAGAAGGGTCGCACGGAGGTTCATTTTTTTGTTTTGTAGTGCAAATTAGGGCCTTTGTTATTTAAACCTCACTGGGATTACAAAATTTAAATAAGAGAGGAAAAACGAAATGAGTTCTGGTAGTTGTAGTCAAATGACGCTATCGTGCAAATGGCCTATTGTGGTTACGGGGGGAGTGTCGTTGCTGGTAGCTGTAGTGGGGGCCGGGGGACCTCTGGTGCCCCTCCCCCCCCCCCCCCCTCCGGGCGCTGGAGCCTCGCGGTTCGCCTCGCGGCGTTTCGCCTTCGGGGAGTCTTTAACAACTTGCTCGGAAGACTGGCACCGGTGGCATAGTATTGGCTGGCCCGTGTACTTAAAAAAATAACTCGAGCCTTTGAGTGACTAATTTGCGTGGCACTGCCTTTTGTAAACGTGTGAATTCTACGATACGGATGCCGTTCTTGATGTGCTTGTAGCCCGTGGCTTTGAAGCAAAGCCGGTGGATTGCTCGTGCTTTGAGGTCGCCGCATTGTTCCACGAGTTGTAGCAGGTTTTCATCCGGGAATTCAACGGGAACGAAGCATGACACGTGTAGTGCTTTTTGCCCTAAAAGGCGTAAAGGGATAACGCGGCTTTCGCAGTCAAAGCCCGATGCCGCCAACCGCGTGGCCGATTCTGTAGATCGGAGGGTGATGTCGAAGCACTTTCCTCCGTAGAGGGGTACAATCCCAACGATTTTTTCCTTAAAGTTCGGTAACGACTGCGCTATACTGAGCGAGTCAAGATCCAAGTTTTCCTCCGCTATCAAGCGGACAGTAAGTTCTAGTGTGAGCGAACTGCTGGTGTGCGGGACGCGCGGCCATCTCCACGTAACGCGTGGGCGAGAAAGCTCGCGAGCCCAAAACCAAAACCACAAAATTGAAATGCACGCACTCACCAAAGCGAAGACAGATGGTTACCAGACGCTTTCTTGCTTGTGGTGAAAAAACGGCACCAAATCATGTGAAAAAAAGCTCTCCTTAGTCGTCAAAGTTGAGGACTATTCTGGCTTTTGGTCTTGAAAAAGTGGAGCACTGATGAGAACAGATCCCCCAATGCTGTACAGAGAAGTTGTTAGCAGAGGGGCAGGGGTTCCCCCTCCTTTTGCAAAAAAAAATAATAATAAATAAATAATAACTGCGGCGGAACGAGCGCAGCGAGTGAGCAGCAACATAATCAGGATTTAAGAGAAATATATGAGAAAAATATAAGCTACGAAAAATCTCGAATTGATCGCTTTTTACCAGAATTCACTGCGCCACGAACACATTTTGTGCCAGAATGCACTGCGAGATTTGTACTATTTTGGTCCAACATGTCCCAGTCGAAATTGTTTCAATTGTCGAAGGTTACCGCGAGTTGAGCGAGGACTGTGAGGCATGGCGATATGACGGTTGGATTGCAAAGATTTTCGAAGATTGTACGGGATAAAAGACATTTAGCTTGAAATTACTCCGACAGCGGTCGATGAGAATAACTGAGCTAACGCGTGGGGACGCGAAACCTGAGCTGAGCGCGTGAAGACGCGAACACGATAAGGCTAGCTAGTAACGCAACATACCTAACTCAATAGTTAACCTAAATTTTCACACCTACCTCGTGGTGAAGGCGTTCTTAGCTCAACAATATTCTACAGACATTGCAAGAACTTGATGCGTGAATTAACACAATTAGTCTTAATATCAGCTGGAGTTTTCGTCGATTCACTCCCGTTTTCATTTGCTTTGCTTCCCCTCAAAAAACGAAAGACAAAATTCTGTGATACCAGTGAGACGATAAAACAGCATTATTACAACAAATTTACCGCAGCAATTACTATGTTTTGGATACACTAGTAATAATAATAAGGCCCAGCCTATAACATTTTCTAAACACGTCTGTTGTATAACCAAATAATAGGACCCCATTTTAGTCACTAGCGTGAAAATGTAAATAACATCTGTAAAAATGCAAGGACCACTAGAACAAACAGTAGCAAAATATAGCTGGACCGTTACTTGTTTATTAGCCTGTCGTGTGCCAGCAATTTATCTTAGCCCATTTTAAATATTGTAACCGTTTGTTTCCATCTTCACTAAGCTTTATATCGTTGGTTGGTTTCTCGGATGCATCGGATGCATTGATTTTCTAAGAATTAAATCTCCGTTTCGGGATATAGTGTTCGGGAGAATAAAAACAGACAACGGGGCACCAACGTTAATATGATTGTGATTATCTTTCGACACACGGGTAGTTGTGTAGAATGAACTTTGTTCTACATTTATTTATAGCTTCTCTAACATCTTCCAAGATGACTGGAGATCGAGATTCCCGTTAGCGGACATTCCTGTAAGCGGCCGTGGACACTTCTAGGGGTTACGATTTAGGGGTTTCAGACAATCATTGCGGCCGTTTTTGTTTCTATCAGGATGAAATTTAATGTTACAGTGAATTTTTTTACTGTCAGTGTTAAAATGCCTAAAATCAGCACGCAAAGGACACAATGTGGAATGAACCGGCTCAAAAATGAAATCACTAAAACCAAATGGGACTAGCCAAAATTCAGCCCCGCAAATGTACCAAATTATAATGGTTGATGGTTAGGTGCTTTGAAACAGAGAAAGGGATTTGAACACCGCCCCTCTATAGTTCCTATAAAGTTTGATCGGACCCCAGGCATTTAAATGAACTCCGTGCTTGAGGTAAACGTTATTCCTCGAGTTTCAGAAACCGATGTGCCGCCAATAAAAACAAAAAGGCAATGGCTGGAGAATAACTTTTAAATACTGATTCAGCTTAAGCACTCTAGAGTTAAAATCAGGCATGTCCGGAGGTGGAGGACTGCGCTTTATAACCTGGCAAACCCCAATAATTTTGACACCAAACTCATGGTGTAGAAGGTGAGTTAATTCCTCCAGTGAGGAGCCAAGAGTTTCGGGTCGCAAAAAGGTGAGATCGTTCGTACCCAACTCAATAATGACGATGTCAGGATTAGTACGACGTACAAATTCCAGGTCGAATTTTCTAACTTTAGCAACAGTCCTTCCCCCGACCCCGTGAAAAGTAACGTTTGCTAAATCGCCTAATGCCAAATTGGTCGAGTAATCCCCAGAATTAGAAAGATAGGACTGCAAACGTCGGACGAACGAATGACCGAGGATGAGAACACGTGGTACGGTGGAGACATAATTATAGAAATTTAGTAAACGGTCAAAATAAACAACAAATAGAACTACAGTCGAAAGCGCTCAAGCAACATAAAGACCAATAATACTAATAATTAGAGCCATTTGTCTGGTTTGTGCTTGGCAATTTTGTGCTTTAAAGAAGATACGCAAATCGGAAGTTTACCCCAAGGCGGCAAAGAGCAAAGAGAGGACCTCTCATTGAAAACCAACCTTTTAATGGGAATCCGGATACCCATACAAGCACCCATTGTCCTCCGCTGGCCGGACACCTCTGACAATGACCCTTTCTTGTCTCACATAAACCTAATTATAATTCAACACATTGATACACTGCCCAAATATGGTAAAAAAGTTATCGATATGCGTTATGTCTGGGTTGTCCAGCACTTGTCCAAACGATTTCTGTGATTCGCTAAGAAAACAATAGATTTGTCCCGCTGAAATAGGGATTAGGGATAGGGGCATTGTTCAAGTGATGCATCAATTGTATCGTTCGCCAATCACAGACATCGTTTGGACAGCTACGGGGTCGCCCTTATGTCTACATGACGTATAACAGCGATGGCGGTAAATTTCGCATTTTTGAAGGAAAGTGAAAATGACTGCTGGCTGCAATTTCGTGTTTTGGGGCGAAAAAGTGCGTGAACTATTAGTTAAAAAAGGGAAAAAAAAGAAAACAAGAGAAGAAAAGAAAAGAGAAAAATACTGCTCACATGATTGGACAAAAAAGGCACGAAATTTTCGCGTTGTCGCGGTCGCAGTGTTTCTTGGCGTAGCTGAATGAAAACTGGTTCAAAGTTTAACCTCTCGACAGGAAGTGAATGAAGGAGCATAATTTTCGTGAAATTCCTTTGATAATCACCTCTGGAATATGATATAGACTTGATGTTTCCTCAGAAAAGTTTCTGATCTCGTCATTACGGCTGTGGGAGCTAAAAAACGAGCATTCCAAGTTTGTAAACAACATTGATCGACTCAGCTCGTACTTCGATGTTTGAATATTTGGTGCTTATGGAAAGGACTAAAAAGCGAAATCAACTACAGGTACGATGTTTTAACCGTTTCTTGTATCCTTTAGCTGTGAATTTTTGTAAGCTTACTGTCAGCAGTTCTTTCCGACTTTTTGTCGCTATGTTTAGGTTGGTAGCCGTGTTTTTGTTCAATTTGTTTTTTTTTTTTTTTTTTTTTTTTCTTTTATCGCATATTTTTTTATTTTTGTTGTTAACTCTTTGCTTGATTTAAATGTTAATCTTTTAATTTTGAGTGATTTTGGGTAATTTTAGCGCATATTCCGTGCTCAGGATACGATATTCCAAATCCAAGATGGCGGATCCAAGATGGCGGATCCAAGATGGCGGATCCAAGATGGCGGATCCAAAAAATATTCGAAATTTATTTTCTTTTTTTTAATGTTGTTTTTTCTTTATTTTTTTGTTATTTTGGCTTTATTTATTTTTTATGTATTTTTTTAGAATAAATACAATTAATAATTAAATAGATACTTTATAATTCTTTTTCTTTATTAGCTTAACTATATTGACGTCATGATGACGTCACATTAACTGTCATGGTAACATAAAAAGTTGTTGTTATACAAATGTTTAAACAATTACAGAGTAAGAAAAATTGATACTTCCCTTAGATTGTGGTTTAAGGTCGCGGAGGATACCCGGCCATGAATAAATTCATAAGGCAAAATTTTGACAGGGTTGCCACTTTGAAAAACGTTATATCGTGAACGTTTGACAGCCGATTTCGCTAAAATTTAACAGAGATATTGGCGAATAATGGAAGTGGGTAAGGATTGTTTTTTATTGAAGGGATCGCGCTTTGCGGAAATGCTGTAAGCCGGTAAAGTTATCTTTTCTTAAAACGTGGTTTTGTGTCCAAGTTTGCTCCTCGAGAAGAACACAAAGCAAGTTGATTTCCCCACTCACTGATCCGTCAAAACGTCTATTGTGTCATATCTGACTCCGATTTTTTGATTTCAACTTTAATTAAAAGTTATTAGCTTTTAAAGGAGTAAAATTGTCCATGTTAGAATATGAAGTCTCATATCTTCCCTTTGAAAGCCTAATTAAAAATTTTGAGTCAGATATGACAATCTAAAATACACCTAGTTTACCTCCTTGCAGTGTCAACTCATGAAATTCTCTATCCGCGCTGAATTCTTGGACACAAAATTCCTTGTTTTTACGCTTCCGAAGGCTTCCCGAGCAAACACGAATGCAAAAATATATAATTTATGGTAATTTTGCTAATTTTAATCCACGGGCTATTGTCAACACTTCATGCGGAAAGAACAATGCGTTAAAAATAGTCTATTTTACCAAACAGCGCTTTGCACGTGCAATTATTGATGCAGAAACATCACAGAGCCTGTTCGTGAATATTTTGCGCATTTTCGGTATCAGCCGTCGCACTTCGTGCATACTCTTTTCATAAATGCATACTGATGAGCGCAACCTGTCCCCCGCGACCTTAATTACAGAAATTAAAACATCAAAACAAATATATTTTTATGACGTCATGATGACGTCATCATGTTGCTACAAGTTACAAGTACCAATATATACATTAAAAATGTTTTCCAACATCATCAGAGAAAACATTATTGTCATTATTCAAAACAATTTAGAGATAGGAACGGCAAACACTTTCTGTGAATGAACTGTCAATATATGACGTAATTATGACGTCATAGAAGTTGTCATGACAACATAATTATGTGGATCGATAGAATTTCGGACATACAATGTCTCCTGAAAATTTGGTGTCCATACCTACTTTCCTGTAGAAGTTACGAAGGGGGGGCGGAATCCGCCCCCCCCCCCGGTCTCAGAAGATCCAAAAAAGCCCGGTCTGAATAGGGTTAAGAAATGGTGCGAGGTAAAATATTGTAGTTAGCCCGGGGTTTCACTTACTAGTAATGAAAGGTTGTATATCTCAATGATTTTTTTTTTATTGAAACTGTGATTTGTTATCAATGTGTTGAATTATAAAACAGTTATGGTGTTCAAGCTTGCACAATATTGACAAAGGCGCCACTTTCACTCATGAACTGTGTGATGTTACAAGTTTCGCGCGGTAAAACATCTGTAAGCTTTTTTTTTTTTTAATAAAAGGCTTGTCGGCGATATTTTTTCTTCAAACTGTGCTTTGTTATCAATGTGTTGAATTACAAAACTATTCGTTTCTCATAATTATTGGTATTTTATGATAGAGAAACCAGACATTATGTGCTAAGTGTTATCGAGGTACCCCCCATCAGACCCTCTTATATTGAAGTTTTTAGATCCATGTTTCCATGTTTTTTTTTTCCCCGCGGGGTTGGTGTTTGAGTGTCACTTGTTTTTTTCGTATTTTGGCTAAGTTTTTTTGCCTTTATTCGAACGTTCCACGGAGTTGTTTCTTTCACTGTTGTGGTGTTTTGCACGATAAATAAATAAGTCGCCATTTATTTGTCTTTTTTTATTTGTAAAGTGTTATGAAGATTAGGTCAAAGCTCAGATTAAGCGAGAGTATTCGTCAAGTATTAATGTACAATAAATAATTGATGTTGCTTTTTTCAGTACAGCGAAAACGTATGCATAAACCGGTGGAAAAAAAAATACAGAATCGCATTAACACTTAACTTATTAAAGCATGCGGCATGTGTATTGTTACTAGACAAATGACTTGTAACATAATGTTGATGTAATGTTCCCTGTTTTCAGTAACGCAATTATTTGTTTTAGAATTAAATGTAACAGTGATGACGCCTAGAAAACAAATTGAAACAGACTGTTTGGTCGGTTAGGTGGAGAATGAGGAGTGCGGAGTACGGAGTGCGGAGTGTGGAAAATGAGGAGCGTGGAAAATGAGAAGTGTGGAATCGAAAACGCGGGGTGTGGAAAACGCAAAAAAAAACACACTACTTGTAATAGGAAGCGATATATTCTTTGAACGTTGATTTAACGCGATTTAATTTAATTAAACTATATTAACGATATTAACAATCAGTCCTAGTGTTTTTTTTTTCATTCGTACATTAACGAATAGGTAAATAACAGAAGTCAACAGAAGTATTGCGAATTAACGATTTTAACAATCAGTCCTTGTTCCTATAAAAAATGCAATGCATCACTGCATTTTTATTGCTAAATCGTTCATTCTGTAACGGATAGGTTAAAAAAAAGAAGTCAACACGCGCAGCATTATTGTCAATTAACGCTTTTAACAATCATTTATTGTTCCTATAAAGAAAGTAATGCATTATTGCATTTTCATTACTAGATATGGCTACATATGGCACCTTCGTCATTCCCTCAAAACCACGAAACCGCATACTGTTGTCGAGTACGCTAATGGGAAAGTGGAGTGTCAGGACTGCCTAGGATACTCTGCGTCCTATTTATGCGCTCAAGCTGTCGCGGCGACATTAAAAAGGGAAACCCTCGAGCTGTACCTCAAATGGCTGATGGCCAACAAACGTAAAACTGGTGGGCTTAACTACAGCAAAGCCATCACCTTTGGAATGCCGGCTGGGGGGAGGCAGGAAAGGAGGGAGACCGCCAGAAGCAGACGCGGCAAGCAAAGTACCACTTATTGTTAGAAGTTTCAGCTATTAAACGGAGGTTAACCCTATTTATTTGTACCAAGACCGTATACCGAGGCTGGAAAAAATAGCTTCCACTATAGAGGGGCAGTTCTCTGGAATAGTCTATCAAATACTACTAAAGGGCAGACAAGCCTGAAATCGCTTTTATCATATTTGTAATTTAGTATAGTTTTAATAACCATTTTTATTTTTTATTGCATGATTATATTATTGCACGGCTCTCTGGAAGAGCATTTTTATGATGAGATTCCGTGAATAAATAAAGATGATTGATTGATTGATTGATTGATTATTCAGACTGGGCTTTTTTAGGCAATCTGTGACTGGGGGGGTGGGGGGGGGGGGCTCCACGGACCGCCCCTTAATATCTCTGGAACCAGTAAGGCTACGACCATGACATTTTCACACAATGTTCATCTCCATACAAGAAAACCTCACACCCAGTTTTGACCTGCCACACCCTATTATGACGTCACAGTGACGTAATTTTTGTTTCTCCGACGTTTCTTCGATATTTTTCCATCCAGATACTTAAAATATCAAATATAACTGTAAAATCATCAGAAAAGGCAAAAAAAAGGCGATAAAACTATAATTTTGAAATTATTGTCCGCCATCTTGGATCCGCCATCTTGGATTTCCTTTTCTTTCGTGTAAATTAAAATTTAAAAAATATCTAAAAGAGAAAAGGATCAGAATGTATAAAACACGTATCAAACTAATGTCTATTAGCCAAACAATGAACTTAGAAGTGTTATTTAATAAATAGTACAATATTTTTCTCTATAAGTAAAAGTGAGCAAAAATTTACCTACCCCTTCTCCTTCAAATATTTGATGTTGAAAATTTTTGATGTCTTTCAAGAACTAGTCCCAAGAAAAAAACTATTCTAATAAGAAAATGCACTATAAGTCAAAAAACAAGATCTTAAAAAAAAATCACCATATGTTAATATTTTGAAAACCTATGTGTCAAAAACCGGTTGCCATGGCAACATAGTTAATCACACTGACATGTTATGGATATCAAAATGTCCCTAGATAAATTATAGGATAAGTCAGAAAATTTTCAGCCTCATAGCTATTTCGGTGTAAGAGTTATTACAATTTTACTGGAGGGGGGTTCGAAAAGCGCCCCCCCCCCAAGTCTTTATAGGGTTAATGAGCTCTGAAGTATCTGTTGCAACAGTCCATAAGTCATTGCCTGCCTGAAGTAATTGTACTTTTACTAGGTTAAATTGTAAGTCAAAGTTCCAGTGATTTCCCACTCGTGCTGTCATGTGATTCTGCCATGCTGTTTTCAGTCACTGGTGCAATAGTCTAGGCCTATGGTCTATAGTTCAACAGTCCTGAAGGTAATTTCTAGCGTGAAGTAATATTACTTTCACTGTCTAACATTGTACGACCAAGCTCCCAGTGATTTCCCTCTCACTTGGTCATATGATTATAGCATGGCGTTCGGACACTAGTTAAGCTACTGTACACGAACCATCCCACATTTGAGTTTGACTCTTCTAGCTGGTATCGTATCCGTATATTTTAACTTAGTGTTCTCATTGTCCGCGTAATTTCTCATTGTCCGCGTAAAAAGATACAGATATCTCAATTTTGAATTTCCCGCCATTTTGTTAATATTTTTAGAAACAATAGGAACTTTTAAAATGCCATAACTTTTTAACCAATTGAGGTTTTTCGATATTTTTTCACATTTGAATTTGTCTTAACGTGTTCTTTCAAAATCACTGACTAATTTTGCCATAACGAGAAAAAATAATTTTCGTATTACCCTCGTGACGTCATTTTCCCGCCAAAAACGGTCAAAATTGAAAAAACAACAAACATACGATTGTTTGGAATTCAAATATCTGTAGTCTTGCAAAGTTTCAGCTCCCTCACTTAAGGCATTCAAAAGTTTTTACTGAAGTGCGCAATTATTGAGACAACAAGGAGCCCGATGGGCTTCGAAACTGGTTCGTTTGGTCTCAGTTTCACCCGGTTTTCATTTTAGAGTTTTCTATTAGCAATTCACAATATACAATCTGGAATCTATCAATATGCACAGTCCAGTCCACATGTACATTTACATTCCACAGCCCGCTTCAAGCACTTCTTTGGGACAGACCATTTTATATCGTAGGGGGGGGGGGGGGGGGGAGATTGGGCAATTATTAAAAAAAAAAAAAATTACTGCACAGGAAAAGCAAAGAAAAAAATAATGCACAGCGAGCCAATGAAAAAAAAACAGGTAAGGAACAATCCTAATAAAAATTCTTGCACAACATCAAGACAGAAAAAAAATCATGATCAGAAAAATTGGTTGACTCAAACTTTACTCTTCAATAGTGTGCTCTTTACAGTTCAGTAACCATATAATGTTCTGCTTAGAATGTTTCTCACATAGCTTTTATCTTGGCTGAGAATTAGCTATCAATCAATGTCAACAACAAATCAAGAGGTAATGTAGGCCAAGGTAAGCATTACTGTGATTGGTCAAGACAAATCATTACCATATATTCCTTCGATATGTTTGTTAGTGTCAAAGCTGACTTCTGTTGAAATTTTCACTAACATTTCGGAACCGTTCAGCCAAAACAAAACTACTAGAGAAATGTAAAAATTACAAGGTAAATATTTATCGTTAGGTTTACCTATTCGTGGAGAAGATAAAACTGAAAATTACATTTGAAATTTGTTGCACAACGTAGAAAAACTGAAGACAACAAGCTTCTTCATCACATCTGATTGGTTAGGTTAAGTACAATCTTTTCCATATCGATCATTAAAGTAATACGTGTCAACTAGTAGGCCTGTACTGCTCCGAGCAGACCTTAAGCGATCTTCCTTGACAATAGTTCCTTTGTTAAAATTTATATTTGGCCTTATTATTTGTGTGAAGATGAGGGCATAATAATCTAAAAGTAATTAAATAGCATCAACATAAGGTCCGAAAAAGTTACCTTAATCGATATAGTTTAACTGAAAAATAAGACAGTTGAATGAAAATAAGTTACTCTAACTAAAAATATACTATTTCCAGGAAACTTGACCTGAGTTTTACTTCATTATCTTGACTTGACACCTTTCGGCATAAGTCCAATTGGTCAAACAAGCTGTGTAAATATTTCAATGATCGCAAGGTTGCTTAGTGAAATACAGGTTTAAACTAGAACTTCTACGAAATATCAACTGGTCAGGAGAAAGCATAATTTGATCACCACGAAAAAATACTCACAAGAGTACAAGTAAAAAGCGAGTCAACAATATTTCAAATTGTCCCATGATTATATAAGTCTTATTGCATATTATTTTCAACACTAAGAACAAGTTTCCCTTAATTTTTAAACATAGAATTGATAAATATGTGTGACGTTTCATTGCTTGCAATTTTATTGTTTACCAGCATGCTCTTTTTCGAAAAAAATCAGTCAGACTAATCCAGTTTAATAGCAAGAAACAGCTTCCAAGACAAACGAAAGCGTTATGTCAGAAAGATCAACTCGTCTGATAAAGTTCGTTCTTGTGTTTGCAGACAAGACGAGAAATATCTACAAACTAGACAAGAACCAGCATGAGAAACTGCTTAAGGAAAACATCACCAAGAGCTACCAAAAATCAGACGAGCAATCCGCTAGTAGCGTGAACCAGGAACTGAAATTAAAGGACATCACCACCAAACTCGACGTTAGCGATAGATCGAGATAGAGTCGAGACAATGGCAAGAAAGCAGGCTTTTATCTCCCTTAAAGATCACAAAGACAACTTCCCAAATAACCCGAAGGTGCTTTTGTTAATATGCTAAGGAGCCACCTTAAAATAAATGATATTCTAATCATGATTTATTACAATAATAAGCGTTATTTTACGGCTGGACCACTTACTCCATTTTATTTACTTCTTCGACCTCGGCGGGCGACGCGTGGAACAGTTTGATTTTCTTTGGATCCAGTCCACGTCGGGTACGAGACATTTTCCGGGCTATTTTATTTGCCATTTCGACCTCGGCGGGCGATATGTTGAACATTTTGATGATCTTCGGATTCAGTTCGCGTGGGGCACCAGGCTTTCCTTTACCTGCAAGGTAACACAGTTAGAAGTTCAATTGTATGTAATCTTAACGACGTTAAAGTTTTCAGTTTAACAAATATTTAACAGGTTCTGCTATATAGGGATAAGGGAAGTAAAAAGCAACAGGTGATCGACACGCCCGGAGCTGGATGAGATGTTTGTCCATCCCAGGAATACCCCCAACATGATGCCGCTGGAACTTATTTAGTCACCTGCGCCCGGTTGTTCGAAAGTCGTTTAACGCTAAACCAGGATCAAAACTTAACCTCATTTCTGTTGTTAGAAGTGTTTTGAAAAGCTAATTATAAGTTAAATGCAAAGAAAAGTCAGAGACGAAACTACAGGCAAAACTACTTTGGAAAATCCCCATTGATTTATTATTTATCTGGAAGAAAAAAATGATGCTAACCCTGGGTTTGAACAACCGCAGTTTGAACAACCCGACCCTGGATGGGTGGAGCTAAAGTTTCTTTTCTAAGTAAATTACACGACGGCAGAGACCAGGCCTTGAACAGCCGACATGCAGATCTGAATCCCTAACCTTGGATATGGCGCTATATAAATTATTATTATTATTATTATTATTATTAGGACACGCAAATATTCATTAATAAGGCATTGAGAACACTATTTTAATTTTTATTTCTTTTTTGTAATTTTCTTTCGAAATTTTTGGTGACTTTTCTTAGTAAGATGAGATTTTGTTGCATTCATAAGTCAACATAACCAGACATACGTTATGTTAGGGCACCCGGGACATAGGTTGCCAAGGATTTTCAGTGTTACCAAGGATTTACAGTGTTGCAGTTGCAGTCGATCGGCCAGATGAGATGTAATATAGGCAATTTTAAAGATTTAAATTATTATTTTTATTATTATTATTATTATTATTATTATTATTATTATTATTTTATGACAATGATCAGTTTCATTTTAAAAATGTAATGTTGACGAGTTTTTTATTATACCATTTCAAATGTGCATATTTTATCGTAATTAGAATTTTAGTTATTTGAATTGTTAATAAACATCTTTTTCTATATATATTCTTACTAGAGTATCCAAAAGACAGTAACTGCTGCGGTAAATTTGTTGTAATAATGCTCTTTTATCATCTCGCTGGTATTACAGAATTTTCTCTTTCGTTTTTTGAGGGGAAGCAAAGCAAATGTAACCGGGATGAATCGACGAAAATTCCAGCTGATAAGACTAATTTTGTTCTGTAATTCACGCATCAAGTTCCTGCAATGTCTGTAGAATATTGTTGCGTAAAGGACGCGTTGACCACGAAGAAGGTGCGAAAATTTAGGTTAATTACTGTGTTCGCGTCTCCCAAGCTCAGCTCAGGTTTCGCGTCCCCAAACGCTCAGCTCAGTTCAGCCAAGGTACTTGGTGTATCCCTGATCATAATGTATGGTACTTCATGTATCCCTTATTGTTATGTATTTAGATATATTGCAGTGTAATTTCGGGTCGGATTACAGTATCTAGGGTTGAAGCCTTGATTTCAGTATTTAGGGTTAAGCACTGATTCCAGTATTTCCAGTGTATCGAAAGGGTTAGTTCTTATATATGGTCTGGGCTGGCAGCATATTATCTTATATCCCTTAAAAATTACAATTTCCGGCAGCTAGTCCTCGGTGGTACAGTGGATAGTGTGCATGGAGTAGATCATACGGCCCGGGTTCGATTCCCCATTCTGCTGTTTTCATCTTATTTTTCTACTGAAATAAAAACTAAGTGTTTAAATACAAAATAATAAGGGATGCACTAAGTACATACATCGACCGCTGTCGGAGTGATTTCAAAGTAAATTTGTCTTTTATTCCGTACAATCTTCGAAAATCTTTGCCATTCAACGGTCCTATCACCATGCCTCACAGTCCTCGCTCAACTCGTGGTAGTCTTCGACACTTCAGTTCCGATTTCGACTGGGACATGTTGGACCAAAATATTACAAATCTCGCAGCCAACAGCTTGAAGCAGCAAGCGAGGCTCTTGTTCTTGGCGCAGTGCATTTTGGCCCAAAATGTGTTCGTGGCGCAGTGAATTCTGGTAAAAAGCGATCAAATCGAGATTTTTCCTAGCTTATATTTTTTTCTCATATATTTCTCTTAAATCCTTATTATGTTGCTGCCCACTCGCTACGCTCGTTCCGCAGCAATTATTATTATTATTATGCAGTAAAACTATGTATGCACAGTGTTATAAAGCAACACAGGGCGCAAAGCGTAACCTGTGCGCAAGAGCGAAACTTAAAAGAAAAAAAACATAAAATAAAAAAAATATATATAAATAAATAAATAAGTTACTGAAACCTTATATCTACAACTCTAAAAACTATAATCTAAGCATATAAATGTCTCTAATATCTCTCGTTCTTCGTATAAAAAAAACTATAAGCTAAGCATATAAATATCCCTTATTATTATTATTATTATTATTATTATTATTATTATTATTAATATCCATTTAGCTCTGAGCTCTGGCTGTTTTCATGCGGACATACATCCCAAGGGAGCGAGTCATAACAAATAACCAAGGGTCCCCTGGGAACCCTCTCCGGGTACTTAGATGTCAAGCACCTTCCTTTTATTATTATTATTATTATTATTATTATTATTATTATTATTATTATTACAAAATTAAATAAACTTTATTAAAAATAGCAATAATACTTTACAATAACTATAAATTGATAATTGAAAACAAATGAAAGTTAAAAAGAATCACATTTCTATATATACATTTTTTTTTTAAATTTCACGTTTTTATTATTATTACTATTATTATTATTATCATTATTATTATTGTTATATTTATTATTATATTATTTTAACCACTACCCATCGGAAATAAAGGTGCTGTTACACGTAACAATTTTTCAAGCAACTTGTCTCGCAAAAAAAATTGTCACCGTTTTTCTTGCAAAACCCTCTTGTGAAACTCAATTTTTTTTAGTTGAACGAAACGTTGGAATGTTCTCTACTTTCTGCAACAAATTTCTTCAAGTTACACAACAAAAATACGTGTAACATGGTTCTGCAACTTATTTCACCACACTCCCAATCAATCAATGAACCAACACTCAGCAATCAATCAACCAATCACAGCCCAGCATGGATGTGACGTTTCACTGAAGTGCGCCTTATGCATTTTTTTCGCGAGACAAGTTGCATGAAAAATTGTTAACTTTGAAACCGCTTATTAAAGCTATGGCCACCACATTTACACAAGATAATGTTGTCATAAATTCTACTAACTACAGGTACTTTGGTGTCATAATGACGTAAGGTGACGTCATAATAACGTCATATAGTCGAACTTATTGGCTAAAACAGTTTTCATCAATATTTTCATCAATTTTGAACATACAACAACAAGACTTAACAGCTACCTATTTGATAAAAGTCTCCTGTTTACTAACACTGCTGGTGTGGTTAACAATAACAGTGACGTAATTATGACGTCATATACAATGAAATAACCGACTGAAACGTTCTATAAAGAATATCTCTGAAACAAACGGTAGCGTTCTTACTAAACTTTCACATATTGATGCAGGAGTAAAAGTTAATGAATTCGTACACTTTGTTGCTATGGTAACAGCAGGTGACGTCATACAAGTGATGTATAATGATGTGACGATAATCTCCCACAATGCAACTGTTCTCTAAAATTTACTGAATACTGTACCTAATGAATTCAAAAAAAAACTTTTCGAGTGAAGAGGACATTTTTATGATATTTTGACAATAAATGTTTAGAGATAATGGAATTACACAGACAGATAATATACTAGAAAGGAATTTTATTTTCCGCCATATTGTGTCCGCCATCTTGAATTAGTCCAAACGTGATTATTTCGGTAAAAAACACCGACAAATAAAGCAAATGGGCTGTTAAAGTTTAGTTAAAGCTTAGCAAATGTTTTACAATCCAAAATATGAACCAATAATGAAATTATATAGGGAAACGACCTTTAGTAAAACTTCGATCCGCCATCCTGGACTTTGACATTTGATATTCCTTATTTTCCTAAAATCGCCGTTAATTAACCTTAATTAATAAACAATTGTACATAATTTGATCAATTATCGCTAAATCAAGTGGAAAATATTAATTCAATAAGAAAACTTTAAAATAATCTTAATTAAAGCAAAAAATGCTAATTTTGTAAAACAGAGGTGTCAAAAGCGGTTGCTATGAAAACGTCAATGTCGGTGAACAAAGGACGCTAACGTGAAAATTTTTCCCGATAAATTGTAGGAAAAGTCACCAAATTTGGTGGTCATTGCGGCATCGACCGTTTTGAAACGACACAACTTCAAAACAGTTCGAGCGGGTTCCAAAGCCCCCACCCCCGGGTCTGGATAGGGTTAAGGTCACTTTCAGACAAAGGTGATTAAGTTAATTCTTTTTCTGAGCCCAGTGACAAATCAGCCCGGCATTAAATTATAGCTGCTGTAGCTGCTGCTGTACAGTAGCTGCTGTATTGACATAAGCCCTACATTATACTCTCGCGCCGCTACCCATTTATACAAATTGGTATGGAGAGAAAAATGTGGAGTTAGGTCTAAGGAGTCAATGCGACGGCAGACACCCAAGTGATCGACGAATTGCGTCATAAACCAAAAGGTAACGATCATATACTTACCACTTGGAACATTCACAGCATTCCTTTGATATGCCACTTTAACACCTCCGGGCTGTGAACACAAATCAATGAGTTCTTTTGGCAATAGTGTGGTATTTGTCATAACCTCGTTAACCTCCGGAAAGAAGGCATTCTTATGGGAACTGCTTTTCTTCTGCCAGTCGTCCCACAGCCGGTCGACCATGGCATGGTGAAGGAAGAACTCTGGAGCGGCAGCGGAATTTTCCGTAAACATCGTGCCGCCGACGGCAAAATGGACAGTATCATGAAGAAAAATACGGAGGCCGATCTCGAAATCGGAGAAGTTAGTAGCTGGTATATCTAAGACCGTTTGTACGTCTGCCTTATTCGGAGTGTCATTGATCATGAATTCCCGTCTTAAGCAGTTTCTGTTGGTTATATCAGGATCAATTGCAGGTGGCACCAAACTCCATACATCCTCTCTAAAAGGACCCGTCTGGACGCAGGACGATTCTCCAGTACCGTTACCACCAAAACCACTCTTTGAGCTGCTCCAGACGCCATTAGACGAGGTATCGAAAGGATTATCGGCACTCCAATCCCAGAAAGGAACCGTGACACGGCAGTCGACTCGACGGAGGATATTTTCATATTGTAGCAGAAACCAGCGATGCCATGGAAGGAAGAATATTTGCTCGTGAATTTCTAACCAGGCAAGAAGATAAAGGAAAAGAAAAATGTACAGTCAATGTGTGACCTGTAATGTCCTACCATATTTGTAATGTCCTACCATATTTGGATATATAGTCACGTGATGTATATCGCTTGTACATAAACCGAGCACGTGGAACTGGACTGAGAGAGAGAGAGAGAGAGAGAGAGAGAGAGAGAGAGAGAGAGAGAGAGAGAGAGAGAGAGAGAGAGAGAGAGAGAGAGAGAGAGAGAGAGAGAGAGAGAGAGAGAGAGAGAGAGAGAGAGAGAGAGAGAGAGAGAGAGAGAGAGATAGAGAGAGAGAGAGAGAGAGAGAGAGAGAGAGAGAGAGAGAGAGAGAGAGAGAGAGAGAGAGAGAGAGAGAGAGAGAGAGAGAGAGAGAGAGAGAGAGAGAGAGAGAGAGAGAGAGAGAGAGAGAGAGAGAGAGAGAGAGAGAGATAGAGAGAGAGAGAGAGAGAGAGAGAGAGAGAGAGAGAGAGAGAGAGAGAGAGAGAGAGAGAGAGAGAGAGAGAGAGAGAGAGAGAGAGAGAGAGAGATAGAGAGAGAGAGAGAGAGAGAGAGAGAGAGAGAGAGAGAGAGAGAGAGAGAGAGAGAGAGAGAGAGAGAGAGAGAGAGAGAGAGAGAGAGAGAGAGAGAGAGAGAGAGAGAGAGAGAGAGAGAGAGAGAGACTAACGAGAATGTACAAGTAGAACTCGTGTGTGCAATAAAGGATACTGCATAGACTGTAAATAGTTGTGTATTTTATGAGGGTCACAAGTTTATTAGCCTTTGGCTATTAAGTGCTACCCTCTTTTAATAAAGGCTTTATTTTTATTATTATTATTATTATTATTATTATTATTATTATTATTACATGACCCTTCAAACAAAAGGTATTGATTGGTGTTGCTGTTGTTGTTGTTTTTTTTTTTAACTTTTTGCCAACCTGTTTGGTAGGCTATATCAAATGGTTGTTACTTTTGAATCAGTGTCTGTTATGTTCTAAAGTTTGATTTTATGAAATACAGGGAGACCCCAAAGCGCGCCATTCAATTTGAAGGTAATTGAGCACTTCTTACGTCCATTACTGTTGCTCAATAATACTCTTATTCTTTTCTTTGGTATGTAGTATCTTCAGGAAATAACATTTCATTTTTTTTTCGGCCACAAATGCCATAATATATGAACCTTTAACCTAATTATAGTAATTATTTATATTTATAGCAAGAGAGGATAGCCGCATCATCCTCAAGAGTTTATTGATTGCTATAAAATAAAATCAACTCGTGATGCAGCAGACTTTGTATTTAATACACTCTCCCTTTTAAAATTTAGTGTAATGTCAAAGTCGTTCTATATAAATTAAGTGCATTTTAGCTGGAAAGGGCTCAATTTATATATCCCAGTTATTTGCAAGGAATATATGAATTACAAACGCCATGTAGTCGTCTAAACTGACCTGTTGGAAATAAGGTTCTGTGGCTCGTTATAAGGGTTTCAAGCTCCGTCTTGAAACAAGGATGAGTAGTTGCTTTTTTTACAGCAGTTATGTATCGCTTTCGTTCTTTAGTCGTCATGGAAATGAATTCTTTTCTAATTCTGACCCCATATTCTGGACAATCTAAAAAGGAAATAAAGTTACATTTAGCACAATACAAATACTTCAGGTTTTTGAGTCGTGAATTACCTTTAACTCCTGAATATATAATGCCTTGTTTAATTTTATCCCTCTTGAATTCAAAATTACAGAGATTACATCTCTTGGGAAGGCTTCTCCCAGCCTGCACCCCTCGACGTTGTCTGTCGAAGGAGTGTATGGTATTTTAATGGAGCCGGAGAGAGGGACAGTAGGGAGAGGGTCTTTGAAGCTTCAACTTTGCTAAACGTGATATTTTTATGTATAGGGCAAATAACTGAAATTTCTGCATGGAAATCTCTGCTGTAAACCATGTGTATATCTCAGTTGTGTACCATTTAATCTCAAGCAAGCTTGCCCGATGTTAAGATAGATTTTTTTTAAACTTTTATGGTCATTTCTTTATAATATGAACAACATTGTCTCAAAGTTTCATCTTGATTGAAACATTGCAACATGGTCAAATGAAATAATAAAGTTCACCTAAAACGCGATTGAAACTTTGTGCTTTGATTGCACGGTTGAAGGCGCACGTCGCAAAGACGCTTTAATTAATTCAGGTGAAGTGTAACGCATTTCTGCGTGTTGAGAATTATGCAAATGGCGATGACTTCTTTCTTTTCCCTACAATTCAAAATGTCGAGAGAGTCCAGTGCACGTCAAATGCGAATAAAAAAACCTGCTTTCAAATAAACGTCCTACTGAAATTTGTGAGAACGATAAAAATAACGTGGAACACAGCCCCTAACGTTACTCCGCAAATCATGATGGTCACGCAGAAATGCGTTGCGCTTCACATGAATTAATTAATTAATTAATTAATTAATTAATGAAAGCGTCTTTGTGCGCCTTCAACCGTGCAATCAAGCACGAAGTCTCAATCGCGTTTTGGGTGAACTTTATTATTTTATTTGACCATGTTGCAATGTTTCAATCAATATGAAACTTCGAGACAATATTGTTCATATTATAAAGAAACGACTAAAAAAGTTTTTAAAAATATCTATTTCGCGGTTTTTGAAATATATAGAAAAGCGCTAAAACTACAATATCAAGGACTCAGTCAAAAAAAAAACTATGGTTTCCTATAGAAAATCGAATCTCCAAAACTAAAACGAGAAACGTTTTCAAAATTTCATACTTTCATATCATACTCTAAACACACATTTTCGCGTAAATAAGCTTGATTGAGGAACTTATTGATGTTCTGATACACATGCAAAGTCACAAGTTCGAAATGTTTTCCTGATTTACTCAAAATCGGAATGACAAAAGTTTCTAATTTTTGATATTTTGTTTGCCATATGTCATAGTTTATCGTAATAGTTTTGACTTTTCTAGATGCCATCGCAATCGCGCGGAATTTAGACTCAAGCGATTTCAATGTTTTGTCATTTATCTCCGCAATTTGAAATCCGATTTTCAAAATTATTACAATCTTATAAACTTCAAACTAAGTACAATATTTTGTATAAGTTTCATACTAATTCAATAAAGAAAAGCTAGTTAAACGGCCGCCTAAAAATGGTCGGTGCGGCTGCATGGAAACTGGAGGGAAACACTTTAACAGGAATATTCTTTACCATCGCTTCTTATATACAAAATAAGTTACATAATAACAATAACAAACATATATCTAATCTATGTGGCGCGAAGTTTAACAGTTCAGCTGTTGCGAAGAAGGGCTTTGTTTCTATGGCGGCAAGAAGACACGAGTTCATAACGTTTGTTAAGTGTAGGAAGGTTCGGTCGGAAAATGATTAGAAATTTTTCCTTTAGGCAGAGGTTGCATCTTTTGCTTGAGCTGTTGAACGGTGAATGCGAAGACAGGATGCGCCATGAAATATAGTGTTCGATGTTGTTGTCTTGGAGAGTCCAGATGTACTTGCTTAGTTCAGTTGAGTTTCTGTGTTTAGAGTGGCGGAATGATGCGTCCGATGTATGTTCTGTTGTGTTGTTGTCGTTGCGCGTGACTGTAGCTTGGTAGATGACTGATGATTGTAGGCAGTTTCCGTCGAGTGGGCATGTGTTCTTTTGTCGGCAGTTGCATGTGTGAAATGATATATATGAAATAAATCATATAAAGAATGATCCTCGCAGTTGTGAACGCAATTTAAGCAATTGCGAAAAGAAGCCTGAAAAAAAAAAATCCAGGACGTCAACGGGGTTCGAACCCGTGACCTCGCGATACCGGTGCTATGCTCTACCAACTGAGCTTTTTTTTTTTATTTCTGGCGTTCCGCAGGGCGGTAGTGCAATGCCCCGCGATCATGTAAAACGGGAGGATAAAAACGAGGAAAAGGAGAACGCCAGGGTGAGGGAGCACCAGCTCGCCAAACTCGCTAGGGAGTCGAACCCCACCTCACCGGGAATCTAAAAAGCAAAGCACCAGCAACTAACTACGTAACTAGACTATATACGTAAAAAAGGAGGTAAAACAATTGGATAAGACCACTAAAAAAACAGTTAAAATAAAATAAAACATACTAAAAGCCAAATGGTACAAACTAAGAAGAAACACGTACAATGCTTATGTAAGAAAAACCCGGGAAGAGGCTCGAGCAGTACAACCAACTAAGGCGACCGCACTAGCCAGGACCAGAAAACAACGCCGTGACGAGACCCAAACCACACAAAAGGATCACGCAGTACAACCACTAAAGGCGACCACGATCACCAGAAACAACAAAAACAAGCCGGAACAAGTACAGCAAAGGGTCACGCAGTGCAACCAATCAAGGCGACCACGATCACCGGAACAAGAAAAGCAGGGGGGATCATGCAGTGCAACCAATGAAGGCGACCGCAATCACCCAAGGCAGTAGGGGAATAAGTAGAAACCGGAATAAGCAGAGAAAGAGGAGGGATCACGCAGTACAACCAACAAAGGCGACCACGATCACCCGAGATAGGACACAGTCACAGACAAACAAAAAAAGTCTCGTCACACACCGTACCAACTAAGCCCCGAGTGCCCCACTGGCGTGCAAAAAAAAAACGGCGACGCTGGGCAGATTGAAAACGCTTGAACAAAACAGGTAAGAAAAAAGAAACCCTGGCTCTAAACTGGGACAGCAACCAAGGGCCTGAGGGTCGCACCTCGCGGAAACGAAAATCATTCCGCTGCTTCCAGACCAGAAATTTCAAGACATTCAACAAATACGCAAAAACAAGAGGAACGCAACGGAAGTCATCAGAGGAAAAGCCACACAACATAACTTTGGCATCAATAGGATGAGCCAAGGGGGAAGCAGCGGACAACAACGTCTGAACACGAGCAATGCCCTGCTGGATTAAAGGGCACGAAAAGAAAAGATGCTCTAAAGACTCGTTGCCAGAACCACAAAACAAACAGGATCAAAATTGTAACCAAAAGAAATCAAACGGTCCGCAGTAAAAAGAACCCCGTGGGCAACCTGCCAATTAACATCAAAGACATGACGGTCAAGCGGCATGCACGAAAGACTAGACCACGTAGAAAGCCAATCAACATTACCATAAATAGGAAGAAACTTGGATATACACCTAGGAACACACTCGAAAGAAGAGAGATACGACACATAAACCACCTTAGAGGTGATGGTCTCCACCGGCAAAGGCCCAGATGGAAATGAGGCACCAACAGCTAAGCCGGAAGTGAGAGACCCACCCCCCCCCCCCCCCCCCCTTCCCTAGAAAACGCCACGCGTAGAACAGAGAGCGAAAAAACGAAGGAAAAACGTCAGGTGAAAAGAAAAAAAGGATTAGCAAAGACAACAGAGGGACCCACACCATAACGATCAAAACACCAATACGTCAAAAGAGAGACCCAACCACGAAACACGATATATAAGCGGTATCGGCGAAACACGACACCGCTTGACCCATTGTACAAGTAAACATTTTAGCCTCTACGGAAACCATGGAGAGACCTCCACGAAGACGGGGGTGGATTACGATGTTACGAGCAACCTTATCAGATTTCCCACCCCAAATAAAAGAAAAGGCCAGCTTATCAAGCTGCAGGCGGACCCACGGGGGCATCCCCACCAAAGACCCCACATACCAAACTTTAGAGAGAGCCAGGGAATTAATGACAAGGACCTTGTCTTGGAAGGACAACACGCGATTACGCCAAAAATGTAAAACCCGCCGCACGGCCTCAATACGGGGCAACCAATTTGCTTCATCCTGGGTGAAGCCTTAGTAATGGCTAGTCCGTCGTCTCGGTAAAGTCCTACGTTAATATTTAGGTGCTGGAGTTGAGATAGGAGGAAGCTTCCCACGAGTTCGCATGTTTCGGCGCCGTCGAAGCTTCCCATGGTGACGTCAAATGTCGTGTTGCCATTCTTTTGCCAGGGTTGGTTCTTGTCGATTAGGATGGAACTTTTAGCGTTGATTATGATGTTTCTTTCGTCGGGGGTGATGTTATCGTAGTTAGAACTATGAACTCGTGTCTTCTTGCCGCCATAGAAACAAAGCCCTCCTTCGCAACAGCTGAACTGTTAAACTTCGCGCCGCAAAGATTAGATATATGTTTGTTATTGTTATTATTTATATATTATTTAAATATATGTTATATATATATATATATATATATATATATATATATATATATATATATATAAATGTGGAGGTAAAGTCTACCTTGGCATTAAGTGCTCAATGCTGCGGTAGCAACTTACTTATATATATATATATATATATATATATATATATATATATATATATTGTAAGAATAAAAAAAAAGAGAATAGAAAAAAAGAGTAGTAAGGTACAATCATGCTCGAATATAGATAATAATAGATGCACAGCAGATTACAACGAAAGTATAAATCACGGTGGAATGCAATGTGCATTAATTTGAAATCATCATTAAGCATAATTTCGTACGTCGTCTACATCTTTAAATTTAAAAGCGTTCCAGTAAATTAATGTCAATGAAACTTTCAGATAAGATTTTGCATATCGGTAGGCATACACAGTGAATGTTTAAAAAAAAAATCCATCCAGCCGTCTCTCAGATTTTTGCAAAACGATTAAAATCGAAAATTACCCAAAAATTGCACATGAAGCGATGTTAGGAATTCAGGTAGTTCTCAAGATCACAAAAAAGAACATAAACAAAACATTCAAGGTTTACAAACATAACATCAAGCTACTTTTTGACACCATCATTAAGGAAGTTCACAAAACCAGTGTTAATCTCTCGATCAATTTATTACCAGTACACAAATAGTAAGGTTTGAAATATTATTGCGGTTTATTTGAAATCAAACATACAGATTTTTTTTATTCTTGCGAAATATGTATGCCATAGACCATATTTTAAGATGTCCATGTGGGATTTCAATGCGAAATCTTCAACGTGCTAAATTTCGCTTTTACTGATTTCTAAGTTTCTTGTTTATCGTCCTCATGGTAATGTCGACTTTACCAGCGATATATCTTGCCAAACATCAATTCAAAATTAGTTAGTGGTGAAAATGTCACGTTGATCTGACTTGGAGAAGACCGCTTACAAGCCGATTGAAAAATGTAGGTATGGTCTCCAGAGAACTGTTTCGAATCACCGTAAGTCATTAATGTTTTAACTTTGCTAAGTAATCCGTCAGACAGGAAACACTGTCTGATCACTAAAAGACAGTATCACGCAGTCAAATTATAGGTCACGAGTCGAAGATATTTATTCAATATAAGGAATATTTTTTTAAGTAAACTTTAAGCATAATCGTGTCCTTTTTTTTCCAGATACTAATCCATAGAATTGCGAGAGTTCGCGAGAACGGTAAAAGCACACAGTCGGTTTCGACCATAGTTCTATGTTTTAAAAATATTTTTCCTCAATAGGTCTTTAAGTTTATTCGATGCTTTGTTATATTGGCGTCCCTTCTTAGGAAGGCATAGCCTGCGTAGCAAATGCTCCCGTACGAACGAATTTTTCCGCATTCTGGCCGCGCGAAAATTGGGGCGGGAGCAAAAAACGGAAGACGGGGACGAGAGTGGGGAGGTGAGGGAACGCTTGCCTGCAAACCCCACGATTTTGATAAACCCGTTCGTTGGACGAACGGGACTCCTGATTGGTGCGGTGTGGTCATCTTGAGTGACGGGTTTGACAAGTGGCTATCAAATTTTCACGCAAGATATTTCGAGCGTGACTTGTGATCAAAGGATAAGATTAAAATGGAGCTCGGAGAACATGTGAAAGATTTTGAAACGTGCTTGAAAGAAATTATATCGGAGCTGGGCGAAGCGGGGCTTGCTTTTACTTTGAAAACGGAACAAGAAAGGGCAATGCGCCAAAGATTTAATCGCCGTATTGCCAACAGGATTCAGCAAGAGTTTAATTTTTCATTTCTTTGTTATGATGTGCGGATTGCGAAGTTAAAGGCAAGGAAGTGCGGGATCACATGGTAGAGGTAAATATAAATATAGGGATGACGGCGTTCGATTTATATGAAAAACTGGACTGCTTGGACGATATACACAAAAGGCAATTCCGAAGAACGCGCCAGTATTTTAGTCAAAGGTACACCAGGATTTCCTCGTTTTAATGTAAAGGTAGGTATAAGCGGATAGAATGGTCTTTATGGGAAAGTTTGACTATGTATATGCAGCATACTTCATGTCATTGATTGGTTATATTGAAGAAAAGGAATGTTAAAGTGCCTATAAGCCTTATTTCTTATCACAAATATCGATTCTACATCAAGTGAATAATTGAGTGGTGTAATAACAGTATAACAGCAAGGAAACACACTACATGGGAAAGTTGGCCAGGAAGGGATGGGAAAGTATCGCTAGAACTAACGCATGCGCAAAACCATATCAGACGAAACAGCTGTCCATGGCTGTGCGCATGCGTAAGGTACTGGCCATACCGAGGGAATGGTGCTGTGTGCTTCATTGCATTTATAGTTTGTTTTATATTTTTTATTTGAGTTTTGCATCCGTGAGTTATAGATCATCCAATATAATCATGACGGTGATGCAACCCAGTAATTGTATATCCTTTTTTCATGGGAATTCGACTGTTGTCTGATTTAGTCACAACTTGTTTTGTATACTAAATGAATACTGCATCGACGTTAGCATTTTTGAGATATGAACCTCTATAAGTCACAGACGCAACACTCAAATCAAGAAATGTTAATGATAATAAAATACATATTTTTAAGAGGAGAAAGTAAAAATATGAAAATAGCATATTCATTGTCTACTGTGTCAAGAACTAAACCTCATATTATCTTGCTGCAAAAGTAAACATTTTGTTCGAAGATAAATAGAGGGCAGACCTGATTTACAGCTAGAGAAAGGCAACACTATTTTATGACGCTTACCCTTTTTGTAACATCTACCAACGCCTTTAACTCGTGGGCCACGATTTGACGGGTCATTGCGTGGCGGGTCATGATGTGACGGGCGCCCATAACATGACGGACCTGTTGGAACTAAGTGCGGAATATATTCGTGTTAACTGTGAGTAGAATCCTTGAAATCTTCTTGCTTTTTAACTCTATACAGAACGTGTGTGTTTGTGTGTGCCAGCGCTGACTTTGAAAGGTAATAACCTCAGAAGTATTTTTCAAACCCAGTAGTCACTTGATGAGTTTGTGATTTTTTTTTTGTGCATGTGTTTGTGTGCGATATCTGAGATTTCCATGACAAAACTAAAGTACCATTTACACTCACTTATCATATATCGTTCTTACACTGTAAAAATGTAACTCTATAAAGTTTTTCATTAATGCTTACGCGTGCGCCATTATTGTTATTTGTTCAAAGGAGATTTTCCAGAATCTCTTTTGAAATAACGACGTTTAAAATAAATAAATAAATAAAAACTGCCCCTAACTTAAGCGCATGCCTGCGATAGTTTGACTCTGATGTTGATTTTCTGCAATTTTCTTCGATGATTTTTTTTTTTTTCAAATTTTCACATGATTTTAAATTCGTCCTACCGAATCTGTTAAAGGCGCAAAATAAAAGGAGTAACAATGGCAGTTTGTTTCTTCTTTCTTTCTTTCTGTTTCTTTTTCTGTTTGCAAATTTGCAGTTCTTTGGCTGATAACTTACAATTGGTCTCATATTTTTTTCTAAGTAACAGATACAAAGTAATATGACTCAAATAGTTTAAACTTTCTGCTGAATGTTACGGAATTTCAATCAAGGAACGCGAGAAATCTGAAGCGAAAGTTTTTTATAGCATCATAGAATAGGAATTCGCCAAGATCAACATTTCAGCATAATTAACTGACGTTAGTGAACTATCAAAGACACAAGCTGGTTTTCTTTAAAGGACAGTACTATATTTTCACTCTAACTTTCACGGTAACCGTTGCAAAAACGTTAAGCCCAGATTAATTTTAATTTGTTTCAGAAATTTGTTTTCTCAATTATTTTTACAAATCGAAAGTGTGTATTAAAGATCACCAAGATCTCGCGCGCTTTAGAAAGCCTTTGAAGCCACCTCGAATCAGTAAAAGTGGAAAAAAACATCTTTGGAATTTATATCTATAATGATTTTTTATCTTTATTTTTGTGCTGTTATTTTTCTACTAAAGAATTACAATTAAAAACGTCACTGTACCTGCATCACAAGATAGGGCTAACAACAGCAGCATCAAGCCCAGTGAAAAACGTATGATTCCTTTCATTTTTTTTTTTTTTTTTAACAGACCTGAAAAAAGAATGAAAGACGTATGAATAAACAATTTATACGTTTCAAGAAGCAAATCGAAATGTTACTGTAAGTGGGGTACACTCCACGGTTATTTAAAGGCGGTGTCATATATCAAAATAATCAGGAATGTACTAGAAATACGTGTCTCGCAGAACCTCGGGGGAGGATGCACTGCAAAATTTTAGCGATGTGGGAGAGATGGAATTTCTGATTTGACTGGAGAGGTTGGGGTGCATGCCGGCAATGGTCCCGAATTTTAAAGTTGAGATCGTTACGTTCCCTGTCACTTCCATTTAACTTGTAGTCTTCTTGTACTTAGTGCCCTGTCTTTCTAAATTATAATAAATGGGAACTGGTACTGGTCAGTTTTGGGTTTTGAGCTGTGGGTCACTGTAACTGACCTATCTTCATTAATTTTTGGTCTGAAATTGGTCTGAAAAAAAAAAATGGAAATTGGTCTGAAAGGGGATGTATAGTACTGTTGTGGACATGGGACCAGGACAATATGCAGTGGCGTTCTGTTTATTTTGATGGGGTGAGAGTTTGTTTATCAGGAATAAAGGTAACTCTTGCTGTCCCGATTAACCCTCGGACGAACACGCAAACGGATATCCCAACCGTGGTACAAGGGGGGGGGGGGGGAGGGGGTGTTTGCACCCCCCCCATCCCTTGGGTTTTTGCGATGGTGCAATATTTCGGAAATATTTTACATCTAATCGATAGCCCGCGATGTGCTCTACAAGATAAGGTAAATATTATTGGTTGTAACGCTGCTGGGGCTCCGTGACGTCATCCAAAATGGCTGCCAAGACGGCCGCCATCTTGGATTTCACTAAAAATTCAAATTTATCGGGAAAATGCGGAAATTGCAAACATTGTTTGCCAGAGTTGTAAAATAACATACAATTAAACATTTTGATACTTTTGGTAGCATTTTATATGTTTTTTCGCTGAAAAAAGGTGAAAAACATGCATTTTTCTTAAAAAAAAATGGCTTGACCACATGTTACTTATGACGTCATATCTCGTTATCATAGAAACCGGTTTTTACCAAACTTTGCCAAAATGTGTCCAATGGATAAATGAACAGCTACTGAAAACGGCATGTGTTAATCTTAAATGGTCTTGAAAATATAGGAGAAAAACCTTAAGGGGGTGGGGGGTGGGCAACCACCCTCCCTTCCACCCCTTGTAAGTCCGAGGGTTAAGCTTGTGAGTGCTATCTCGCAAATTAACTTGTTCGCTTTACATACTGCTGTAGCTGTTGCTCTATGTACTGTGTATCAAATAATTACTAATCCATTTCGCTATTCACTTGAATGGTTGAGATTGCAGGAGTTAATACTATATTTCGGATACAGGCCATGAGAATTACGAAATTGATTACTAGGCCTTCATGACAAGTTAACCCCTTAAAAAATATCAAAATCAAAATTAATTTGTAGATGTACATTCTCCTTACTGGTGTCAATACAGTTCACATAGTCATATAACTACAGTGAATTTGTATTCAATTTCCACAGGCAACTCATGTTAAAGGTGATCAGGTTCTTAATTTGCATAATCCATGTACTTGTTCCTTCACTGATATTGTGAGGAGATTTGAGATACTGATCACCATTCCAATAATAAATGTGAAGCAGTAATGTTGATGTGTCATGTGTTTATCCATATAGTTGCTACACATTAGCTGGTCACGATTGCTAACAGAAAATTGTTTTTTTCCTCACAAAATCAAAATTGTAGAAAGAAATTATCCTTATTAAACCATTTGAATATTATTTCTTATTAAACTACTTTGCAAGGAATGCCGTAAACTCAAGATAGCGTATACAAAGTATATTTCGCTCACTGCTCTTAGTCATGTAATTTACACGACAAGCTTCATACTAGTTTTAAATTCGCAGCAGGGTATGCTGTCTTATTTACGTCGTGCTCATTCATACCCAGACAAAAGTGCTATGTGTAACCGCTAAAGGAATTTTTCCTACGTAAAAATCTACATTGAATGCTAGGCTCCCAGATAAACAACAAATTAAATCTCAATTTTGACTGCGACTGTTAACAACCGCACGCGTGATGTCGTTTGAATTATTACAGCGGTTTCCATTAACGCGCGATCCAACGCGCGATCCATCGCTTTTCATCCCTGAAGGTCAAACTTGAGTTTGGTGGACTTCAATCAAAGAAAAGCCGTTAACATTGTGTTTGTTTTTTAATTCCGACTGGATTCCGAACAATTTTACCAAAAAAAAGTAGTAAACATTTTAAAACATCAAACTTCAAAGCCAAGTATAGTTTTAAAGAGATGATTTCATTCAACATTATTTAAAAACTGGCACCTCGTGCATCCGCGGCTTCATTAGTAGTGATCCGCCTACAATTCATCACGCATTACTGAGTTGTAAATTATCACGAGCAGTGAAATTTAAAAGTTTTATTCTAAAAATACGGTTTCTACAAACAGCAACTTTTCTTTTTGTTTAAACTCAAATTACTCGCACTCGGGGTGGGTGACGGGCCCGAGGGTATTGATTGTCAAAGGGAGCAATGGACCGTCACCCACCCTGAGTGTAAGTAATTTGAGTCTTTGACCGGGTCGCTAAGCTATCTTCAATCGGTTTGGTGAACTCGAAGTCTCAATTTGAAAAGCCGTTTCCGATGGCTCAAAACGGGACTTTTATTCAAATATCGTTCCTATTTTACGCTCAAATTCGAAGTGAATTTTCCCCATACAAATCCTTTTAAATTCGCTATTACGTAACAGTTACCTGTAAACATCACTTGAGCTTGGGCTACCTGTGGTCAGAGTGTAAAATATTTTTAACGGCTTTTCTTTGATTGACGTCCACTAATCTCAACTTTATCCCCGGGGGGTGGGGGGAAGGGGAGATACTTAACAAAGTTTTGTACGGGGATGCTCCGCCCAGAGGTCCAAACCCTTACCCTTTCATATACCGTTTTGACAGAAAGGGTGCCCCTTTCCTATACCTTTCATTGGAAACGGTACCCTTTTTATATACGTTTCATTGAAGATATATTTTCCATTTGATATATTTTGATAGGCCCTTTTATAATACTTAAATGCCCGTTTTTCCTACCCTTTTCTATGCTTCAACTCGTGTTTTCGCTATCCTTTCCTATTCTTCGTGAAATCCCTACACTTTCATATACTTCAACTCGTGAAATCCCGACCCTTTCATATACCTCCAGCCTAAAAAAAGTACCCCTTACGGGCGGAGCATCCCCGTATAGCCTATTATAGGGAGTACCCCCAGGGGACTTTATCCGACTGTTTTGAAGGCGGTGGGTCGCGTGCAATGGCCGAAAACCGCTGTAAGATTAAAATAAATTGAAGTTTAAAAAGCCTTGGTACATGTAACCGATTTTACTTTACAAAGCCTAGGTTAATTTATTTTATCTACGTAAGCGAAGTTTAACTAGTTAACCCTATCCAGACCGGGAAGGGGGGGGGGGGGGGGGGGGGGGGGCTTTTGGAGCCCGCTCGAACTTTGAAGTTGTGTCGTTTCAAAACGGTCGATGCAATGACCACCAAATTTGGTCACTTTTCCTAAAATTTATCTGGAAACATTTTCCCGTTAGCGTCCTTTGTCCACCGACATTGACGTTTCCATGGCAACCGCTTTTTGACACCTATGTTTTACAAAATTAGCATTTTTCGCTTTAATCAAGATCATTTCAAAGTTTTCTTATTGAATTAATATGTTTCATTTAATTTAGCGATAATTGATCAAATTATGTATAACTGTTTATTAATTAAGGTTAATTAACGGTAGGTTTAGGAAAATGTGGAATATGAAATGTCAAAATCCAGGATGGCGGATCGAAGTTGTACTAAAGGTCTTTTCTCTCAAATGTGTAACCACGGCTAAAAATGTTAACACTTTCAATGTTCAATCTCATGTTCATGCAGACCACTCAATGGGTGCTAATAGTCCCGATTGTCCGATGGCAAAAACAAATAAAAAACAGTTAACGTTGAGAATAGAAAACTTCGAAAGGACTCAAGAATATTAAGGCATGGCCCAGAGCCTAATTTGCATAAAAGTCGTCAACAGTCATGACTTTAAAAATATATACATAAACATCCTCAAACTTGGTAATAACATAAAAGGTGACGCCCTTAAATTAGTGTTTACTTTACGTGTGGAATGTTTGCATCACGTGACCTGTTATAACAGTTTTCTTACGCGAAGAGAAAAGTGACAATTGGGCCGCCGAAATGACATATAATAGGTATATATTGAAATACCAACGTAATTCTGTGGTTCCCCCATTTAAGAATCTGTCCTGAATGGCTGACAGCGATTTACCGTTAAAGAGTAATTTTCAAAAATAGGTCACGTGGCCCTTTTATTCTTTTAATAACATCTTAATGAAAGAAGATATTTCTCCATTCAGGACACGGATTGTATTTTTGCACCAAGTCAATAAATACCGTATGGTTTATTGGCTCCCACAATAAACCATCCTTGGCCCGTTGCAGATTGCTCTTTTTCCCTTAATTATGACGTCATCAGTCGTGTGACCACAGTTGTTAAACCTCAAAAGGTTTAAGAATGTTGAAATATTTCTGCTTAGCACTTTTGATGGTCGTTAAGACCAAAAGAACATTACTTCTACTAGAACAAATAGTTTTCTTCGCGGGGGGTCTAAGACCAAGGGACAGTCCATCCCTTAACATGCTTGAGGAGACTGAAAAGAAAACGAATGTCTGGAATGTGTCAGCTCTAACTTACGAAATTTTATAATGAACAATATTAGTGCACCATAATAGACGCTCGTCGGTCTTTTGCTTTAAAGTGAATACAAAAACAAGTTTCGACTTTTTGGGAAGATTTTCAATTTAAGGTGGATCGACTGGATGTTTTGGGGGCGACACCCACCCCCAAGTTTGAGCATTAACTACGACGCCATTAACAATGCTTAGAAAAACGGTCACCACAGCTGTATTAGATAAAGAGGAAGATTGTTTAAGACCAGTGTTATATTAACATCGGAATTGCCATAGCAACGTAATGACGCCATGACGTTTTTTACTTGCCGTCGTATTTCTAGGCACCAGGAGGTTTTTTCGGTAACCGCGTAAGGGGGCTTGTACTTCCTATAGCCGCCAAGATTATGGCAAAGATTGAACAAATTCTATAAGAGCGTTTTAGAAATTTTGGGGATGAAGTTTTGGGGATTGTTAAATACAGTGAAAAACATGCTATCAACAAAATTGGCTAATATCTAAAGAAAACGATGCGCTTTGGGAATGAAGTTTCATTTGATAGTAATTTGATTCCATCTGAGATGGTGTGTGAAAAAGTGAGAGGGATTGCTGCGGCCGATTGCGTGAAAGATATACAGTCTTTTGATTAAACCTTGTCATAGATCGGCCTCATCCCTACGCGACCAGACCGTAAAGGATTATGTAGAGAAAATTTAATCAATTCACATTCAACAACTGCACATTATCAAAATACGGAACGTGCTTAACGGAATATGTATCGAAGCGACTACTGTTATCTTTGCGTAACACGCGAGGACAAACGTGAGTTTTGCTCTCCATTGTAAACGCGATAAAGAATAATAATTCACCCATACTCCCTTTCGGTCTGGTCGCGTAGGGGTAAGACCGATCAGTGACAACGTTTAATCAAAGGACTGTATTTGATTGGTGTGCGTTCAGCTGCTCTTTTTGCTATCTTTGTATGTTATTTGGTCTACGCCTACAAATGTGATGATAATTTGGAAGCCGCTTGATATTTTTCTTTTTAATTAAAATTAGACAATCTCGAGATTAATCATCACTTTATATGGCCTGTAAGTTTCAATTACATTGAAAACATGTAAGGCAATAAAATAGGGCCTCCAATGTATCAAATTTTTCCTGCTGATTTTGTGTTTACAAGTGAGCGTTCACGTTATTCACGGGTATTGTTTTCAACTTCCATATGGTGTATGCACGTGCACAACTTTAGCAAAAAGTCATTTGCATCGAACCGAACGCTCGATTGCTTTCCGAAGAATTTTCCGAAATATGCTAATAATTGGCTTGAGAATAGTGTAATAAGATTACGCACTCGATGTCACGCTGTTACTTGGGTCTAATTTTAATGAAATTGAATGTAATGTTAAGACCCATTTTACCTCTTTGACAAGACTCTTTAATATCTCAACTGCAATTTTTCTGGTGAAAATTGATCTCCAACCATTACCAGTGCTTTTTACCTATGTTTTTTTTTAGCGTAAAATTTGGCTCAGAATAAATATGCATTAGTTCAACAAACGTTTAAAACCTCAATTTAGGCATACTAACAGTGATTTCCTCCAACAAATATTTTACGTGCAGTCTGGTTTTCTTGTTCAGCGCGGAAGTTCACATTTCTTCCGTGCTAAATAGGCATTTCATGACAAAATTTTCAATTTTCGAAAATCACATTTTTGTTTGGAACATGTTCTCGCTCATTAGAAGTCAACTGGCAAATACATAAACAAATGAACTCAGCTACATTGCATCTGAAAATTAAATTTATCATGCTCCATTCGACGTCCTAGTTGAACTGCAGTACAACGTATCAATCACCTTGTAATACGCCCTGCACTAGCTCGTTTTTTCAAGCACCTTTTTTTGGCCAGAACGAAAAATAGGAGGCGCGATTGAAACCGTTTTATTCCCAAAAGAGCGCAAAAGAAAACGTTTGCGAAAAATCCATGATTTCATGTTCTAGTACACTTTCAAACAAACAACGCTACAAAAAAGAACTGCGCGAGAGCTTTTAATAATTTGAATGGTCATGCTTTTTATCCACAAACTCAACAGCTAGGACCTGAGAAAAAAAAAATAAATAAATAAGACTGCGGCTTAACTTTAGGATACCCTGGGTACCAGAAGTTTTCTCGTAGTAAGCTTTTGTGAGCAGTATGGGTCAGCCGGACGCCGATGAAACGACTCAGCGTGAATTTAAAACGATACATAAGAAGCGTGCAATCGTAAGAGAGCTGGGAGCGCGAAGGCGGCCTCCGGCACCGAGGGTAACTTCAGGAGTAAAAAAGGTTACATTTCCGTGAGACCAATTCCAGACCTCAGTTTAGGAAAATACCGCTGCAGTTATTCGAAACACAAAGCGGGGTATAGTCACTTGACACTTGAATCTTTTACATGACTTACCAAGCTTTGATGCCAGAAGAAGGTTGCTGATGAAGGTCAAATTCAGTCCAAGCTGCGGTCGCGAATGACACTGAATAACAGAGACCTTGCAATCCACGATATTTTACATCGCCATTTCGTGCTCGAAGCTAATTAAAATTGGCAGCTTCAGACAGCTGGTGAAACTAAGGAAAATTAAAAACAAACACACTTGCTGTTATTTCAGACAATGCTAATTGATAGTTAAATAAGAAAAAAATAATTATTACTAAAACCGTCCTTAATATTGATGGCCGTGATTTTCATGTTATCTTTTCAGTATTGAAATTCGGCGGATGACATGCAAGTCCTTTTGCCTTTTCAGCGATTGAATGATATTCAAACCGTTGTCGGGTGTCTGTAAAAACTGGAATCGACCCGCAACATCCCGGAACACCCCGGAACACCCCGGAACACCACCGGAACACCCTGGAGCACCGTCGGAACCAAACCGGAATATAATGGTTTGGCCAGCCGAAATAATATAGTCTTTGCTTCTATACTCAAAAAAAAAAAAAAATTAAAAAATTAAAAAAAAAAAAATAATAAAATAAAACGGCTGCGTAAGGGACTTCGCGAACCATGGACGATGCGTTAAAAAACACTGGGGTTTGTGTCTGGATTTTTTTTTTTACGATTTATGTTTTCGAAAAAATGCAAATTCCAAAATGGACCTCTGGCGAGAGGTTTCGCCTGAAAAGTAAGCACAGCTACTTCTGCGACTTGTAGAACATCGTGAACAGTACCACATGAAGAACGATAAATACGCTTCAGAAAACTTCAATTATCGTTTAAACTAAGAACAGATAAAGGCAATCGAGGCATTTGCATTTACTTATGGAGACAGGGCATTGTCTGCGGCCGCACTACGCCTTTGGAAAAGTCTTACGGCGGAAATTAGGCAGGCGGATACTATTTTTGAGACTATGTTGAAAACACATTTGTTTTAATAGATTTGAAGTTTTAACCTTGTTTTTAGTTTAGGCATTTTATCTTAGTTTTAGTCTTTCTTAGCTTTCTAGCTGTAGTTGTTACATTCATTCCCGATCAAACACACACTGGTATTTTATTTCCCAAACCGTGACTCATTTCCGTTATATTTGAAAATACTATTTTTAAAGGAATGAAATAAGCAAACGACCGAACTATTTTTTTTCAATTTTAGCGAATCTCAAAGGCAGAATTACGCGACCGTGCACAAAAACTTTTACTCGGTCTTGAATTGCTAGCATGGCTAATTTTCGAATACAATACACCAGTCGTATCGAAAATTTCCCTAGAAACTGATTTGGAAATGAAAATTACAAAACATACACAGACATCTTTGTGTATTAGGCGACGCGTGTGAAGTTAGAACTATAAAATTAAGTCTTGTTTCGTTTACATAATATCAAATGTTATTACGATTGAATTTTAGCATGTTTTATAAACATTTCTCCAAAACTAACCAGAATGCAAAGAAAAAGTGAATCACAAATTAATATGAACATAAATTCTCACCGAAAATTGTAATTTCTTTTACGGTAAAGTACCTCGTCTGTTTGAAAATTATTCTTCGGTTTTAATCGCCCCGCAACGATAAAAGCGTATGAAGTTTCTCGAAGCAAGATTTTGTTGCTAAAAGCTCTCCTTTTCTCCACTTAAGCGGCTTTTGGGCATTCTTTAAAGCTTTCTCTTTCTATTTGGAGTATTTTAAATGTGAGGTATTAACGCGATGACATGAAACTACGGTTTTAAAAACCCAGCACATGCCGAGCGCGGCAGCCATTTTTGTAGAATTTGTTGCTAACCCGATGTCCGGTCACTAAAATATGCGTGCATAAATTTGCATGCAAAATCGTGACAAAAAAAAAAAAAAAAAAAAAAAAAAAAACGGAGCACATTTTTTAACCTCATGCGCTTCCCGCATGAGTAAGTACATCTCAGTTTTGACAGTGACCGTTAACAACCGCACGCGTGATGTCGTTTGAACTATTAAGATTGAAAACCATTGAACTGTAAAAAGCCTTGGTACATGTAACCGATTTTACTTTACAAAGCCTAGCTAGGTTAATTTATTTTATCTAGATAAGCGAAGTTCAACTAGTTAATAGTGTGCAATGTGTAACCGCGGCTAAAAATGGGTCCTAATGGTCCCGATTGTCCGATAACAAAATAATAATAATAATAATAATAATAATAATAATAATAATAATAATAATAATAATAATAATAAAAACAGTTTGAGAATAGAAAATTTCGAAAGGAGAAAAGAAAACGAATGTGTCAGCTCTAGCTTATCATTTTTTTTTTTAAATTAACAATATTACCCGGCCTGTTCAATCGCTGGCAATCGATCATCGAAAATCCAATCGATCAATCGATTTCAATCGATAAAATTAGTTAATTGATATCGATTGATATCGGCCAATCGATGATCAATCGATAATCACAAAAAATGTCCCGCAAATTATCGATTTTATCGATTTTTGCGTGTTTTCTCGGAACTCGTGTGACAAAATTCCGAACACAATATCTGGTCAAGACACGCCGCATCGCGAGCAGGAAGTTACTCTTGTGATATCCGATGTCGTGAAAGGGTATCACGAGTGTTCATTTACTGTTGCAATTATGACGAGAGAAAAGAACGACTACTTCACCTCCTACTGCACCTTTTGTTCCTCTTGGAATTAACTGGCAAGTATCTGGACGTTTTTGTCCATTTGTTTTTATTAACTGTTCAAGAGACTATTCGCATGACAACGTTTTTCAGGCTTGAAGCCGTTTATTCAGTTGTTGTCCTAGCACAGCTTTGCAAACTGATATGTGTAGGTTTTCTGTTTGCTCGCGTAAATCTTGCCTAGTTTATGAATAATCAGGGCGATCAGCACGTTGTTCCTGTTGTTTAATTTCATTTACAACTGTTCTGATATCGAAATAAAATCATTCCATTGCTGATTTGAGCGTCGTAACATGAATAAAATACAATACCAATGACAATCGATGGCAATCGATAAAATCGATATCAATTAATCGATTTTATTGGAAATCGATGGTCAATCGAATTAGTCACAAAAAATACGTCATCGATTGATCATCGATTTCCAATATCAATCGATTAATTGGTATCGATTGATATCGATTTCATCGATCATCGATTTTATTGATTAAACAGGCCGGGCAATATCAGTGCACCATAACAGACGCTCGTCGGTCTTTTGCTTTAAAGTGAACACAAAAACATGTTTCGACTTTTTGGGAAGATGTTCAATTTAAGCTGACTCGATTGGATTTTTTGGGAGCAATGCCCCCCAAGTTTGAGCATTAACTACAACGCCATTAACAATGCTATGGAAAAACGGTCCCCCCCCCCCCCCCTAGCCGTCTTAGATAAATATGACGATTTGTTAAGACCAGTGTTATCTTAACATCAAAGTTGCTACAGCAACGTAATGACACCATTACCTTTTTAGTCTTGCCGTCGTATTTCTCGGCACCAGGATGTTTTTTTTCGGTAATCGGGTAAAGGGGTTTGTACCTCCTATAGCCGCCTCGATTATGGCAAAGATTGAACAAATTCTATAAAGGCGTTTTAGAAATTTTGGGGGATGAAGTTTTGGGAATTATAAATACAGTTTAAAACATACTATCGACAAATTAGGCTAATATCTAAAGAAAAAAGATGCGCTTTGGTTATACAGTTTCATCTGATAGTAGTTTGATTCCATCTGAGATCGTGTGTGAAAAAGTGAAGGGGATTGCTTTGGCCGATTGCGAGAAACAAATATGTGAAACGCGTTACAAACTAAAATGTGGTTTTACGGTTTAGACAAAATCGGTGTAAAGTCACCATTTGGACGGAGAAAAATGGGGCTTCCCTCCAATTAACCCTATTCAGACTGGGCTTTTTTAGGCAATCTGTGACTGGGGGGGGGGGGGGGGGGCTCCTCGGACCCCCCCTTCATATCTCTGGAACCAGTACGGCTAGGACCATGAAATTTTCACACAATGTTCATCTCCATACAAGGAAACCTCACACCCAGTTTTGACTTGCCACACCCAATTATGACGTCACAGTGACGTAATTTTTGTTTTTCCGACGTTTCTTTGATATTTTTCTATCCAGATACTTAAAATATCAAATATAACTGTAAAATCATCTCTTTTATATTAAAACATAATAAATACAAACAAGGACACGCTTGTAAAACGAGAAAAGGCAAAAAAAGGCGATAAAACTATAATTTTGAAATTATTGTCCTCCATCTTGGATCCGCCATCTTGGATCCGCCATCTTGGATTTCCTATTTTTTCGTTTAAATTAAAATTTAAAAAATATCTAAAAGAGAAAAGGATCAGAATGTATAAAACACGTATCAAACTAATGTCTATTATCCAAATAATGAACTTAGAAGCGTTATTTAATAAAAAGTACAACATTTTTCTCTATAAGTAAAAGTGAGCAAAAATTTACCTACCCCTCCCCCCCAAATATTTGATGTTAAAAATTTTTGATGTCTTTCAAGAACTAGTCCCAAGAAAAACTATTCTAATAAGAAAATGCACTATAAGTAACAAAACAAGATCTTAAAATAAAAAATTCACCGTATTTTAATATTTTGAAAACCTATGTGTCAATAACCGGTTGCCATGGCAACATGGTTAATCACACTGACATGTAATGGATACCAAAATGTCCCTAGATAAATTCTAGGAAAAGTCAGAAAATTTCAGCCTCATAACTATTTCGGTGTAAGAGTTATTACAATTTTACTGGAGGGGGGTTCGAAAAGCCCACCCCCCCAGTCTGAATAGGGTTAATGAGAAACAAAAAAAACAACATTTTTTTTTCTGATTCAGTTAAAGTTTATTATTTTATTCACCGTACCTCCTCCCTCCTTATATTGTTACAAATGTGGTAAATATTCTGAAATTCTGATCCCCCATTAACAAATCCAACAAACCCAGCTATATACATCTTCTTAAAAATTCAGAAATTGTGACCCCCCAGTAGTATAGGGCCATTAGATTTAACCTTGTTACGGCCTAGGTGCCTAGGTGCCTAGGTGCCTAGGTGTCTAGTCAATGACGTCACAATTTGGATTTCCCGCATACTAATTTGGATTAGGTGCCTAGGTGCCTAGGTGTCTAGTCAATGACGTCACAATTTGGATTTCCCGCATACTAATAAGTACCTAGTCAATTACCTATACCTTTTGTGTTATTCTGAAACAATAGAAACAATAGGTTTGCCCAAACTTGCCCGCTCTATTCCAACTCACTTCAAAACAAAACAAAACTGACACAGATATATTTTACAGACATAGAGCAAAACAACATGCCTTGACCAGGACTCGAACCTGGGTTACTGCGGCCACAACGCAGTGTCTTAACCACTAGACCATCAAAGCTGTGGATATTATAACCGAATGAAACTAATAAGAGGTTCCGTAACATTCAAGTTTAGAAGCAAATAAATTGCACAGTATAACAAACCGCTTTTTACTTTACTAAGATCCGCAACATTCTCATTGCCGCTTCATCGCTAGACTCTATGTCGATTTTCAGTTTCCCAGCCATCACCCACTTTAAGTTTTTATAACTTTACTGGTAGCTTCTATGTTCAAACTTTTAATTATGCGAACTTTCACTGAACTAAATTTGCATGAAAAATTAGCACCTCGGAAGAATAAACAAAGCAACCAATTACATACGTTACTAAAACAATAAACCCACACTCTGTTTAAGTAAAAATATATTTAATAATAACAAAATGCATTAAGGTTTCATCAAATCATTATGTCAACAAAAGCTGTTTTATTTAGAACAACTCAAATCCATATACTACACAAATGAAAAGGAAATCAAGAACAAAATATTAGAATGAAATTACTTTACGGACGCAGCGCGAATTCACTCTAAGGCCGTATTGCAGCCCTAAAGCTTTGTTGGCTTTTTTCGGAAGCGAAGGTTTCCTCTGAAAACGATTTTACGTTTGGTTCATCTCCGTGTTCGTAAATCCACTTTGTTTTATCGTTTGAATAATGTCTTAATTTAACTGAAGAACTCGGACGGAGGTTGTAAGGATTTTGGGAACTGGTATATTTCTATAACGCCGCGTTTTTCATCCAAGAAATTTTTATTCGAGGCTGTTTTCGCAAATCCTTGATCATATATATTAAAAGTAACTAGATATCCGTGTTTTCTGTTGTGATCAAATGATAGGGGTACAGGAGGGGTACAGGAGTTTTCACTACCACCACCACCACCACCACAATATCGACCCCACATCGACCCTCCTCCTCCTCCTCAATTTTATTGTTTTTCCTCCTCCTCCTCCTCCTCCTCCTCCTCCTCCTCTATTCTATTGTTTTCCCTCCTCCTCCTCCTCCTCCTCCTCCTCCTCCTCCTCCTCCACAATTCTTTTGTTTTCACCTCCTCCTCCTCCTCCTCCTCCTCCTCAATTCTATTGTTTTCCCTCCTCCTCCACAATTCTTTTGTTTTCACCTCCTCCTCTTCCTCCCCTCCTCCTCCTCAAGGATCTTCAGGCTGAGAAAATGTTTGCGCGAATATCTATACATATAGTCTAGGTATGTTTGGAGACCTCGACCAGAGAGGGGTTAAGACTTGATATGTCCCGTTTGTCTCCTTTTGTCCTGATAGTCCTCGTTTTGTCCTTTTTGTCCTTGTCTATAAATCCACAAATACATTTTCTCAGCCTGAAGATCCTTGCGGGGGAGGAGGGGAGGAGGAGGAGGAGGTGAAAACAAAAGAATTGTGGAGGAGGAGGAGGAGGAGGGAAAACAATAGAATTGAGGAGGAGGAGGAGGAGGGAAAACAATAGAATTGAGGAGGAGGAGGAGGAGGAGGAGGAGGAGGAAAAACAATAAAATTGAGGAGGAGGAGGAGGGTCGATGTGGGGTCGATATTGTGGTGGTGGTGGTGGTGGTAGTGAAAACTCCTGTACCCCTCCTGTAGGCCTCAGCTGCCTGCATTATACCCAATAATGCTGTGAGCCTCATGCGGGCACGTTTGGACAAACCTATTGTTTCTATTGTTTCAGAATAACACAAAAGGTATAGGTAATTGACTAGGTACTTATTAGTATGCGGGAAATCCAAATTGTGACGTCATTGACTAGACACCTAGGCACCTAGGCACCTAATCCAAATTAGTATGCGGGAAATCCAAATTGTGACGTCATTGACTAGACACCTAGGCACCTAGGCACCTAATCCAAATTAGTATGCGGGAAATCCAAATTGTGACGTCATTGACTAGACACCTAGGCACCTAGGCACCTAGGCACCTAGGCCGTAACAAGGTTAAATCTAATGGCCCTATACTACTCCCCCCCCCCCCGGTCAATTAACCGAACAAAAACAGCTATATACATCTAATTCTTAAAATGTCAGAAATTCTGATACCCCGTCGGTTAACCGAACTAAAACAGCTATATACATATTAATCTTAAAAATTCAGAACTTCTTATCCCCTCGTCAGTAGTTAAACGAAAAAAAAAAAACAGCTATATACATCTAATTCTTAAAAATTCAGAAATTCTGATCCCCCGTCAGTTAACAAAACAAAAACATGTAAGTACATGTCCATGATAATAATAAAATTTTACATAACATTGTGAAATTGTCACCAAATTTTAAAATACAACACTTTAAATTAAACAGTGTGTGCATTTGGTTGATTCAAATCTACACTGGACGGTATCGCCCACCACAAGTGCGTCAGAATCCAGTTGATACCACGTATGACTGCTTAGACAACATTGAGGTGGGAACATTTGCAGTTGTAAACCTTGCCAATTGCGACAAAGTGCCAGTAATTGGAAAGGTTTTAGAAGTAAATGCGGAAAAATCAAGATAAATTATTGAAAAGGGTCATTCAAGGGAAAGTGGAGTCCGCAAAATGTGCCCTGAAGACGTGATCCATGGGTCGATGAGCTGCCCAAGAATTGCATTATTTTATGTTCATTTTCTTTTACAGAGGACAGCAAACTGTTGCCCTCTACAAGGAGATATCTCCAAGATGGGTAAGCGAAATTAAAATATATTTAAATAATAATATTTGCATTTACATGTATACTTGCCGTCTTTCCTCGAATCATAGCTGTCCTTCAATTAATCGCCCACATCGAATAATCACCCCCCTTCAGTGGAAATATTAGAAATAATTGCCTCCCTAGATTAGATTAGAATAGGAAAAAAAATATGCATTATTTTGTTAACAGACCACTAGCAACTTTCTTTCTTTCTTCGTTTCTCTTTCAAAGTGCTTTGAAACTACACGGGATTGTAATAGGCTTCAAAAACTCATTAATAATTCATAAAGAAAATGCAAAGGAAATTAATGTTTAATGAGTGTCATTTTATCTGATATAGACACGGCAAAATTTTGCGTCCAATTTGTTTGCTCAAAATAACCCAAAATCTAAATATTAGTGCAAGAATGAAATAGATCCGTTTAATAGATAGAAATAGATCCGTTTAATAAACGCGCACTTCGTGCTCTATCAAGTCTAAAACAGTCGGTTGCGCCTCGTGTTCAAACTTGATAAAACACTCCTGCTCCTTTTTTAAACTATTCATGATATTCAATTCAATGAGATCTCAGGCATGTCTATTAAACATTACAGAGTTCTCCTAGTCTGGTTAGAAAACCAGAATAGAAAAATGTGGCTAGTTTGCATGTAACACTGAAAACGAAATAGAGTTATAGGGGGATCAGAAATTCTAGATACGTTATAATTAAGACATGAACAGCTGTTTTTGTTCAGTTACTAGTGATCAGAATTTCTGAATAAGTTTATAATTAGATGTTGTTCGGTTAATTGATGGGGGATTAGAATTCCTGAATGTTTAAGAAATATATATATATATATATATATATATATATATATATATATATATATATATATATATATATATATATATATATATATATATAGCTGTTTTTGTTCGGTTAACTGACGGGTGGATCAGAATTTCTGATTTTTAAAGAAATAGATGTACATATGTTTTTGTTCGGTTAACTGACGGGGGAATCAGAAATTCTTATTTTTTTTTTAAGAATTAGATTTATATAGCCTTTTTGTTCGGTTAATTTACGAGGGGATCATAATTTCTGAATCCTTTTAGAATAAGTTGTATATAGCTGTTTTTGTTCGGTAATTGATGGGGGAGCAGAATTTTAGAAACCTCTTTCAGGATTCGGGGAAATTAGAAATTCTGAACACGTTTTAAATTTAGTTCATGAAAATCATAAATTCGCTCAAAAGAATTGCGTGCTTCCTTGCGACAGAGAAAACTTTCCTATCAGTTTTTGCATGATTCTACAATTTAGAGCAAACATGAAAAATTATCCAATTAAAAAAAGTGGTAAAATGGCTTTTCCGAAAAAAAACTTCACATTTTAATTTTGGCCAAATTTCTACTGTCTAATTTCCGAAGAGGTTGTGGAAACTACCACGTACAAAAACAATTTTCCGAGTTAGGTTGATAATTTATCCGTAAAAATAAGTCGTTTTTATAGGGTACCTTAGTATTTAATCTGAATTTGTCAAAATCGTAATGCCACATTTTAGTTTGGAACACGTTTTGATCGGTGTGCGTTCAGCCGCTCTTGTTGCGATCTTTGTATGTTATTTGGTCTACGCCGACAAATGTGATGATAATTTGGAAGCCGCTTGGTAATTTTTTTTTTTAATTTGACAATTTCGAGATTAATCATCAATTTATATGGCCTGCAAGTTTCAAGGACATTGAAAACATGTAAGGCAATAAAATATGGCCTCCAATGTACCAAATTTTTCCCGCTGATATTGTGTTTACAAGTGAGCATCCTCGTTATTCACGGGTATTGTTTTCAACTTCCATATGAACGTGCACAACTTTAGCAAAAATGCAATTGCATCTACATAACGCTCGACTGCTTTCCGAAGAATTTTCCGAAATATTCTAATAATTGGCTTGAGAAAAACATGTATAATAACATTACGCACTCGATGTCACGCTATTATGTGGATCTAATTTTAATGAAATGGAATGTAATTTTTAGACCCATTTTACCTCTTAGTCGAGACTCTTTATTCTCAACTGCAATTTTTCTGGTTTTTACCTGTGTTTTTATACTGTAAAAGTTGGCTCAGAATAAATATGCATCAGGTCAATATTCACGTTTAAAACCTCAATTTAGGCATACTAACAGTGATTTCCTCAAACAAATATTTTTCTTGCAGTCGGGTTTTTTGTTCAGCACAGATCAATTTGACATTTCTTCCGTGCTAAATATGCATTTCATTCCAAAATTTGCAATTTTGGAAAAACGCATTTTTTTTTTTGGAACACATTCTCACTACTCAGAAGTCGACTGGCAAATATATATATAAATGAACTCGGCTACATTGCATCTGAAAAATCAATTTCTTATCCTTCATTCGACGCCCTAGTTGAACTACAGCAAAACCCCGCCGTACAATCACCCTGTAAACGCCCCTGCACTAGCTCGTTTTTTTTTTTTCAAGCAGCTTTTTCGGCCAGAACGAAAAATAGGAACACGGTTGAAACCGTTTTATTACTCGTGCCGGTACGGCAACGAGTTAAGGGTTGCCTTAGCGTGCGTCAGAATCCAGTTAAGGGTTGCCTTAGCGTGCGTCAGAATCCAGTTGATACCACGTATGACTGCTTAGACAACATTGAGGTGGGAACATTTGCAGTTGTAAACCTTGCCAATTGCGACAAAGTGCCAATAATTGGAAAGGTTTTAGAAGTAAATGCGGAAAAATCAAGATAAATTATTGAAAAGGGTCATTCAAGGGAAAGTGGAGTCCGCAAAATGTGCCCTGAAGACGTGATCCATGGGTCGATGAGCTGCCCAAGAATTGCATTATTTTATGTTCATTTTCTTTTACAGACGACAGCAAACTGTTGCCCTCTACAAGGAGATATCTGCAAGATGGGTAAGCGAAATTAAAATATATTTAAATAATAATATTTGCATTACATGTATACTAGCCGTCTTTCCTCGAATCATAGCCGTCCTTCAATTAATCGCCCACATCGAATAATCACCCCCCTTCAGTGGAAATATTAGAAATAATTGCCTCCCTAGATTAGATTAGTATAGGAGAAAAAAAGTATGCATTATTTTGTTAACAGACCACTAGCAATAAGCTTTCTTTCTTCGTTTCTCTTTCAAAGTGCTTTGAAACTACACGGAATTATAATAGGCTTCAAAAACTCATTAATAATTCATAAAGAAAATGCAAAGGAAATTAATGTTTAATGAGTGTCATTTTATCTAATAAAGACACGGCAAAATTTTGCGTCCAATTTTCTTGCCCAAAATAACCCAAAATCTAAATATTAGTGCAAGAATGAAATAGATCTACATCAGAAGTTTTTGAAGCCGTTTTATAAACTCGCACTTCGTGCTCTATCAAGTCTAAAACAGTTGGCTGCGCCTCGTCTTCAAACTTGATAAAACACTCCTGCTCCTTTTTTTAAACTATTCATGATATTCAATTCAATGAGATCTCAGGCATGTCTATTAAACATTACAGAGTTCTCCTAGTCTGGTTAGAAAACCAGAATAGAAAAATGTGGCTAGTTTGCATGTAACACTGAAAACGAAATAGAGTCATAGGGGGATCAGAAATTCTAGATATATTACGTTATAATTAAGACATAAACAGCCGTTTTTGTTCAGTTATTATTGATCAGAATTTCTGAATAAGTTTATAATTAGATGTTGTTCGGTTAATTGACGGGGGATTAGAATTCCTGAATGTTTAAGAAATATATATATATATATATATATATATATATATATATATATATATATATATATATATATATATATATATATATATATAGCTGTTTTTGTTCGGTTAACTGACGGGTGGATCAGAATTTCTGATTTTTTAAGAAATAGATGTACATATGTTTTTGTTCGGTTAACAGACGGGGGAATCAGAAATTCTGATTTTTTTTTTTAACAATTAGATTTATATAGCCGTTTTTGTTCGGTTAATTTACGAGGGGATCATAATTTCTGAATCCTTTTAGAATAAGTTGTATATAGCTGTTTTTGTTCGGTAATTGATGGGGGATCAGAATTTTAGAAACCTCTTTCAGGATTCGGGGAAATTAGAAATTCTGAACACGTTTTAAATTTAGTTCATGAAAATCATAAATTCGCTCAAAAGAATTGTGTGCTTCAATTCCTTGCGACAGAAAAAACTTTGCTATCAGTTTTTGCATGATTCTACAATTTAGAGCAAACATGAAAAATTATCCAATTAAAAAAAAGTGGTAAAATGGCTTTTCCGAAAAAAAACTTCACATTTTAATTTTGGCCAAATTTATACTGTCTAATTTCCATAGAGGTTGTGGAAACTACCACGTACAAAAGCAATTTTCCGAGTTAGGTTGATAATTTATCCGTAAAAATAAGTCATTTTTATAGGGTACCTTAGTATTTAATCTGAATTTGTCAGAATCGTAATGCCACATTTTAGTTTGGAACACGTTTTGATCGGTGTGCGTTCAGCTGCTCTTGTTGCGATCTTTGTATGTTATTTGGTCTACGCCGACAAATGTGATGATAATTTGGAAACCACTTGGTAATTTATTTTTTTTAAATTTGACAATTTCGAGATTAATCATCAATTTATATGGCCTGCAAGTTTCAAGGACATTGAAAACATGTAAGGCAATAAAATAGGGCCTCCAATGTACCAAATTTTTCCCGCTGATTTTGTGTTTACAAGTGAGCATCCTCGTTATTCACGGGTATTATTTTCAACTTCCATATGAACGTGCACAACTTTAGCAAAAATGCAATTGCATCTACAGAACGCTCAACTGCTTTCCGAAGTATTTTCCGAAATATTCTAATAACTGGCTTGAGAAAAACATGTATAATAACATTACGCACTCGATGTCACGCTTTTAATTATGTGGATCTAATTTTAATGAAATGGAATGTAATTTTTAGACCCATTTTACCTCTTAGTCGAGACTCTTTATTCTCAACTGCAATTTTTCTGGTTTTTACCTGTGTTTTTTTAGTGTAAAATTTGGCTCAGAATAAATATGCATTAGTTCAACATTTACGTTTAAAACCTCCATTTAGGCATACTAACAGTGATTTCCTCAAACAAATATTTTTCTTGCAGTCGGGTTTTTTTGTTCAGCACAGATCAATTTGACATTTCTTCCGTGCTAAATAGGCATTTCATTTCAAAATTTGCAATTTTGGAAAAACGCATTTTATTTTGGAACACATTCTCACTCCTCAGAAGTCGACTGGCAAATATATAAATAAATGAACTCAGCTACATTGCATCTGAAAAATAAATTACTTATACTTCATTCGACGCCCTAGTTGAACTACAGAAGAACCCCGCCGTACAATCACCCTGTAATACCCCCCTGCACTAGCTCGTTTTTTCAAGCACCTTTTTTCGGCCAGAACGAAAAATAGGAACGCGGTTGAAACCGTTTTATTACTCGTGCCGGTACGGCAACGAGTTAAGGGTTGTCTTGAGTTTTTCTCCTTGTTTTTCTCCGTGTTTTCGTATCTACTTTTGTGCATTGCGTTAGATCTGGGTACGAGAATACGCACGCATGAACTTCGAGAAATTTTGAGCCCAAGGTACTTGGGATTCCTTTGTAATCGGCGTCGTTTTGCAAGCAAAAGCGAAACAAATTTGGGTTTTATTGTTTGTTGCTGTTTACTCGTGACGGATACGGCAACGAGATAAAGTTCGCTCTCCGTTTTTCTTTTTGTTGTTTTTGTTTTCGTCTCTTATTTGTGCGTCGCATTAGAGCTGGGACATTTCTGGGTACGAGAATACGCACGCATGCAGGTAGAAACGAAACCATTTTTTTTTTGCCAGTTGTTGTGTTACGTAAGTGTTCCCCGCGAGTAATGTGCATTACCGGTACGAGTATAGGCTACGGGTAGCCTCTTGTTCCCAAGAGAGCGCAAAGCAATACGTTTACGAAAAATCCATGATTTCATTTTCTGCTATACTTTCAAACAAACAACGCTACAAAAAAGAACTGCGCGAGAGCTTTTAATAATTTGAATGGTCACGCTTTTTATCCACAAACTCAACAGCTAGGACCAGAGGAAAAAAAAATAGACTGCGGCTTAACTTTAGGATACCCTGGGTACCAGAAGTTTTCTCGTAGTACGCTTTTGTGAGCAATATGGTTCAGCCGGACGCCGATCAAACGACGCAGTGTAAATTTAAAACGACACGTAAGATGCGTGCAATCGTAAAAGAGCTGAGCGCGCGAGAAAAGCCTCCTTTCCCGAGGGTAACTTCAGAAGTAAAAAAGGTTACATCTCCGTGAGACCAATTCCAGACCTCAGTTTAGGAAAAAATGCTGCTGCAGTTGGTCGAAATACAAAGCCGGGTATAGTCACTTGACACTTGAATGTTTTGCTTGACTCACAGCGGCTTTGATGCCAGAAAGTGCTGATGAAGATCAAATTTATTCCAAACAGCGGTCGCGAATAACACGGAATAACAGAGACCTTGCAATCCACGATACTTTACATCGCCATTTCGTGCTCATAGCTAATTAAAACTGGCAGCTTCAGACAGCTGGTGAAACTAAGGAAAATTAAAAACAAACACAACTGCTGTTATTTCAGAAAATGTTAAATAAGAAAAGTAATTATTTCTATAGCCGTTGTTAATATTGATGAGCGATTTTCATGTTATATATACAGTATTGAAATTCGGCGGATGACATGTAAGTCCTTTGGCCTTTTAAACGATTGAATCATATTCAAACCGTTGTCCGGGTGTCTGTAAAACCTAGAATCGACCCGGAACACCCCGGAACACCCCGGAACACCCCGGAACACCCCGGAACACCCCGGAACACCCCGGAACACCCCGGATCACCCGGAACACCCCCGGAACACCCCCGAAACACCCCGGAACACCCCCGGAACACCCCCGAAACACCCCGAAACACCCCCGAAACATCCCGGAACACCACCGGAACACCGCGGAACACCGTTGGAACCTAACCGGAACAACCAGAAACCCTCTAAAAATAAAAATAATTAAAGGCTTCTTTGAACCCTCCCCTCTCCTAGTAGTTTTGCTCCATGGCTCCCCCAACCCACTGCGTCCAACTCTCCGCCCCAATAAATGACTTTTATTTGGGATTCGTATCACCTCACATTTTAGGAAACCATGCAAAATTGGACGGTGAAGTCTATGCGACAAAATGTTCTTTTCGCGAACCGTAGCAACTTACGCAGCCGTTATTTGTGCCGTCACGCAACACTCCTGATCCTGCACAAAAAAAAAAAAAAAAAAAAAAAAAAAAGATGTTCATGCAAGTAACCACGGACGATAATACTGCTGGTGTACGTTGTATCAAACCAGTGATCTGATCGGTTTAACAAGTCCTCCTCCTCCTCCAAAATTCCAAAAAGGACCTCTGGCACAGCTTCTTCTGCAACTTGAATCGGTGCCCAGTAAGATTTTTTTCGAGATTTTTCCACACTTTTCTTTTCTTTATATATATATATATATATATATATATATATATATATATATATAAATATATTTATATATATTTTTAAGTGTCAATATTTTTGCAAAAGGGTATATATATATATATATATATATATATATATACCCTTTTGCAAAAATATTGACACTTAAAAATATATATAAATATATAATATATATATATACCTTCTGTATTCCCATCAAATAGATGATGTTTTTGATAGGAATACAAAAGATATATATATATATATATATATATATATATATATATATATATATATATATATATATATATATATATATATATATATTTGCAGTATGTAGGTTCTACATCCACCGAATTTAAAGTCCGTTTCAGAAACCACAAATCTAGCATGCTCAATAATAGGAGAACATGTGAATTGGCGGTACATTTTAATAGTTCTGAACATGATATTTCACAAATTAGCTTTATTATTATCGAACAAATTAGATCATTTCAAAATACATTTCACCTTGACCAATTGTTGCTCACTAGGAAGGCTTATTGGACAACCCAATTGTTTACGCTCAATCCGCACGGCCTTAACAAGAGACGTGAATTTAGATCAAAAAACCGCAATAACTACAATAATTAACGCACGTTTCTTGCAATAATAGGATTGTCTTTTTCTTTTCCTTGTTTTATTCTTTGTATTGTTTGTAGTTGTTTTGTGTTTGAACGTTCTGTCGGGGGCACTTGGTAAGACGTGCTGGTCCTGTCATTCCGACAGTGACCTATATGATTATTCGGGGGCCCTCGACAGGGAGTTTTCTTTGTTTCAATCATTAATTAAGGTTTTTATCACATCATGTATGTTATTTTTAGCGTTAAATTTTTCCTTGTTATTTAGTTCTTTTGTTATGTTACGTAACTTCGTTTTCCTTTGTTTTTTGTAGCTTAATGTATATAAGTCACAACTTGTATAACTTAATCATTGTACATAGTTTTTAGTTTTTAATTCTTTGTAATTTCTGAAGAAGGCCGAAGGCCGAAACGTTAAAACCAGTCAGGACCAGTAAGAAGTTCGCCCCATCGTTTTTTTTATTATACTTATCTATATATATTATATATATATATATATATATATATATATATATATATATATATATATATATATATATATATATATATATATATATATATATATATAAACTATCACAAATGAAGACAAATTGTAAATTTTGTCAATTTTGGTATTGACAAAATTTACAATTTGTCTTCATTTGTGATAGTTTATATTTATTCATGGAGACTGCGCTTTCTTTATATTGGTGCTTGTGAAAGATTATATATATATATATATATATATATATATATATATTGAACCGTGTAAGTGTGAAAACTTACCGCAATATTGCGTTACGCGTTAGCATTTCTTATTCACGGTTTGGTTCTTAGTAGGCTATGATACCTTTTTGGAATTCCCAGATTTTAGAAAATATAATTCGTTGAAACAAAAAAAAAACACAAATCCCAGTGTTTTTAACGCATCGTCCACGGTTCTTGTAGTCTCCTGCGCAGGGAGTTGGACACAGTGGGTTGGGGTCCGTTTAGCAAAACGCTAGGAGAGAAGAGGGTGCATATGTGCGCCGAATCTTTTTCAAAGGGGCCTTTTTATTTTTAGTTCGTTCCACGGTGTCCCGGAGAGTTTCCGGGTGTTCCCGGGTGTTCCAGTGGTGTTCCCGGATGTTCCGGGGGTGTTTCGGGTATGTTCCGGGGTGTTCCGGGTCGATTCCCGTTTTTACAGACACCCGTGGTCGACTAAATCAAGCGTTAAACTGAACATTTCTAAAGGGCCAAGAAAATAATTTATATATTTTATGCATATATAACCCAAGAGTAGGGCTGTCCACAAGGTGCTCCAATTTTCTCAAAAAGTTTCTCAAAAGTTGCTCCAAAACTCTAAAAGTTGCTCAAAAGTTGCCCCAAAATCCAAAAGTTGATCAAAAGTTATATACTTTATATATTTTATGCATATATAACCCAAGAGTAGGGCTGTCCACAAGTTGCTCCAATTTTCTCAAAAAGTTGCTCCAATTTTCTCAAAAAGTTTCTCAAAAGTTGCTCCAAAACTCTAAAAGGTGCTCAAAAGTTGCCCCAAAATCCAAAGGTTGCTCAACAGTTGCTTTCAATTTTTTAGTGTAAAAGATTGATTAACAACTTAAATAAAGATTTAATGAATATATTTAACTTTGCATAGATGTTATATACATAATTATGTCATACTGACTCATCAATATTGTAAGACTGAGTCGCTCTTAACCCAAATCATAAAAATCTGATTCTCTGTGGTGGTGACTAGAATGGATACTCCAAAATCAGGTTGGACATCTTATTGAGACTTATATAACTGAGTAACTGGTTAGCTTTCAGTTGAGGTTAGGGGCAGCAGTTTATATAGTTAAATTTAGGACTAAGCAACCCGAGAAGCTAGGTGGTACAGTGGTATGGTAGGCTAGGTATGCCTAAGCCTAGCTGAGGTCACAGGCTCAATCCTGAGTGGGGATTTTAGATTTTCTTTTTTACACTTAAAAATTTATTGAAAATAAATTGTAAGTGTCGACATTACGTTTATAATTCTCAATAAGTGTCCGAGGTGATCCAACCTGATTTTGGAGTATTCATTCTAGTCACGACCGATTCTCTGGATTGGCTTTCTATTACGATAACCACGTGATTGTATTCGAACAAAACAAACTTTGCTAATATGCTTATTAAATATATAAAGTTTCTCTGACATACACGAGTGTATGTGGTATACAACCATATTCTTTCAATATTTACATCTTTGCGGATGTAGTACTGAGCACTGTCCCAGTTGGTCAATGTTTTCAACCACCAGCTAGTCCACTGGGCTCCGCCATTTTGAATTTTTCAGGATATCCGCTGACCACCTTCGGCTGCTACCACAGGCAGACCACCAGGGGAATAGTGTTTTTTTGTTTACAAAAGGTATTTTAAGCAAAATAATGCATAAAAGCATCTGGCATCTGATGCTTTAAATTAGAACTTGAATGGGCGGTTTTTAGTTACAAATTGCCTTAAAAAAAGCAACAAAGTTATTCAAAAAAGAAAAAAAGTTGCACGAAATCCGAAAAGTTGCTCCAAGGACTAAAAGTTGCTCCAAATCTGAAAAAGGTGCTCAAAAGTTCCCGAGCAACTTATGGACAGCCATACCCAAGAGTGACCTAAAACGTCGAATAAAACTACGGTTTTGCAGTATTATCATTGAGACAAAGAAAGAAGGATATTTATTTTGAAATGATGATTAATTTCTTATATTTGTACAAGAAACGCTTGTTGAATAGATAGCATACATAAGTTAAAATGTTCTTTCATTGCTTTTCAAACGAGATGTAGCCTTTCTGCTTCCACAAGAAACTGTCCAAAGGTATTAGCAAACAAAATTGGTTGAGGGAGAGATATAAGTTTAATTGAAAAACGCGAAGTTACATCAGGTATGATTATTCAGCTTATTAGCTTTCAGCATTCAATGTTGACTGATTGACAGAGTGCCCCAGCATCGTGTTTTCAATGGCTTATTTCAGACAATTTTTCTTTCCAGAAATACACAATTGTAACATTTACAAACTCTGGAAAACGTAAATAGTTAGGGTTTTAGATTGAACAGTTTACGGGTGTGTAAATCAGTCCATATCTACTTAAGCCGAAGTCCGAAGTCGAATTCAGACTTCAGACTTCAGGCTTTGCCCATGGGCGTTAATTTTTGTTTCCCATTTCTTTTGAAGACTGAGAAGTTCCTTTTCGTAGTGATTTTAGATGTAAAACGCATGTAAATTGCTTATCCATTTGCGTAACTAACATGTTCAAACAAATTATTTTCCTAGGGCCATTTTAGTTTTAACAAAAAAAAAACGCAAACAGCTCTGAAACTCCTGTTTCTACTAGTTTCCAGTTCTTTTCTTTATACATTTAAATTTAGTTCGCTTTTAACCCTATCCAGACCGGGGGGGGGGGGGGGGGGGGGGGGGGGGCTTTTGGAGCCCGCTAGAACTTTGAAGTTGTGTCGTTTCAAAACGGGCGAAGCAATGACCACCAAATTTGGTGACTTTTCCTAAAATTAATCTGGAAGCATTTTCTCGTTAGCGTCCTTTGTCTACCGACAATGACGTTTCCATAGCAACCGCTTTTAGACACCTATGTTTTACAAAATTAGCATTTTTCGCTTTAATCAAGATTATTTCAAAGTTTTCTTATTGAATTAATATTTTCCACTTAATTTAGCGATAATTGATCAAATTATGTATAATTGTTTATTAATTAAGGTTAATTAACGGAAATTTTAGGAAAATGTGGAGTATGAAATGTCAAAATCCAGGATGGCGGTTCGAAGTTTACTATAGGTCTTTTCAATCCATAATTTTATTATTGTTCCATATTTTGGATTGTAAAACATTTGCCCACAATAAACTAAGCTTTAGCAGTCCATTTGCTTTATTTTTCGGTGTTTTTACCGAAATAGACACGTTTGTACTAATTCAAGATGGCGGATCCAAGATGGCGGATCCAAGGTGGCGGACAATAAAATGGGAAATTTATTTACCTGTCTGTGTAATTCCATTATCTCTAAACATTTATTGTCAAAATGTTATAAAAAACGTCCTTTTCACTTGAGAAAGGTTTTTGAATTAATAAGGTACATGAAAAGCCATAATTTGCAAAGTTATCTGTTCCAGTTTTTTAGAAAATGTACACATCACTTCTATGACGTCACATGCTGTTATCATGGCGACAAAGTGTACGAATTCATTAACTTTTACTCCTGCATCAATATGTGAAAGTTTGGTATGAACACTACCGTTTGTTTCAGAGATATGCGTTACAGAACGTTTCAGTTGGTTATTTCATTGTATATGACGTCATAATGACGTCACTGTTATTGTTAACAACAAAAACAGTGTTAGTAAACATAAGACTTTTATCAAATAGGTAGCTATTAAAGTATTGTTGTTATATGTTCAAAATTGAGAAAATATTGATCAAAGACTGTTTTAGCCAATAAAATCGACTATATGACGTCATAATGACGTCACGTTACATCATTAAGACACCAAAGTATCTGTAGTTACTAGAATTCATGACAACATTATCCTGTGTAAATTTGGTGGCATAGCATAAGCGGTTTCAAAGTTACATAGGGGGGCTTCTGGAGCCCCCCCCCCCCCCCCCCACCCCGGTCCCAGACTGTCAAGAAAAGCCCGATCTGGATAGGGTTAATAATACACGAATGTCTTTATCTCTTGACAAATGTCTAAAACTGTCGTTTCCTCTGACGTCAAATGGTTACTTCAAACTACATTTAGCGGTTTGCGGTGAATGGTAAAAAAATGTACTCAAAAGGTTTTATTGAAGTCTATTAACATTTAAACAGTGCCGGTATATCGTCGAACTATCCGCTTAAGTGGAAGGGACAGAAGTCAAGAAAAAAAAACAAACAAAAAAAAGGCAAGAAGAAAGAGATCGCGACGTTTCTTAAGGCGATGTTGTTGAATGATTACGCGTCATTAATAGCGGAGCTCTGCGGGCTGAACGCCCGCGCGGAGCCCAATGCTCATAGAACCTAGAACCTATGACCGTCATTTTTTATGTTCATGGCTAGCGGAATGTTTCACGGGCGTGTGCGTGTGCCCGCGTTGGGCACGGCTAGCTGCGGGCGCGTATGACGTCGCAAAACATGCGCGTATGACGCCACACAACATCCGAGATGTTTGTTTTCATTACGGATTTCACAACCAAAGAAGCGGAGATTTATTAAAGAATTTCCAACAATCGAGGGACTTAAAGGTAAAACAGATTACATTTTTCGATGGGAATTTATGTTGATATCAATCTGTGACTGACTTTTTCTTTTTATTCTTGTGTAGTTTTGGAAAATTGTTCTTAAAACGTGCTTAAATTCAGTTGTATCGATTTCTTGAATTTCATCCAAGGCAGCTCGGCAAACTGGATGCGCTATAAATGGTACGCGTTTTGCTTTTACACATAAACTAATGGACATTTGAATAAACTTTCTCGAATGAATATTGTGTTGTCCATTTTTATGTGTTTGTTCATCATTACATAGATTGAAAAGCGATTTTATAGTTCTATCTTCACTCGCGTCGCCTTATACAAATATGTTTGTGTATTTTTGCAATTTTGATTTCCAAATCAGTTATCCGGACAATTTTTGAAAAGAAACAACTGTATTTTATTCGGAAAGTAGTCGTACTAGTTATTGTAGACGGAGAAAAAGTCTAAAATTGAAAAATCGCCCGGTCGTCAATCTTAATTATTGTGCTTCCGACCTTTTACCTTACTTAAGTTAAGCTTGTTCAGGAAGCGACGCCGTTAGCAAAGGCTATAGCGAATCGTATTATAAACGTAATTCCAAAAATAAGTTATTACGATCAGACTTGCTTTTTTGAAAGGTAGATTTATTGGTGAAAATATTTGGTTAAGTGATGGCATAATAAATCATACGGCTGCTTATGATATTCCTGGATTACTGCTATAGAGTGTTTTCACTCACGTGGTCTGCGTTGATGCGCTAATTTATTTCAACAAAACAAAGTGTTTGCACTAAAGAGGAGTTCAATCCCCACAGGATTAGGTTGGGACAACAATATGGCCGCCGTTTTATTGTTTTGGGACACCAACATGGCCGCCGAGAAGTCATGTCAAAACACTCCATATTTTGGGATTTCGAAACGGCCTTCGACACGGTAAAATGGTCATTTATATGGAAAACATTAGATTCTTTTAATTTTGGCCATCAGTTATAAACTGGATTAAATTGTGTTATCAAAGTATAGAAAGCTGTATCTTAAACAATGGTCAAGTATTTTTTTTTTTACACCTGAAAGAGGAGTTAGGCAAGGTTGCCTCTTTTCCCCTTACATCTTTATTCTTTGTGTGGAAATATTAGCTTAAAAAATCAGAAGAAACAACGCTATAAAAGAAATCTCAGTGCATGGCAAAGAAATCAAAATTAGTCAATATGCCGATGACACTACAATCATTTTTTATGGTTCCCAGACGTCCTTCGTGTCCACTTTGTATGACCTAGAACGTTTTAGTGCTATATCTGGCCTGCGGCTAAACAAAAAGAAAAAAAAAAAAACAAATACTTTGTATCGGATCTTGCACCGGGTGCCAAGAAAATTTCTGTTCTGAAAATAATCTAAAGTGGGTCAAACACAAAGTAAAGATTCTTGGCGTTTGGATATCAACAGATCCTACTGTAACTATGAACGAAAATTACAGTGAAAAGTTAGAAAAAGTTAAAAATTGCTTAACCCTATTCAGACTGGGGGGGGTTCGAACCCCACCCTCCAGTAAAATTGCAATAACTCTTACACCGAAATAGCTATGAGGCTGAAATTTTCTGAATTTTCCTAGAATTTATCTAGCGACATTTTGGTATTCCTAACATGTCAGTGTGATTAACCATGTTGCCATGGCAACCGGTTTTTGACACATAGGTTTTCAAAATATTAAAATATGGTGACTTTTTTATTTTAAGATCTTGTTCTTTGACTTATAGTGCATTTTCTTGTTAGAATAGTTTTTCTTGGGACTAGTTCTTAAAAGACATCAAAAATTTTAAACATCAAATATTTGGGGGGGAGGGGTAGGCAAGTTTTTCCTCTCTTTTACTTATAGAGAAAAAAAATTGTACTATTTATTAAATAACGCTTCTAAGTTCATTATTTGGATAATAAACATAAGTTTGATACGTGTTTTATACATTTTGATCCTTTTCTCTTTTAGATATTTTTTAAATTTTAATTTAAACAAAAAAAAAGGAAATCCAAGATGGCGGATCCAAGATGGCGGACAACAATTTCAAAATTATAGTTTTATCGCCTTTTTTTGCTTTTTCTCGCTTTACAAGTGTGTCCTTGTTTGTATTTATTATGTTTTAATATTAAAGAGATGATTTTACAGCTATATTTGATATTTTAAGTATCTGGATGGAAAAATGTCAAAGAAACGTCGGAACAAGGGGGGGGGGGGGGGTCCGAGGAGCCCTCCCCCCCTGTCACAGATTGCCTAAAAAAGCCCAGTCTGAATAGAGTTAAAGGAAAAGACGAAAGGAACACTACAAGTACTGATCCTTTAAAATACATAAGCTGACGATATACATGTATAAGTAATGCAACTAGAGTGTCGTATTGTAGAGCATTGTATTGCACGTATGTATATAAGTAGAGTATCGTATTGTAAGTAGTGTAAACATTGCATTGTAAGTAGTGTGAGTATTGTATTGTAGTATTGTAAGTAGAGTATCGTATTGTAAGTAGTGTAAACATTGCGCTGCGTAAATATTAGATTGTAATTAAATGCGAGTATTACATTAAAAAAGTTCATATAATTAAAAAAAATCGCTTGTAATAAATAAGCCCCCTGGGGAGGGGGGATTAAAAGAGGATTTCGGTAGTTGGGGATATAAACTACAAATCAAACTTACTGTTCATTAAATGCGGTAATCCAGCATAAGTGCATTATTTACATCTACACGTGAAAAATACAGTGCTTAAATACATTTTTTAAATCCTCACTAACTTTCACCTTTGTAATATTGCCATTACACAATGTGAAAATGCGGTGGTGGTTTTAATGTTTTAATGGCAAAACGTTACGTTCGTTCTGGGGTCATGTTGCCTTCATATGTATACAAATCTGTTTAATTTCCAATCATCCAAAAGTATAATAAAGACGTACCTGTATGAAAATTGTTAGGAGTGTCATACTCGGCAATTTTGGCAGTTTTATATGCGAGTTTCCTCTAAGTGTATCTCGCATTTTATTTAGCGAAAGTGCCAAAACTGCTCTTTCTCATTTAATTCGTAACCACATCGGCCTTTTCAGCAATTTATGATTTCATTGCCGCAGAGTTGGCGTATTTAGAACGCAACAGGGCATTAAGTTTTTGTCGCCGTTTTGGATTAAAAAGTAAGAGAAAATGGGCAATAAATGGAAAATGAATAGCAGCGGCGTAGGAAGTGGAAAACTGGCTGCCTTCAACTTTTCTGTCCCTCTAGTCTTTAGTACCGAATTATGTCAGCACTACACCCTCTCCCCAAAAATCCCACATTTAAGAAACAAAAACAAAAAGAAAATGAAAGGAGGCATAAATGAGCATTTTCTTCACTACTAGAATGGCTGGTATTCTTCCTAACAAAATGATGTACAGCGAAGTAAATGATGGCAATCGTTTCCTAATCGTAGGAAGGGTAATGAATTGAATACTACGTGTAATCACCAGTTGGTAGTAAGGCAAAACAAGAAGAAATGAATTCGATAGGGCAAACGTTCAATCGATGCCGGAGATGCCTTCGAGAAATATTCGTTTTAGTATTTGTTGAAGTCGTTAAATAACATCACAAGGCAGGCGTAGGCATGCAACCCCAAAGGAAAAAGAAAAGACTGGCTGTCCAAAAACACATGGAGGAGAGACGTAGATGCATATGTGGGAGTTTTGGCTACAAATAGGACATCTTGTAAAAGCTAACACAGAACCGTGTAAGATGGAGGGAGCCAAGGGCTTAACTATTTATTAATAACTAACTAACTAACTAACTAACTAACTAACCGTGAGAACTAACAAACAACAAACATCAAGGGCAAAATGTATTAATACCTGCATAAGGGAAGACAGACGTTTTCAAAACTCATGCTAACATCTTTTATTTTGCACTAAACAATGCAAGCTACAAGATATGTAATTTCTTGGCCTGATGGCTAGAAACCTATTGCCTTGACCAAAGCTTTCAAACCCTCAAATGTCTCCTCCCCAGTGGGAATAATCTGATCAGCTGGAAGTAGGAAGCCGTAACGACCTTCGTCCCGCAACTCCACCGAGAACGAATATTTGACGCCCAGTTTGCCATACGTCCAGTCGTCAGATCCTCCAGCTGCAGGATCTAACAACAGACAAGGGAATTATAACAACTTTTCGCAATTACTTATAACCTTTATTATTACCAAACATCTATTGCAACAATACCATGCTATTGTTAACTACTTGAATGTGTTGTCATATTATTATACATTGGTGTCACTAGCTCCATTTTGATTGCCTATAAGCACGCAGCTAATTATTGCTTGCTGTTTCTGTTACGTCATACCTACAGACAATGAATTTTATACATGTAGAAGTGACATCATACCTACAGACAATAGTTTTATGCATGCAGAAGTGACGTAAGTTGTTTACTTACAAGTTGACTGCTGTACATTGATCACTTTGTTTTTGTACGCGCTCTTGTCTTTACAAGTGCAGCTCAGGAATATGCATAATAAAACAATTATTGGATTCGGTTTTCGCATGATAGCGATAATTATCAAGGCCTCAGTTTGTGTTATCCGCCTCAGCCTTCGGCTTCGGCGGATAACACAAACTTTGGCCTTGATAATTATCGCTATCATGCTCAACCTCATCCAATAATTGTTAATTGTTAACCCATAAACTTCGGTTTCAATAGACTGCAACATTGTCTGTACTTTTGCGCAAATCTGTCGAAGCACCCGACAACGTCAGGTGCAAAACTGACGAGAGCGAAATGAACCAATTCTTGAAAGAGGAACAAATTATGGTCTGTTCTAGTCCATTTGAAGACGAAAATGTGGTAACTTGTAAAACAAATTCGTTCAGACTCAGTCCATTTATTACTAGAGACACATCGATAGCTTTTGTACATTTTGCGGTAATTTACTACAAAACTGGATCATTAATGACACCAAAACCCCGTGACACTTCCTCTTTTAACGCTTTATTCATAGCATTAAGTAGCCTGGCATGGACTGCTGCACGTGCACAAGAATCGGCGCTCCGCGTGTCTCTCGTCGTAAGTAATTCGCCACTTTAGAAACGAGAAGGAAACTGGGCCGAGTGAACTTTCACCACGCCTTCTGGGATCGTTACAGGAGACGCTTCTTTTGTCTCTGTCCCCAGTAACAGTCCCAGAAGTCGTTGCGAAAGTTCACTTGACCCAGTTTCATTCTCGTTTCTAAAGTGGCGAATGGCGCTTCGCACCTTCCTCACGGGCTGCGGGGATTGAAACCGATTGTTTTTTAAATTGTTTTTCGACAACTTTAGACTGGATACATATTCTGCTTGTCGGATCCAATAGCTTAGAATATCAACATTACATTCCCCTTACAAAGTAAAGCAGCTGATGATCCATAATGAAATCGTGTGCCGTGTTTGTTCTTTAAAGCTTCCGCCGCGATCTTTGCTACCCTCATCTGTCAAAAAATAAAACACGTAACACGTGACAACTGAATGCTAACAATGGTTATCAATCAGTCATCTCTCAGCCGACGAAATTACGAAAGACCCTAGGAACAAGTTTTAGAAATTACCAGTTGATTACCAAATCTACCTGGTTACGTCTTATCAAGTAAGATATTGATATACAATGGGTCGTTCAAGGCATCTAATAAGAAATCCGCAAATTAACTCCCCAATGAACAAGACATAAGAAGCACAGTCGGGAATCCAAGGGAGGGACCCGGAGGACACATCCAACCCCCCACCCCTTATCTCGCCAAAAAATAAGACCTGCAAGGCCGAATTTGTCTTTCAGTCTTTAACATTTTCATTCCGCCCTAACACATCCCCCACCCCCTCCCCCTTACCCCGCTGATAACAGTGATAAGCAAGGAATAAAAACGAGAGAAACCTGCTCAGCATGATCCGGGGTATCAACAGAAGTGTATCCCCAGGGAATGAACCACATTTGACTGTAAGCGTGGAAATCAATGAAGCCCTTCAACTTCCCATTACGGTGCAGTCCTTCCAGATAGCTACGAACGTTGCTGGTTTCCACTTCAGAAAAGGCGCTGGAGCCCCTGTATGTTTCATCACATTCATTTGGACTTGCTCCCTCACCTGATTATTTTAACGTAATTAATAATGTGAAGTTAGACATACATTTTTTTTTTCTACTTGCTATGGTAAACTGTCACAGAGAATCAAAAGAGGACGTTGCGATTGTTAGCCCTTGGAGCCATTTGAAAATCATGGGTAGTGACTAGTGGAACTACGCTACTAGAAGAAACGTGTTAATGTGAAAACAACAACAACTCAGTTGAAAATATAACGTTTGTTTATTCTGTGGGGATTTTTGAAAGTAAAACATAAATCGGTTTTCCCTATATTTCACGGTTATCCGTGTTAGCGTGATGCAGGAAAACGTTAAATACTGTCAATAGTTGCTTAGAAGGTCTTAGGAATGGTTATTGAAGGGCGCAGAAGATTAATTTGTCTCAGAATCCGTGCAAGTAATTAAGCATTAGTTAGAAATGACGTCTGATTTTTGAAACCTGCCATTTTGGATCTGCTATATTTTTAAACAGTCGCGATTGTATTAGATAACAACTTAAGATTATGAAGCCGAAATTATTTTTAAGTGTAAATTCTCTCGATAACAGACATAAAACGATTTCAAAACAGAGACGTAAAACAACTATTCAAGTAGTTGCTGAAACATACCTTATTGCCGTTTCAATAACACGCAATGAGAACTTTAACCCTCGGACGTACAAGAGGGGTCCCCCCCCCCTCACCTTGAGGTTTTTCTCCGATATTTTCAAGACCATTTAAGATTAACACATGCCGTTTTTAGTAGCTGTTCATTTATCCTTGAGACACATTTTGGTAAAGTGTGGCGACAACCGGTTGCTATAGTAACGAGATATGACGTCATAAGTAACATGTGGTCAACCCATTTTTGAAGAAAAACCCCTGTTTTTCACATTTTTTTCAGCGAAGAAAAAAAACATATAAAATGTTACCAAAAGCATCCAATTGTTTAATGTATTGTTTGTTTATTTGTATGTTATTTTGCAACTCTGCAAGGCTTTTCAATAGTATAAGTTTTTTTTTTATTTTGTAGATACTTGTATTATTCATGTACTTGTTTTGCCCCGCCGCGATTAGCTTTCCAGCTATTTGCAGGGCAAACAAATAATTCAACTCTTCTATTGTTATACCAAGAATAAATTGTTGTTGTTGTTGTCTAGCAAACGATATTTGCAATTTCCGCATTTTTCCGATAAAGTTGAATTTTTAGTAAAATCCAAGATGGCGGCCATACTGGCGGCCATTTTGGACGACGTCACCGACCCCAGCAGCGCCCCAACCCATAATATTTACCTCATCTTGTAGAGCACATCGCGGGCTAACTAATGGATGTAAAATATTTCCGAAATATGGCAACATCGCAACCCCCCCCCCCCTCCCTTGTATTACGGTTGGGGTATACGTTTGCGTGTACGTCCGAGGGTTAAAGCTAAAAACGCGACCAACGGTTTCGTTTTCCACTGCCGCAAATATCACAGCGGACGTCGCAGGAGACGAGGATGGTTAACTTAACAGGTTCAAAATATCCTTATCGTGAGTTGTGGTTAGTGGATTTCAATCTGTTTTGGCAGTTTCTGTTTTCTGTCGCCATAATTATGATTGACGGGATTGTAAAACATAAACATTAGCTAGGGCTTCAACTTAGTGCTCGTGTGTTATTGAAAGGCGCAGTAATCCAAATACAACATCTTAAAACTAGAACTCCAGCGGACTCCTCCACCCCCATCCTCACCCCATCTCCTTCAAACACTCCCTTTGATAGATAAATCGAAGGGTCAAAATCAATAACAGAACATTCACGTTTTACTGTTGAACTTGCAATGAATTGCTAACAGGTTATGCTTTCCATGACTAGTAGTTATAAAGCCAATTCTATATAAAGCCATACCTCCCCAGACATGTCCCCAGTTTCTGTTCAAATCCACACCAAAACAATTAGCGTTGTGAGGACGACGATTCTTTCTCCAAAGTCGTTGTCCTGCCCCTCCCTTTAAAATAAAGCGAGGAGGTAAAGATAGGGGGGAAGGAAGAAATATATTGCATTTCTTAATACTCTTAACAGTGAAAATATACGCGGAAATGCTTAGTTTTTCATTCATTAGGGATCTTTAGATTTGAGTACGAGTACGAGGTTGAGTATGAGTACGACTTCTGATTTTAAAGCCAGTCGGGTCCCCAGAGATTTGCTGAACAGAAGAAAGGGAGACTCTTGGTATATAATTGGTTTGATAAATAATCATGTAGATCACGCGAGCTAGGTTTGAAAAGTTGTACTCGTACTCAATCTCGTACTCGAAGTCTGATCTAAATTTGCTAATAATGTTGTTCTTGTAACCAACGCGACAAATGATAAAAATAAAGTTTTATTCCTAAAACGCATTGGTGAAAACTCCTACCTCATTTTCTAATGTGAATTGCTGACAATTGGAATATAAGCACAAACTAGTCAGACAATCATGATATGGCAGATACTGGCGATTAAAAGCTTTTAAATTTGTAAATTTGTAAATGTAGTAAAAATTTATAGGATATAATAAAATTGCTTCAGTTCGGCTATTTCAAAGATGCTGAATCCCAAACATAATAGGGACATTGCAATATGTAATAACGAATTTTGCAAATCCTCTGCAATCTTGAATTTTTCTAATGCACGAAAAGCTGCAAAATTGGCTTGAAAGTAATCAAAACAGTATATGGTCTTAATATTATTTTAAAAGTTGTAAGACGGAAGTTAAAATAATTATTTAAAAAGTAGATTTAACAGGAAATTCAGGATTTTGGTAAACAGGAACGGTAATGCCAACTTTTCATATCTAGCACTATCCCTCGGGCTCTGTCCCACCGAAGATCCAAATCTCCATAGAGACATTGTTGAGAGAAGAATTCGGAAAGTTTGAATTTCCCTCGCGTGTTAAAATTCAATGTTCACCGTTTCATTTAGACTTTATTTCCAACAATTTAACGTCAATTTGTTATAACAATGGAGGTTCCCTTTAAGAACTTCCATTTATTTAAATAAAGTGGGCAGTCACCCTATATGGCGGCAACCCACTTAATGAAAACAAATACAATATATAAGTGGATATATAACTAAGTTACCCAGGTGTATTTGTATCCATCCACATTCAAGACAGGCAGTATGACGAAGTCAATCTTGTCCAACATTTCTGTTACTGCATCATCGGTAAGATATTTTTGTGTCATCTAAATTGTTAAAAGAATGTAAACGGTCAAAAGAATGCCAGAATAAATCATAAAAGTCTACATCAATACAATAATGAGGTACGTTAAAACCGTCGAAAGGATTGCACTTGAAGAAAAGATAATACGTTTGTTCAGACGATTTTAAACTTATCACCGCCAATCTCCGACCAGTTTCAATCTTCCAACTGGCAAATTATCGTAGTTGTAATAATGCCAATACCAACGTTACCTTGCTAAAATGTCATAGACCAGTTGCCACATCCACAATATAATAGAAGATGATCACCAAACTATCAAAAAATATCACAACCAATACTGATGTTGCCAAAATATGTCAGTATTATATTCACTCTCGTTATTACCAAACTATCCCATGATAGCCATAGCAAAATATCATAGGTTGTAATATGGCTGTACTATGCTAATCCAACTATTGCCAAAAATATGAAAGGCCAATTACCTCAATCAAAATGTCACAGCTCGCGATTGTCAAATTACCATAAAAAAGTCGTAGCCAGTTCTACTGTTGACAAAATATCATTGTCATACGCTCATCATTACCGAACTTATTAAACTGTGACGTCATTTTACCTGATAAGGGAAAAAGGGAAAGATTACACGCAAAATATCCGAGCGTATATATCAAACAGTAGATTGCCGTATTGCACCTTAGTGTCCCGGTTTTAAAACATAAGCTATTATAAATAAAATGATTTCAGTGGAATAATAAATCCATCGTTTGATGGTTTAACAAATAATACGTGCGGACATTTTACTCATTGCTGCGCAACTCCTAAAATATCCGCGTGTATTTTCCGTTAAACCATCGAATAAGGTGTATATATTTCATTGATTGGATTGCATTACGGTGCAGTGCAGTCAGCGAAGTGCATTGCATTGTCTTGTATTGCAAGGTATTGTATTTTGCAATCATAAAAAAAATATCACAGCCAATTTTACTGCATGTTGACAAAGTAGCATCGTCGCAATATCACATATCCAACCTCATTATTACTTAACTATCATATCTACTGTCCCGGCTGTTATATCGTGTTTTAATGGTTGAAAACATGAAAAAGTAATGCAAAAGTGATGAAAGTGATGAAAGCAAACAAGAATTAACTAAAGCTAAACTTTAGGTGGACATAAGGTAAGTGACATTTTGTTATTTGGGCTGGACCACTGTCCGTTAAGGCCAATGCCCCAAAAGAGTTTGGAGTGGCGAGCACAGTTCTTTTACCTGGTCAATAATGTACATGCAGGTGGCTGGAGAGATCCACTCTCTGGCATGAATACCACACTGAATGAAAAACACGGGTTTGTGCAAACTGGATTTTCCACTGATCTTGAAAAGAAAACCAATCAAAATCAGAGATCAGTTACAATATTTAATTTTCAATTTCCTTATTAAAATATGGACACAGAGCAAGCCTTCCACCTGTTATATTTTAATCTTGACCTAAGACGATGATGGCTTTAACATTTGGATTATTGAAGTAGTTGAAAGACAAATCCTATTTTCCTCTCAATGTTAATCAAGTTATAAAATAAATAAACAAGAATGCAAGGGAATGGCAAATAATACATTCAAGTCAAGTTCACGTTCACTTACACAGAATTTTATGGTTATATAATAAATGTTCGATGAAACCTTACATTGGAATTCGCGGTAACGTCAATTTAACTATAAAACTTGCTAATATATATAGATAGCCTGAGTCTAACAGCGTCGCTCTTTGAACAGAAAGCCGATGATAAACTTAACTGAGGTGAAAAGTCGGAAGCACAAGAATAAAATTGACGACGGGGCTATCTTTTAATTTTAGCAATTCTCAAAAACAGACTTACGCGACCGTTTGTACAGTACATTAATTTAGACCGTACAAAAGTTCACAAAAACAATTTTTTCTCCGTCTAGAATAATTAGTAATCTATTTCATAACACTCTTATTCATGCTCAGTTGAGATAAGATATGGGGATAATATTGCTCAGCGGTCTAAGCCAAGCTGGAACAGCTTGGCTTAGGGTAGCAGTGTTTTATGACCCACGCGAATTTTCGGTCAGGGTGGGTGGGTGGGCCGATCCTTCCTTCACTGCTCCGCTGGCTGAAAACTAAGCACGAAAGGAGTGTTATTCTGCTTGAACTCAGTATTTATAGTCTTACAACACCCTTGTGCACATGCCTGCGTGCACTGAGTTGCTAGGAATGTGTTATTTTCACGTGTCTCATTTTCGCATATCATTACGAGTGTTATGAATAGTAATCTATTTCATAACACTCTTATTCATGCTCAGTTGAGATAAGATATGGGGATAATATTGCTCAGCGCCGCCCAAGCCATACTGTTCATCTTTATTTCATAAACTCTACAATGACTCCCATATACTTCAATTCTTACTTACAACAAACCTTAATTCCATAAATCAAATACCCCAACCCTTACAATCTCCCAAACCTACCCCAAACTATAAAAAAAAGCGAATAGGTTGCATCCGTGGCCACTGAAACTTGAATATGACGTTCATCACGCTACGGTATTGGGCTATCCCAATGTTCAAGAAACATCCAGTAGCAGATCTCTTCTCGCAGGGCGACACGCAACAGAATCGACTTCGGAGAACGTAAGCTTTTGAGAAGGCTGCATTTAGTTCTCTTGTAAATAACCTTGCCGCTGGTACAGCTCTAGAGAGGGAGCCACATTTCCCTGCAAGGCGTTGTAAGGTTTTAACGTAGACATAGGAGGACTTAAGTGTCTCTCGGACAAGTGCGATGAATTTGCATTTCTTCTTTGGAATTAAATGAAAAACTTATCTTGATGAGTCTGCCAAGAAACCAAAGTATGGAACAATTTTCACTGGGATCAAAATAGATTTTGACAAACCAAGAGAATAGCCTTGTCTCACCAAGTAGTAGGTTACCAAGAAAAAATGTTGATTTGGCGGGTACAAAATTGCGTTCATCTGCCGCGCCCAAGGTACCATATTCCCCTTCATCCAACGAGACCTGAAGCTGGCCATTGTGTCGATCGTCAATATATAGGAGACAAGGAATACCAATTGGACGAAAAAAAAAACAGTCGTTAGACAGCCTGTCGTGTGATAAATAAATGGGAAGATCTTCGAACCAAAGGGCAAAGTAATATACGTAAAAACCAGCCACCCCATTGGATTCCATAGAAAGTTTGGCTATTCTTCGTTAGAAGGAAAGTGATCGTACCCGGACTTATCATCTAACAGGGCAAATCATTGAGAGTATCCAGGAGAAAGGTTTATCTTTCATCCAGAGATTTAAATAACGTGCATCATGACAGAGGTGAGACTTTGATGGCTCTTCGGTCAATGGTAAAACAATATGAGGCGGTTCCACCAGCCCAACTCTCCCTAACAAGGAAATTACCCCAGTCACCAGACGATCAATAAGTGTTTTTGCACAAAACTGACAAAAGGCTTACATGACATGTTATTTCGGAACGTTCCTTTGGGTGGGCGGTCAGAATCGTAGTGCTCGCCCTTGAATGAACCGGTATGATGTTGGAAATATGGGAAAATGGAAACTTTATCCCTGATGATCCAACCCAAACATCAGCATCAGTCACCACAGGGCACTGTTTCGAATTTTTTCCCAAAACGGGAAGTGAGCGTTTAGTCCGCCAGCTCTAACATGATTAGGATCTCGAAAAACTAACTCTTGGACGTCTCCACTTATCTCGCCAGGCTCCACCCATGTAACCTTATGTTCCAACCCTCGTGCTGTCATCTCGTTGCCGACTGTTATGGGGTTCCCCCTGGAATTCACCCATTGTATAGCATTCGTACAAATTGCCCACGAGTAATAGCTGTATCGAGCTCTTTATCAAGCTCCCAAGCCCATGATATAATTCCCAAAAGAAATCGTGAAAACACAAAAGGTATCACTCACAAGGGAGAAGCCCCAACATAGTCAGCAGAGAGATGACAGCTCCGACCCAGTAATCCTGGGAGGGTAACTAGAGACCCTGTTTTCAAAGCCATCAAAACTCTGAGACCATCGAGCTAATTATTAAAGGAAAAGAACATCACTCGCACAAAAACACATTCAATTCAAGATGCGTTTATTAACCAAATCAGATAGCATATAAAAAAACTATTTTAGTAACACTTCGACCACTTGTTACTTTTGGTTGGTTCAGATGTCCCTTTTTTGCCTCCATAGCCAGATCTCTTTTTTACACGCCTTGACTCAACACAATTCATAATATATCACAAATTCATAACTTGGTGAAAGTTCATTCCCCATGACAATACACGTCCTATAAGTTCATGTTGTGCTATTAATTGCAGAGAAGACTCAGTAAAACTCATAGCATGACTACTGTATACACAGCGTATAGAAATATTCTGTTACCAATCCAGTTCAGAAGAGACTCGGTAAAACTCATCCCATGTGACTACACACGGCATAAACATATCCTGCTACGTACAGAATATACCTGGTGAGAAATTCACCCCTATGACCACACACGGCATATACATATTCCGTAAAGGAATAAAAGTGGTGAAAACTCACCCCCGTGACTACACACGGCGTATACATATTCTGTAAAGGAATAAAACTGGTGAAAACTCACCCCCGTGACTACACACGGCGTATATACATATTCCGTAAAGGAATATAACTGGTGAAAACTCACGCCCGTGACTACACACGGCGTATACATATTCCGTAAAGGAATATAACTGGTGGAAACTCACCCCCGTGACTACACACGGCGTATACATATTCCGTAAAGGAATATAACTGGTGAAAACTCACGCCCGTGACTACACACGGCGTATACATATTCCGTAAAGGAATATAACTGGTGGAAACTCACCCCCGTGACTACACACGGCGTATACATATTCCGTAAAGGAATATAACTGGTGAAAACTCACCTCCGAGACTACACATGGCGTATACATATTCCGTCAAGTAATATAACTAGTGAAAATTCACCCCCGTGACTACACACGGCGTATACATATTCCGTAAAGGAATAAAAGTGGTGAAAACTCACCCCAGTGACTACACACGGCGTATACATATTCCGTAAAGGAATAAAAGTGGTGAAAACTCACCCCCGTGACTACACACGGCGTATACATATTCTGTAAAGGAATAAAACTGGTGAAAACTCACCCCCGTGACTACACACGGCGTATATACATATTCCGTAAAGGAATATAACTGGTGAAAACTCACGCCCGTGACTACACACGGCGTATACATATTCCGTAAAGGAATATAACTGGTGGAAACTCACCCCCGTGACTACACACGGCGTATACATATTCCGTAAAGGAATATAACTGGTGAAAACTCACGCCCGTGACTACACACGGCGTATACATATTCCGTAAAGGAATATAACTGGTGGAAACTCACCCGCGTGACTACACACGGCGTATACATATTCCTTAAAGGAATATAACTGGTGAAAACTCACCTCCGAGACTACACATGGCGTATACATATTCCGTCAAGTAATATAACTAGTGAAAATTCACCCCCGTGACTACACACGGCGTATACATATTCCGTAAAGGAATAAAAGTGGTGAAAACTCACCCCCGTGACTACACACGGCGTATACATATTCCGTAAAGGAATATAACTGGTGAAAACTCACCCCCGTGACTACACACGGCGTATGCATATTCCGTAAAGGAATATAACTGGTGAAAACTCACCTCCGAGACTACACACAGCGTACACATATTCCGTCAAGTAATATAACTAGTGAAAATTCACCCCCGTGACTACACACGGCGTATACATATTCCGTAAAGGAATAAAAGTGGTGAAAACTCACCCCCGTGACTACACACGGCGTATACATATTCCGTAAAGGAATATAACTGGTGAAAACTCACCCCCGTGACTACACACGGCGTATACATATTCCGTAAAGGAATAAAACTGGTGAAAACTCACCCCCGTGACTACACACGGCGTATATACATATTCCTTAAAGGAATATAACTGGTGAAAACTCACGCCCGTGACTACACACTGCGTATACATATTCCGTAAAGGAATATAACTGGTGGAAACTCAGCCCCGTGACTACACACGGCGTATACATATTCCGTAAAGGAATATAACTGGTGAAAACTCACCCCCGTGACTACACACGGCGTATACATATTCCGTAAAGGAATATAACTGGTGAAAAAAAAAAAAAAAAAAAAACCCGTGACTACACACGGCGTATACATATTCCGTGAAGGAATATAACTGGTGAGTCCCTCACCAGCCACACCCCCACGGAACATGTATACGCCCCGACTACACACGGTGCATACATACCCCGTAAAGGAATACAACCGGCGAAAAACTGACCCCCATGACTACACATGGCGTATACATATTCCGTAAAGGAATATAACTGGTGAGTCCCTCACCAGCCACACCCCCCACGGAACATGCATACGCCGTGACTACACACGGCGCACACATACCCCGCAAAGGAATACAACCGGCGAGAAACTCACCCCCATGACTACACATGGCGTATACATATTCCGTAGAGGAATATAACTGGTGAGTCCCTCACCAGCCACACCCCCCACAGAACATGTATACGCCGTGACTACACACGGCGCATACATACCCCGCAAAGGAATACAACCGGCGAAAAACTCACCTCCGTAACTACACACGGCGTATGCATATTCCGTAAAGGAATATAACTGGTGAAAAACTCACCCCCGTGACTACACGTACACGGCGTATACATCTTCCATTAAACAATATACCTGGTGAAAAACCCACCCCCGAACTGGCAAACGGCGAGTACATACAAAAATCGCAGAACTAAACGAGCTTAATAGCTGTGGACAGTCGTTTGGGTGTAAGATACAGCGGCAAAACCACAAAGGCGTAAAATTGAAAAAAACAACAGGAAACTACACACCCATATGAGACCCAAATACCGACACCATGTAAGCCACGTGTAAACGAATAAACAGCGGACAAAACCCTACCACGTGTTGGGAAAACCCCACTAAAAGTGAAAACGAAAGAAAACTAAATTCCACCCCGGCAAATAAATATTCGGATCGAGTGAAAGAAAAATGCAAATCCGCTACAAAGTGACAAAATAATATCCCCGTGCACCTGATAAACAAGAATGCCGCCGAAAAAGCGAAGCAGAAACCCATGGGAAAAGGCATCATAACACGCCCACGTAAGATTCTGAAAATTCCGGCTACGCAAAATTAAACTTACCACCACACCGAAAAAAATAACCTGACAATAAAGCATGCGCCCAAAGTAGTGAAACACAAAAACCCAAGAAGAACTGAGAAAATTACCGAAGTTTACCACGAGTTCATTCTGTGCTTCGTTCGTGTTGTTCTGAGCGGGCTGTGGAGCAGGCGCCGCTTCCCTTGCTGCTTGTACTGAAGGGTTTCCAATTGGTGGAGCTCGGACCCGCTTCCCAGAGTTTGCCAAATGTTGTGGAAATTGTACTTCGGGCGCTTAAGCCATGAGATAGAAAGAAAATTCGCGTGGGTCAAAAAACGTAAAAAGAGATCCTTCCTTCACTGCTCCGCTGGCTGAAAACTAAGCACGAAAGGAGTGTTATTCTGCTTGAACTCAGTATTTATAGTCTTACAACACCCTTGTGCACATGCCTGCATGCACTGAGTTGCTAGGAATGTGTTATTTTCACGTGTCTCATTTTCGCATATCATTACGAGTGTTATGAATAGTACGACTAATTTCCAAATAAAATACACCTGCTGCTTATAAAAGTTGTCCGAGAAACTGATTTGGAAATCAAAATTGCAAAAAATACACAAACATATTTGCATAAGACCACGCGAGTGAAGTTTACAAGTATAAAATCAAAGTCTTGTTTTGTTTTGTTTACATAACATTGCTTTTCAATCTATGTAATGGATGAACAAACACATAAAAATGGACAATACAATCTTCTTTCGAAAAATTTTATTCAAATATCCATAAGTTTATGTTTAAAAGCAAAACGCGAACCATTAAGAGCTCATCGAGGCCGAGATGTCTCCGATGAAAGAAATCAAAACAACTGAATTTAATTGAGCGCGTTATGAACAATTCTCCCGAAAACTAGCGAGAACACAAAAAAGTCAATCACAGATTGATATCAACATAAATTCCCATCGAAAAATGTATTTTGTTTTACCTTTAAGTCCCTCCACTGCTTGGAAATTGTTTAAATCTCCGCTTCTTCAGTTCTGTAACCCGAAGTGACAAACATCTTCCCGCATTGCTCCCATCCTAGAAGCAAGATTTTATCTCTGAAAGCTCTTCTATTTCTCTTATAGCGGCTTCTGAGTATCCCTTAATTAGTATCCCTGTCTTGAGTAGCAAACCGCGAAAAAACTTCAGGAGAATAACGACTTTAATTTGAATCGGTTTTCTCTGCTAAACACAGCAAAACTTCAAAAGTGTTTTCCCATTTCACGTGAAAATTGCAAAGATCCCGGATGTTGTGTGGCGTCATACGCGCATGTTTTGCGACGGTCTACGCGCCCGCGAGTTAGCCCTAAGCGACACCGGCGGCTGCGGCGGCGGGCACACAATGCGCCCGCGAAACATTCCGCTAGCCATGACCATGAAAAATGACGGCCATGGGTTCTATGGTTCTCTGGTTCTATGAGTATGGTGCTGCGCAGCCAGGCCTTCGGCCCGGCAAGAGCTCCGCTATAAGACAATTATTTTCCATTTATCCAATGGATGGTTTCACTCACGTGGCTTTCAGTCCTGTGGGACTCAAATGACAAAGGCCATGGCGGCCATGTTTGTGCACATAACAAAATAAGTTCATTAAAATTCTTTAGTAGGTGTTCACCAACATGGCCGCCGTGACGTAACGTGAAAACCACCTATAACTCTAAGTCAGGCAGTTATACAATGGCTTTTTTGTTTGAATCTCTAACGTACTTTTATAGCCGACATGTTCCTCTTTTCGTGGGAACGGCCAAGTGATATGATTGTAGTCAATTTTCCATAGCTGCCTTTGACGACATCCAGCTTTGAGTGAATCTGTAAAATAAACAGCCATTGTTTATGTTTAAATGAAAAATTGAAGATAATGAAACCGATAAAATAAGTACTGATCAACAACGTGAACGATTACATATCCTTGAGCCTTAAGAGAAGGGGAAGGTTGGGGGTGAGGGGACGGGGGTTGGTCGGAGGAGTGTTTGTCAACAACTTAACCCCTGGACACCTTTGTGACGGTCTTTGATGACCAACTTTTGAAGGATGAAGAAATTTCCAAACGCGTGCTAAAATGAGAGCGATCCCCTGAATTGGGCCAGATATACTTTATCTCCAAACTACTGCTTCTGTTTTGCTCCATAGGATCTCTTTATCCAATTAAGTTGTATATTTGGCGACATTTGATGATATGGAGATATTAAGGTAAGTGAAATATTCTTATTTCAGCGGGACGGTGTTCCTTGAATTAGTAGTAGTCCCCTTAAAACGCGCAAGGTATTAACCTTCTTATGGTCCTACCTCTTCAAGGTTGTGATATTTACTGTGCCAGTCACTACTTCCACCACCATTATCGCCACCCCCACTTCCATCAAAACCATCAACACCACGCGTAGCTCCAACTGGTTCCAGTTCCTCTTTGATCAATTTCTGGACGTCATCAATTCGAACCTTGAACTGTATGCCTTCGTTTTCCAATAGGGAGGAGAGGGTGATAAAATCATAGTGAGATACACCAATGTCAACGGTTTGGAATAGACGACTTGGTCCTTTCCAGAAATCAACCTATTGGATAACAACAATTTTCTTAAAAAAATAAACATATTAAACATTGTTGCTTAATTAAAAATTATAATTTACCTACACGACTGGACTGCACTTCCTTTCGAATTAAAGAAATTTGGTTATTAATATTAATAACATTAATACGTACGTGTCCAAACAACTAAACTCCATCAACGAAACCAATCTTCCATAACCTACACTTTCTGCAATTGACTGTATGGGGTTCTTACATGGTTGTCTCTGGCCGGCTGCTTGGGAAAATTCAGACAAGAATCCTAAGGATCCTAGGCCTCCCCAAGGACTTGTTACCTTCACCGAAGTATACACAAACTTATATCAATAACCCTTGTAATAAGTTAATGCCACACCTTGCAACCAACCCCTAGTAGACGTCTCAAGCACTACGCAAGACAAAACGTCCTTTATTCAGAGAGCAATGTCTATTACTATTTGATTTGACATTTTAATCCATTTTTGTTATTTATATTAATCAAAGAAGTAATGAAATTCGGTTATTTGGGGATGCAGATTGCGAGGTCTATTAGCCGTCAACAAGCCATTGGCCGATACGAGAGGGTATCAGTAATTGTATTGCTGTTTTAAAGATTTAAAGAAAGAGGTTAACCTTCAATACATCGCATCTTTGATGGTAGGGCACATTTTCTGATAACATTTGACGCCTAAAAATTCGCCTAAATTCGTCGTCTTTATTGTCGGTTCAAACCATATACAGTCCGATAAGCAACTATAATAACTTTATATTGGGATAAAAGACTCCTTTTTCTTCCAATGTGAGACACATTCTGCCAGACATGCACGAGACGCAGCCTCGTTCTAGTGTTACGCTTGCTTTAAATCTATACCATCATGATTTCTGGAACTTTTTCAGTCATTTCGTACTCATGAGTTTCACGATAGTGGGTTGCCACAAGGATTATCTACTCGAAAAGTAGTGTTAGCATTTTTTTTTATTTACGTATAAGTTTTTAAAAAAACTTATACGTAAATTCACTAAGTTCATTTTTATTTCGTGAATACGCGAAGCGTAATGAACGAGGGACAAATATGCAATTTTCACTCCTTCCGTCCTTCCTTCCGTTCATCTATCGGCTGTAAACTTCTCATGGTAATTCCGCCGACCAGTGCATAAGGCTTAAAACCTATCTACGGACTTTAAATGAATTTTTCAAGACTAAAGTAAACGCTACAGCACGGTAGTTTTTTATCTCGTTAATACGCGAAGCGTTGCGAGAGATACAGAATACGGGAACAGATGAACTGGTTCCGTTATTTGGAAACTTGTTTAAATTCCACAGTGTATTAGGTCTTAAAGATGATTGCTGTATTTTAATTCCCCAGCGTATTACGTCATTCAATTGTCTAGACAGTCTCGTCTACATATACATCTACGTCTACATCTACAATTCTCTCGTTTCACACAATACATATATTGTGTCACGCTAATAGATGTTTTGGTCGTGTTAGATCTGTTTTGCTCTTCAATTCTTTGATTTCAATCTCAGTATGGAGAAAATAAAACCGATCTGTGAACTTATTCGTATTCACGAAATGGCTGTTAAGAGCCTTTTGATTTACAGTCAACTCTCTCTTAACGGACACCTGGTGGTCCCTGCCGTTTTTCAGTCATTTTACTGTAACTAAACTTTTTAAAAGACGGACACCTCTCTAAGACGGATAACGGTCACTTTGAAACTGTCAACTGTCACTTGAGAAATGTTTTTTTTTTTTTTTATTTTAGTAAAAAAAAAACAACTTCAAATCGGAAACCTAGATGCTGAATATGACAGCAAATTGCGATTTGTGGAAGCAAAATTCGTATTACATAACCAAATACACGACTCCTTGTTTGTTCCTGTCTGTAGTTTTTGCTTACGTAAACGACTTTAAACAGACTTAAAATAGACGTGTATTCATTGGGCATAGATTCAACTTTATTATCTCGGAATTACTGGTGTCACGTTACCTCGACTCTCTATAAGCCGGACACCTCTCTAACACGGACAGTCGGGGCCGGTCCGCGGTGTTCGTCTTATAGAGAGTTGACTATGTTAAATATGTAAAGTTTCGCTGCAATTTGTAAAAGTTCAAAACAAATTTGCTTTCGCAAACGACAGACTAAAATGATGTATTTGCATGCATGACACATTTTAATACGCACTGTTTGAAATAGGAGAGAACTGGATAGTTTAAAATATTTAAAATTTACCCGACGATCGACAGATTGTTGGTAACCTTGTGGCGCAATCGATCCTTTTTTTTTTGTTATTTTCAAACGGAAATTTAATGAAGTTGACATGCAAACTTTATCAAAAGTCTAAAGTCTAAATGTAAGTACTTATTTTTTTTTTTTTTTCTAAAATTGCCACCCAAAACATTCAACTCTGAATTAAAACTTGTGGCAATTTTTGTCATTACAGTTATATACGTGGTGACGCCGAGTGCGCTAAAGGTCAACTTACATATGTCGTCAATGGATCTGTTTCTCAAGTGAAAATATATCCTTGCGTTTCTTAACTGAACTGTGTATGTAGACCTTAAATATGACACACATCATACTATACCGTGGAGTATTTTAAAAGATATCGAGCCGTGTTTATAATTTAAACATACCGTAACATTGTGTCGTCTCAACCAAATTTTGAAGCACGAGGCTAAACTTAAAAGTGTTTATTTGACTACATTTCGACCCCTTTTTGTAAGGTAGGATCGCTCAAATATGACCCAGCGATGTGTAAAGCAATTCGTATTCACGAGTTGGCTCACAGGAGCCTTTGCTTAATGATTGCACCTGAAAAACAAAATAAACCTCTTTTCACAGCTACTTATTAGAACTGTAATGCATAGTTTCTTCAGCTATCGTTTACCTTAATATCACCCCGTGTTTCCAGTCCGTGCAAAAACTGCAGATGTGCTTCGACTTTAGGAGTGATACGGATAACCTTCTCGCTATGTAATAAAATAATGTGTATATCAGCAAAATACAGTTAGATAAATCAGCATGATAAATATTCAGTAAACCTCGAAATGACCACACCAAGAACCCATACATTTGAAAACGTCATACCAATTTACGAGTCGACAACACTCGAGGAAGTTGACTGACAAATCGGTTGCCTCACAAGTAAGTGCAGCAGTATAGTTAAACCTGTATTGATCGTTTTCGTCCGTTTACATTTCGAGGGCGTGGAATTAATTTATGAATTCATGTACTTTAGCACAAAGCTAATGAAATGATTTTTGACCCACATTAAACTTTTGACTTTTTTTTAATCTAGTACTATTAAGCTTTCAACAAATGTATAGTCTATAGGTTGGTAATGAGGGGTGGCTGCAGATACCTTAATTAAGTGGTGAGTTAGCTATTCTAAGGGTGACTCTGCAATAGGTAATAAATAACCATGACTTTTTTATATGAATATTCATCTTAAAAAGCTAAATTTTCAAACGTGAGAGAACAGCATCAAACTCGGAAAAAAATTCCGAGTTCCAGATGGAATTTGAACCCACGACCCTCCGTGATCTGGTCGGATGCTCTATACTCAACAGTTCAACAGTTCTCCTATCGGAAAAAAATGCCTATTACACATCTGATTGTTTTAATCATGATTAGGGAACGTTTTCCTAACATCAGTACTCTGAATCTGAATTGAACGCTCGAGTTGGAAATTTAAACAGTTTTTCATCATAGCCTTTACTAGACACCTTGAGACGGAATTAGCATGTGATCGATTTTATTTTGTAAATGCCTATATATATATATATATATATATATATATATATATATATATATATATATATATATATATATATATATATATATATATATAATTATATATATATATATATATATCTTATAGCGTGATCATTAATAATAATAATAATAATAATAATAATTCTCAATAAACTGAAGATGACATAAGTAGTTATGTACAAGTCGTAACATGTGTATTAAAAATTTGTGCCTTGGTTTTTGAGTTTGCACTTTATGGCCGTGTTTTCACGAGCGATTTTTCAAGTCGCTGAGCGAGTGACAGTCGGAAATCTCGTGAAAACAGTTGCTTGTCCAACTCGCTTAAAGTTAAGCGAGTCGGCGAACTACAATAGAATTCTCATTAAATTTAAGCCACCAAACCAGGTTGCTTAAGCTTGTCGGCAATTAATTTCGGCCAATCACATTTCGCCAGCGTTCAAACAACAAAGAAGGGCATTGTATTGTCGTTCTTTTGTGTTCTAATTTTCTATTGGTTTAACAAAAGAGAATATATCGCGCATGGTATAAGAAAAATGAATAAAGTTCTGTCCGTGAAAACGCATAATTTTTTTTTAAGCTGCTTAACGCGGTCAGTAAACAAATCACCTACAGGAATGTTAAGCGAGAAAAACTGCCTCGTGAAAACACAGCCTATTGCTACTGTCGCCTCAACAAAGAAAGAAAACAACATGGTCGATTAGCTCGTGTTAAATCTATAAACGTCGATTACTTCTGGGCGAAACAAATGCGCATAAAATCACGATTTACCACGTCTTAGCAATAAAACAATGTTTGGATTCTGCGTTAAAGTTCATCAAGTTCAACAATTTTGAAACTTTGAATAAAAATGAAAATTAAGTAACACTGAACGTGTATAAATAAATTATTCAGTTATTACGGGTAAAAAAAAAAGGAAAAGGAAAGTTGAAACAGTCGTTGAATTCTCACCTTTGGACAAGACGCACTTGTTCAACACATAAAATAAGAATAGTTAGCCACCAGATCATGATGCCGGTCGCAAAGACAACTGAAATTAAAATGTTATTTTCCTTGCCGTTTTGTTTTGTAATGTTCAAACCGGCATCTGTGCAAATTAAACGTCCTTTTTAAAGGTATACGACGGCATCTTATTCTGGCGCGTGGAAGACCTTCTAATGGTAAAAATAATAATAAATAAACAAAACACAAAGTCACTCCAGCTAAACCAACTTAAGTAATGAGTGTTTTAGTGTTCAATTCAAAAACTCATTAATAATTCATGAGCATATCAGCCAATCACACGACGCAAATCGATCACGTGTATGACCTTTTATACCTGGTAATCTACGGTCATTATGAAAAGCCTGGTGGCGGCTTTGATTTCAGTCACAGGGGAGTTCGGGGCTGAATGGGCAAACAATGCAATTATCGCTGAATTTTTAATGAGAATGATTTTAAAATGACCGTGATATTTATATTAAGATCACACGTAATCTTTATATAAAGATTACTGATATGGGTAGTAATTGTTCAGGATTCTTACTGCAACAAATGGTGACTTTAATATTTTTGTGCAGTACCGTTTTACGAAATTTGGTCTTTCGCCATTCTATTTGGAATCTTCTCAACAAAATAAACAACCAACAGTTTAACAAGTGAGCCGTTATTTGAATGACACCAGCGTCCTCGTGTAAATTGCCAGGTAAGCGACTGGTTCGCAGATGCAAGCTGCTTATTTCTACTCGTTCTCTACCTCTGAAAAAAAAATTGTCAGCCGTTTTATCTACCGTGCCTGACAACTTTAGTATAACATTTTTCAGTAGATGTTTTCCCTCAGAATTATAAAATCCCAAAACTTTCGACAGGAGCCGGGAAGCAATGGTCACTTCGTCGAAGACGCGGCACATGTGTTGTATGCTAATCAGTCTAGTCTACTTGTTTTTTCTCGTATGCTAATTTCCTTTTTGCACAAAAGCGCAATTGTTTTAATTCCGAAGGGACACGCTTTTGAAAGAACGTTTTTGAAGCCGTTCAAAAAACTCGCAGCATGTGTATTATCAGGTGTAAAAACTCTCGGCTTCGCCTCGAGTTTTTAAACCTGATAATACACTACTGCTCGTTTTTTAAACTATACTTTAAACAATTGACTAAACATCCTAGCATCTCACCGACAATGGTCTATATTGGGAGAAGTTCAATGTCACTTCATATTACTATCAATAACTAAAAAGTACAGTATGGGGACATTTTCATATAAAACTGTTTAAATCCTTTAATCTCTAATGGCATATTTGATATGTGTTTGCAATTTGCGAGAGACAGAATAATTAGTATTTTAAGATAGAGTATTCGTCTCTTATTTGTTATTCTTTTATTCTAAATTTGCTTCCACTCATTTAAGCCGCCATTACCTTCTCATAGTAGCACGAGTAAAAAACTTTCCCGACAACATTAATAGAGTAGATCTGCTTTTGGCCGCTGAATAGATGGTAGAAAAGGAGGATCGCCTAACAATTAGCTTCAGGTGTACTATACAAGGTCGTTTATTTAAAGCAAAGTTGAGACAGGGATTACGATTCTAACGGGCGAAAGACAAAGAGCAACATGGAAAAGAACCGGACAGTCGGACTCCATCCGCGTTAAATCATTTATTTCGCCTGATCAGTTTCTTAAAACATTGACTATTTTCTTTTATCTAAGATAAGTTGTCAATCATCATTTAACTCTTTTTTTATGGTTTTTCATCGATTTTGTCATATTTAACTTTCTCATCCATGATTATATATATCCTGAACTTTCTGCTATTGCTTGAATGCGAGGTTGGTATATGGAGTGGTATCCGGCAATACTTAGAAAACGAGCTGGGAAACATTCAGACAAGAAGCCTTAGGATCCTAGTTCTTCCCCGGTACTTTATATACAGTGATATTAATTATTAACCTTGCAACAAGTTAATGACACAGCTTACAACAAACTCCCATTAGTCTCCGGAGGACAGTTCCTTTGTTGTAAACTAATAGTTTGAAATGTTTATCATTTGTATTGTTAATGAACGCTACATAAAGTACCATCATATAGTAAATTTAAATAAACATTTTCATTATGTAAAAGGTTAGAGTAAAGTTAAGTGGTCTGGCTATAAAGTGCAATTGTTAAATAAATACGTTCTTAAGATACATTTGTCGGTTTCTTTTTGGTTTCTCATTTGTTTGCTTGTTTGCTTTTTTAGAAGTTGTCTAAATCTACAAGAATTTTTCAAAATATTTATTCATTGGTCTGTTATGGTTGCAATGTAGTTGTATGAAAAAAGGAAATAGTTTAAAGTATTAACTATTCATGTTGGCTAATTTGAGCTTCAAAATTACTTTCATAGCGCTAAATGTTTCAGTTGTTAAAGAAAAACCATAATATATAGGTTCTTGCTTGTCGCTTTATAGAGTGTAAACTTGTCCAAATAATGTCTAGACGACTTGTCGGAGTGGTACAAAATGCCACGGCTTTTTAATAGATGTCTGTGGTTAAATTTGAATTGTTTACAGTATCTCAATGGGACTCTGCCTATTCTTATGACCAACCGCTAATGACAAGGGGTGGTGCCTAATTTGAGGGACACTCGGCTGCAATTATTCTTCTCATTGTCGTTATAAAGATGATAAAAAAAAAAAAAACAGAAAAGACGAAAATGATAATTTGTGTGAAACAACCGTTAGCATGCAAATTGACCTGTCTGGACTCGCCTACGATTTCCCCTCTGATCCAAAAATAGTAATATTTGAAGTATATGCTCCGAAATCTCACCTGAATTGATGATATAGACTCGGGAAAGGAACAACACAACGGATGAACTTTTTTCGATTTTTTTTCCCAAACAATAAACAAAACCATTAGATCGTGAATCGTAAAAATGCGGATTTAGACTTGATCTGACGAATTGCATCTCATCGAAGCGAAGTATGGATTAAACGGATTCATAATCCGTTACTGCATTTTTTAAATGAAATTCGTGTTTGGATTCAACAATCTGGATTTTCCCCCAAACGATACAGCCTTACTATTTTATAATTAACTGTCGGACGTACACTCAAACTTATACCCTCATCGTGGTACAAGGGAGGGGGGTGGGGGTGGGGGGTGGGTGGGGGGGTTCCAATATGGAAACCAAGTATTTTTGCAATGAATATGAAAGTGAAGATGGTGGAATGAGCTCAAAAGAAAACATTTAATTTCCCCAATGCACTTTAAAAATATATGTACTTTTTTAGCGTTTTCATCTACACCTCCATAAAATAGTTTATTCAGCCTTGGCAGTGGGATAACTATTTTCTAAGTTGAATCTTTGCAGCAAAATTAATTTCACCCCAATTTAACTGTCTCAATCTTAAGAAAAAAGGCTTACTCTTTTATCGTAACTTTTGCTTCGTTAAGATCGACTTCGCTATTTCTTCTCCTACGATATTTAAGCGGCAAGTAAAGCAGCCAATTGTATCTATCGAAAAAACAAACTGAATAAGTATTTTTGGGATATCTTATGACGGTTTATTGATACGAGGATCTCAAAACTTGAAAAATTGAAATATGTAAATGCATCGACATATAGTTTTGTAAACAAAAAATATTATATGAAAGGTACCGTTAGTATCTCAAAGTCTGCGAAGTTTTTTTTTTTTTTAAAGGGTCATGGAAGGAAACGAGAGGAAAACTGTTTAATTTTACTCTTTCCTGCTTTGCCTGCAAAAAGGGCAGAAAAATATATATTTCAATTACATCAACGCGGCCACTTGGGTGGTCAAAAGTTTGCCTTATAATCTGTCTTTTGGCTCATGATATATATTCATCGTGTGGGTAGTTTTACTTATTGACAACGGGCTAGTGATCACCGACACTGACTTGCTATCTTAATTATGATCTACAGAAGAAAATATAGAGTTGAGTATGGCTGGGTAACAATTGAATGGAAATATGAAAAACAGCAGGAAGGCTTTCTTGTTTTTCTATTTGCACCTTCAGAGAACCTCGTATTGAAGTCCGACAGGGTGTAGGCTATTATTAAAACTCAATCAACGCGTCCTTTTTGGTGGTTACATAATATCTCTTCATCAACACCTTGGCAGTATTACTTATCAAACAAGACCTAGTGATATCTGAGACACTTATGTATGGCAGACGAGAATCGAGTTTGATAAAGTTTACATTTTTTTACCAATTCCTCAAACGGACCATGGAATTCTATATAGACCTCACTTTCTGATAGGTTATTTGGTAATTATTAACCTGACATTGGATGGATCCTGGCTAGGTATTAAATATGATTTCAAACGACGTTTACCGGCTCCAGCCACTAATATATGTATTGCAGATGAGAATCGATTTTGGTAAACTTTTCATTTTTTTTTTTTACCAATTCGCCAATTGGAACATAGTATTCTATAAAGACCTTGCTTTCTGACAATTGTTATTTGGCAGTTATTAACACATTGTATGGATCCTGGTTAGGTAATAGGTATAATTTAAAACGGCGTTTACCAGCTTCAAGGTTTTTTTGTTTATTAAAATACTGATTTTGCTTGAACCTGCTAGAGAGGCAACACCTTCTCGCGAAACCATCTTTCAGGTAATGTTAACATGTTTTGTTTTCATAATATTGTCATATGTTTTTATCTTTTTCACATAACTGGATAAGAATAAGGAATCTAAATCCAATTGTGTTGTACTTTATTGGGATTTTGCAATTTTTAAATTTGAAAGTACGGGAAAGGCGGAGAGGAAAGAAAGAGAGTTTAAAACAATTACAGACGTAAACGCGACCTACGTTTTTCACTAGTTGATATACCTTGTTAGTCTGAGTTAGGCGGAAACAACTAGCGATTAAATTAAATTTAAAACTAGAGTTTTTTAAGTAAAATGTTGCCTCGAACTTTTGTCGTTTTATGTATGAAATAGAGTCAGCTGGGAAAGGTGAAAGCAACTAGGAAATTATTTTCTTTCCCAAACATTTTGCCTAAAATTTTCCTTTCCCTAAAATTTTCTTAAAATTTTCTGCTGATGAAATATTCAGCTAATAAAAACGAAAAAAAAAGTAAAATAAAATAAACTGTATAAGCTTTTACATAGTTTCCTTTAAAGGCACTAAAATTATATGTACAAACAGAACATAGCCATTTGTCCCAAACATGTCTTGTCGGGTGCCCCTGGTTAGAAAAATTTACTCCCTTGGGGTTTTCAGTTTTGCAATTTTTTTTTTTTTTTTTGGTTTTGTGAATCTTAGAAACAAACAATAAAAGAAAGCCAGACAGTAGTACATTATAGATGTCTCATTTTCGCAAATTAACTTTAAGCAGCATTTTTTTACTGTATAAAGTCTTAAAGTATCTAAAACAAAAATTAATGTATTTAATTCGAACTTTCTTGACCTTACACCAACATTAAAAGAAACAGTATTTTTGCGCTTAGAGCATGATGTTCTTGTCAGTGTATGTACTGTCCCACACTATTTAAATTAGCCGAGCTAGGGGGATACATCTGGGCATGATTTGCCTTGTTGTTTCCTTTTCAAGAGAATTTAATTCACCTTTTTAGTGTCAAATGAAGTTATAATCATCTTCGCTTTTTGAGAAATAAGAAAACATAAGGAAATTTTACCACTGTCAAAAAAAAAATAATAATAATGCTTTTGCTGGATTATAATGGTGAATCACAACATGTCGCTTTGGGCAACCTGCTAAGACATCGCACAAGGAGAAATTTGTTAAAAGTTTGTTACAGGTGGCCTAAACCTTTGTTAATTTTTTTACTCGGAGAGAAGAAAATGTTGCTAGTTCGCTTTAGTTTCCTGTCGGTTGGAATCCTCGTCTTCTCTCCGAGCGCCAAAAAAGGATTTTTGATATTTTCTCTTGACATGGATAAAAAATAATGCGACGCTCGAAACACGACACATGAAGTATTAAGTGAATAAGGCAAGGACTTTGATTAACGACATTTCAATAGAGCTTTCAATAATTTCACAACCAAAGTTCAAAAGATCTCCTGGGTCTTTTGATATTTTGCAATCGATTATGAACTGAATAACACAAAGGTTACGGCCACCTGTTATCAACCTCGCGTTTTCCCGCAAACCATAGCGTTTTGCTGTTTCTCTTGAGGGAAAAACTATTGCGAGCTAAATGTTTAAATGTTTTACAGTCCTACGTTTTGCTAATAAATTGTGCTCATCATGCGTCCATTCTTTAATTTACCCAGTAGACTTAATCCGTGGAGACGTCCCTGAAAAAAAAACAAAAAACAAAAAAACAAAAAACAAAAAAAACAAAAAAAAAACAACAAAAAAAATTTTTAGCTAAACTTCTCCTTGTGCGATGTCTTAGCAGGTTGTCCAAAGCGACATGTTGTGATTCACCATTTTAACCCAGAAACTGCATAAAATATGCCACTTGATCTGTAATTTGTTTCTAACAGACCATCATTGTCATTTTTCACAATGGTAATATAGGCTAAGGTTTTCTTTTCGCGTAGCGGCATGAGGTAAGGTTTACCCTCCATTTTTAATCGGGCTATCTTGTTGCCAAGGCAGCGCGATTAATAAAATGAGTTGTGATTCATGGTCACAAATGGACACTTGTTCTAGAAAGTTCTAGAAACTTATTTTTGAAGTGTCTTTAAGATAAGAGAGTCGGACTGCCCTCCATGGAATCTCCAAGAATTCAAGACATGTTATTGACCATACACAATAGTTTATCAAACAAAGCACGACAGGCAATCAGGTATCTCATTAATTTACGCTCATTTAAGTACAATCTCAGGCGCCAAGAATATGTTTTATCTTTACCTAAAGTTAACACTACTAAATACGGACTCAAGTTATGGAGATATGTTGCAGCTAAGAAATGAAATGAACTATCAAATAAAAGTGGGCACCAATGAAATAGTAAACAGAATTAGATCGTTAAATTTCGGGGATTAGTACATTTGTAATATTTGTTTTAATTAGTATTTTGACTGCGGCGGCAATATTATAATAATAGTTTTAATTAGTATTTAATCCGTGGTTTTATCTGATGTATTGTGATATTAGTGTTGTTTAGTTGTTAGGTTTTAATTAGTTATTAGGTGGAATACCTGTGAACTAGCTATCAAGCTAAGTGTATATCCACATTAAATAAAGTATGTTATGTATGTATGTTATGTTATAAGAACCAGACATGAATATTTTGGAGGCTGTGTTGTTAAATTTTTGTGCAATGTGTTATTTTGCTGGGTGAAAGAATAGATGGATATTTCGTTAGAGAGTGAAAAAGTCATGGATTCTGTAGGGTTATCGGTTATCGGTTACGGGAACAGGTAGGCAAATAAGTACTAACACACTCCCTCCATTTGTCGCGTTATTTTTTTTGTTTCGAATACGCTGCGTAACAAGAGCAACGTCAATCTAGAGATAACAAAAACTAAGGTTTTGTAAACGAAATTGAACAACAATAAGCTTTAAGATGTTTCTCATTTGGAGTCCTTTGATTAATAAACAAATTTTGTCTTTCATGTCTTCGTGTGACACAAATTCGTTTTGTTTGAAATAGGAGAGAAATCGACACGTACATGTGCTAAATGTCAACTTTCATATGTCGTCAGTGGATCTGTTCCTCAAGGGAAAAATGTCCTTGCGATTTTCTACTCGGAACAGTGTATGTAGACCTTAAATATCACACATACCATATCGCGGATTACGGTAATTAGAAAGATATCGGGCCGTGTTTACAATTTAACCTTATTCAGTCTGGGCTTTTTTGAGTTTCTGAGCCTGGGGGGGGGGGGGAACATTGTGCCCCCCTCCCCCCTTCGTAACTTCAAGAACATTAGGGCTATGACAATGAAACCTATAGGGTACATAGTACGTCCAAAACTGTCTCCTTTGCGGTCCGCACAATGGAACGATGACGTCATATGACGTAGTTATTAGGTAATTAGTAATGCGGCCGCCATCTTGGATCCACCATCGTGGATTTCTGATTTTTTTTAAAACCTCTTAAAAACCGTCCAAATTCACCCAAAATTAATGGAAACCAATAAATAAACGCTAAATGACGTAAAAATATAAACGTTATACCAATAAACATTGTTTTTCGTCATTCAAAGGTATAAATATGAAAATTTCAAAAAACATGGCTGTCAAAATCTTGTTGCCATGGAAACATCAAGTCACATGATCAAAAAATTGTCACAGGAAATTGTTGCCAGATAAATTTTAGGAAAAGTCACAAAGGTTGATGGCGTTTGAATGCATATTAAGGAAGTTATGAATGTTCAAAGTTAGCGAGGGCACTTTGTGCCCCCCCCCCACCCCCTACAGGCCGAATATGGTTAAACATACCGTACATTGCGTTACGCGTTGAAAAGATACATTTGGCAAAGTGTTAATTGATACAATCTGCAAAGGTTGCGTGCAAGCCATGAATTGGATGATCGATAACTTGCTCTTATCTCTCGTAACTTTTCTCCTTCAACCTTCGGTCTATTATTGACTCCATAAACTGATAGTATTGTTAGTAGAAGTTTCTCTACGAACACTTGAAGAACATTTATATATGTAAAGAAATACATGTGAGCAATATTAGAAAATCTGGTTGAAAATGCACGTAATAGAGACATGAAACATAGAAACAGAAATGAACCAAAAAACTCTAATGTAATAATTGTTCTACGCAGGAAGAAAGCCATAGGTCAAGTGTCATATTTTATTGAGATAACCTGCAATGCAATTGTTAAAGATGTGATATAAACAAGTAGTCTAGTAGGAAGAGGGGGTTCCCATGCACCCACCTCATATATATTTTAACTTGCTTTTTTGTAATCCTCAAAGTGTCTAGTTAGTGAATTTGTATGTTCCCATCCCGAAATATTGTCCCATGGCCTCGTTTTGGCGGCCATCATGACGGCCATCTTGGCTGCCACTTGGATTTCTCATATCGACATAAATTTTGAACTGAAAGTCATACAGAGACAAATGACTCCATTATCAGTTTACTTTTACCACGAGGAATCAATAGTTTTATTTTCATGATTTAAACAAGTTACACACATTAAAGCTAAAAAACGATATGCCAACGTCAGTATATTAAAACCTCAGAATCTTGAAAATATCAATCTATAAGATCACCATGAAGTCCAGTAATTAATCCATGAGCCAGTCTACTTACTTGTGCCATATTGAGGGACCAGATGCTACCCGGTTTTAATTAATCCTTAGTGTATGTAGAATCCAAAAACCTGTGATGTACTTGTCCACTATGTAGCTTAGCAAACGTACAGCGATACATTTATATCGCGGCTTGCAGGAATTGTCCAAATACAGTTTGATCTCCTCTCCTTTCTTTTAATTTTTATTGCGATAATTTCAACGCGAAATAATTTCCGGGGTTAATCAATAGCTCTTTGATGAAACAAGAAGAAAGAGACAAGAAGCTGTTTTTATATAGTTTTCTTCAATTCTTTTCATTCACAGAAACGATCATTTCATGACAGTGGGCCCAGGGTTGTTTACCGTTCAAAACAAGAAATAAGGCGTCATCTGCATCATGAAAATACTTTTGTTATTATTGGTGTTGTTGTTGTGGAATGACAATAACGGCGCTCTCGCCACACAAGGTAAACTCATAAATATAAGTTGTGCATCAAACAGTCGAGTTGCTATCATTTTCACTTTCGAACAGCTTATGGCTGCTAAAAAAAAACAGTAAATGTTAGTGTCGTTACCCTATTCCGACCAGACTTTTTTCGACTTCTGGGAAAGTGGCCGAATCCCCTTTCTTTTCAAGAATTTGAGTCCTTATAGTACGCCTAAAACGGTTTAAGTAAAGGTAGGATAAGTGAGAAAATTGCTAGATTCCATAGCTCACAGAAGATGGTCGGACACCTTATTGAGACTTATATAACAGAGTAACTGGTTAGCTTTCAGTTGAGGTTGGGGGTAGCAGTTTATATAGTTAAATTTAGGACTAAGCAACCCGAGAAGCTACGTGGTACAGTGGTACGGTAGGTTATGTAAGCCTAAGCCTAGCTGAGGTCACAGGTTCAATCCTGAGTGGGGATTTTAGATTTTCTTTTTTACACTTAAAAAATTATTGAAATTAAAATTCTAAGTGTCGAAATTACATTATATAATTCTCAGTAGGTGTCCGACCTCCTTCTGAGCTACAGAAGGTAGACTCTACCAATACGTGACATGATATTACGCAGTGATTGCGTCATCATTCTGAATGGTCGATATATTCGATCCCACATCATTATGTTTGAAAGGCGTGACCATATTGTAACAAAATTAGTTAATTTGAAAAGATAATACTGCAAATAATCTGAAATTGCAAAATATACTATCAGAAAGTTAAAAAAAAGCTTTCACTTAAACATTTATTTGAACAGAACATTTCAAAATTAAACGAAAGGTTTGTCTCAATAGATGGTTGCCACGGAAACATCACATATCACAATAAAAAGAAAGTTGTTCAGGGAAAATATTTTCAGATAAATTTGAGAAAACGTCAAGAGGTTTAATAGTGGTTATTCGTTTAAATTGAGCTTCTAAAGTTATAAACATTCAAAGTCAGTGTGGTTACTTTCGCTCCCTCTCCTCCGTTGTAAGTAGGGATTTAGGGCAATGAATGATTGTATGATTGTTACTGCCCTATAAAGTTTCTATTTCTTTTCAGCCTTTTGACGGCAAATTTACATCTCTACACACAGTCTCAGCACATAAACATCATAAACCCAGAAAAACGAGATTACTAGTCACGAAGCATTTGAAAACCAAGGCTTATCTACCCACTGCTAAGAGAACCGTTGTTTTAACAGTAATTTTGTTTAAAGTTATTGGAAATTCTACTTTAACAGAATGTGGTTCTGTCTTAAACAATACATTGGAAAGTCCTCGGGACCTATTCTATTACCCAATCAGTTGTGTTTACAAGATTCCTATACCACAAGGCATGGCGCTGAAAATTTACTTCCAATTTTTCGATCTAACAAATTTTGGGTTAGATTGCAGGTAAGTGGACGAATAACTTTTTATACAACCAGAAACCCATAAGTTAGTTGAAACGTGCAACTGTCTCTTGCACGCTTCAAAACAAGCTTCCAATTTGCTAAGAAGTTGAAATATTAATCAATCATTTCGCTAGAACAAGTTACTTCCAATCTCGAGGGACTGAGGGGTTTCCAAATATACTAAATTAAAAATGAATATTCGGAAGCTGTGAATGCGCGTTACACGTTTCAACCTACTTATGGGTTTTTGATACAATTGATATTATTGCATATTTATCACCGTATACTAATATTTCGTTCAATGATTCGCGTATTCACGAGATAAAAATGTTATTGATTACACTGTTGTTATTATATTATATTATACTGCTTTTTCTCTCTTGATTCAAGTGATTTAATTGTATTAATTCGCACGGCTGGATTCACGAACTCTTAGATAACCTCAATCCTAAATAATATTTACAAACAATGCCCTCTTGTTGGAATAACAATGAGTCATTGAGTCATTGATAATAAACCATACTTAGGATACACCTCAACTGGGGAGGGTGGGGGGAGGGGGGAGGCTGGTGTTTGTAAAGCGTCATATCAATATTGGCGACTGAACATAGTGACATCTAAATAAGACTTTTATGACACATTTCTGGTGCATATTTTTTTTTTCTACTCGCGGATGTGACTGTGTGGCTTTTGGTTCTGTGAAAATATGGAAGGTGTGGCTTTTGTAATTGATAATTTTGGAGGTGTTATCATGCAGTGCTTTACCTGAACATTGGTCATTTGGTTCCAGAAACACTATATTGTACAAACATTTAAATACAGGTTCCCGTGTATGTCTCAGTTTTAATACTTCCGAATGAATTAACATTAAAATCGATTTTTTTTTTATCAACAAATTGTAGTTTTCAAACATTTTAGCTTTTGCGTTTTTTTTTATGGCGCAAGGTTTTGGAACATTGAATCCAGTGGCACTACTTTTAGTATTGTTTCGTATGAGAAGTGGTGCCCCTAGTTAAACATCGAAGCGACAAAAAATGGATGAATTCTAATCCATTTCCATCTTTGTACTCCTGCCTTTGTAATCGTATCTTGTAACAGCCTCAAAAGTTACATATTTGGTGGCAAGTAGCGATATAACATGAAAAAAGGTCACCTTCTATAAAATATATCTCAGACTGCTAACGTTATAAGTTTTCTTTTAGCTGGGATTATTTGAAGATTACAGATGAAAACAACGTGACTGTTGGTAAATACTGTGGTCAACTTACGGGAAAGGAAATTCTTGTGGCTGGAGTTGAAGCAGTGATAATATACCACTCAAACTTTATTTTTGTGGATACAGGATTCCTGTTGCTTTTTAGCGCTGCTCAACCCGGTAAGAGTTCATTTAAAAACAAAATTTACTTAACCCTATTCGGCCTGGGGGGGGGGGGGGGGGGGCACAAAGTGCCCGCGCTAACTTTCAACATTCATAACTTCCTTAATATGTTTGCAAACGCAATCAAACTTTGTGACTTTTCCTAAAATTTATCTGGCAACAATTTCATATGACAATTTTTTGATCACGTGACTTGATGTTTCCATGGCAACAAGATTTTGACAGCCATGTTTTTTGAAAATTGCATATTTATACCTTTGAATGAAGAAAAACAATGTTTATTGGTGTAACTTTTTATATTTTTACGTCATTTAGCGTTTATTTATTGGTTTTGATTAATTTTGGGTGAATTTGGACGGTTTTTAAGAGGTTTTGAAAAAATTCAGAAATCCAAGATGGCGGATCCAAGATGGCGGCCGCATAACCAATTACCTAATAACTACGTCATATGACGTCATCGTTCCATTATGCGGACCGCAAAAGAGACAGTTTTGGACGTACTATGTACCCTCTAGGTTTCATTGTCATAGCCTTAATGTTCTTGAAGTTACGAAGGGGGGGGGGGCACAATGTGCCCCCCCACAGGCTCAGAAACTCAAAAAAAGCCCAGGCCGAATAGGGTTAAAGAAGCAGATTTGTATATTAATATTGACGAGATTATCTCTCAAGTTAAATCAAAAAGTAATTAATTAATATTTTCACAATTTTCTTTCTTTTATTTTAATCACTTGTTTCTTTTTTTTTCCATTTTGTTTCTTCTTTTTTATTTTTCTATTGTTTGATACTTTCTTTTTTTTCAACAAATTGGTGTGTGTAGCGATATCTAATCATGTAATTAATTTCACTGGCCTGCCAAGATTAGCTTTTGCTATCTGCAGGCCAGTATTATAAATTCTATAATAACTAACTAATAAAGATTTTTGTTGTTGTTGTTGTTGTTGTTGTTGTTGTTGTGAGTACAATTAAAATACGGCCTTAAGCAATAACTTGTTATTAGAAGCAAAATTTTATGGGTTGAAGATTGGTCATAGCTGTGACAGCAAATGCATAGTAATTTTTAATTAAGTGTCGTAAAGCCAAAACCAAATTCATTACTCTGGCCAATCACAACAGACGCAGATAATCCAATGAACCAATCAGAACTCGTGGAAGTACTCTAAGTCAGAGCCAAGCGCGGTAAAAACGCGCGCGAGTACCTACATTGACTTATATGTTGTTTGACATAAACTCTCCAAGTTTCATATTATGGCACTTGAGATCCAAGAAAGCCAAAGGAGCAGGTATTTCTTCAGTTGGTTTTGCGGAAGCCATTGTTCATTATCTATGGGTTTGGTATGGGTATTGTTCATTGTCTTTTAAATATTTCGTTTTACATCATTTCGTGATCGCAAAATCCGTAACACTGGGATACTGCCAAAAAACCTAGTCAGGTAGAATAGGGTTAATGTAATCGAGAAAATCAACACTGTGAAATCGCCATTTTTTTTTATCAGCTTTACCAAGCATAACACTGCCTGCTCTAAATACAATTGTGCGTACAGCTCCAGGACACAAACGACTGAAATGTACAGCGGATGGATCCCGTCCCATGTTCATGACACTAATATGGAACTCCACACTACAGGTTAATTCAACGAACACTGTAGACATCGTATTGAAAAATGAAGGAAACTACACCTGCGTAGCCACAAACAAGTATGGAACTGACGCAAGAGTTGTACAAGTTATTATCATAGGTGAGAGCTTGTTCTGATAGAGATAGGTAGGATAGCCTAATAGAGAAGCGTTTTAGTTAATCACTTTATTATCTGATGTTTGGCTGATTGAGCACTAACGTTGATGCTGGAGGCGAAGTGGTATTAACACAGGTTAAGTGATCCACACTGTTTCGTTGAAAAAAAAAAAAATAAATAAATAAAGGCTGGTTATTAAAACGAAATTTAACCAAACCGCGCCGGTCTAAATCAATTTCAATCTGTCCAACCCTAATAATTTAACTTAATTAAATGTAAACAGTGGGTAAAAGGCATATTTTCAAGAGCATTTAGCAAATTTCCACCGGTTTTCCGTGGTGTGGACTCTTATTTACCACGATTTTCGTCATCACATGGTCAAAATGTTGTGGACTCACGAGGCGCAGCCGAGTGAGTCAGCAACAAATTTTGACCATGTGATGACGCAAATCGTGGTAAATAAGAGTCCACACCACGGAAAACCGGTAGAAATCTGTTTTTTACCACAATATTTAGAAAAAATATACAAGGAAAAATCGAAGTTTCTTTACAAAACGCGACAGCTAAGAAACAGCAAGCGTTGTCTATAACTTTCTCGCAATCTGATTGGTTTATTTTTTTCAAGCGCGCGCTTTTTTAGGCATTGCGTGATGTCAGCGTCAGCACCGTTGTCTGCACTCTCATTTACCACTGGCAACGACCAATCAGATTGCGAGATTACTGGCAAGTGTGGTAAAATTATCATTAGCACATATCGTCTTCAGTGGCTGTTGATTTGTCTTTTTGACGCATTTGGCGACAAACGGTTTCAATGGTAACGATATTTGACGTCATAAGTAAGTTTAAGTTTAAGTTTAATGAATTCGCCACATTAAAAAAAAAAACATTTTCAAGCAACTAACATAATGTATACAATAACAAATGGAAAAAAATTAAAGTGTGGCAGGAGTAAGGAAGAGGACTTTCGTTCCAATAGCAACCGAATCCCTCCTGATACAAACTATCAGACATACATACATGAGGTTAAGGCATTTTCTAATAAAAATGCGTGTTTTTCACATTTTTTCAGTAATGCTACCAAAGGTATGTTACAACTCTAGCAAAAGTTGTTTGCAAGTTTTGCATTTTTCTGATAAAGTTCATTATTTTGTAAAATCCAAGATGACGACCATCTTGTACCACAGTGCGTGTACGTCCGATGGTTAAGACTCTGTATGGGTTTATCTGCTGAAATCGAATTTGCGACGATTGCCATTAACAAATCGACGATCTTGGGCATTGAAGAGACGAGTTTCAAATAATATCATTAGTTATGAACAGTGCCAAGCACTGTACATAATTTTGATATGAAACGCGATTTCTTAGTCCAAAAAAAATCGACGAATTAGTACAAAATAAAGGCCGAAATCAAAGTCTGTGGGTACCCATAGACTATTCAGTTTGCTATCGCCAAACTTATGAATATCTATGAGATGATTTGTCTTAAGGCTGATTTAGACGGCACAACTTTGTCGCATGCGATTTTTTGCAGCGCGCTTTGCGTGCGTCAGGCGAAAATTGTATACGACTCGCATCATATAACATTGTATGTGGCTACGATTGTTGTAGCGTTTTAAAACAAGTTTCAGAATCCTACAACTTTTTTCGTGTTGCATGCAACAGTTGTGAGAGAGATGTAGGCTGATTTAGACGACGCAATTCGTGATGTATGTATGGCGTGATCAGATTGCATACGATAGTTGTAGGGAAAAGTTGTGCCGTCTAAGTCAGCCTTTAAGGTGATTTGGACGTATTGCATTTTGCTATTCGGCAATTTTATGAAGATAGTGCTATTTAAGTAAATAAATATTATTATTATTAATATTATTATTATTATTACAAAAACAACAACAAAACCTTTATTTATAGTTTCTAAAGTTTTAAGCTTAGTAGCTTATTTGGACTTAAACTAAACTTAAAACTTAAACTTAAAACGCGCAACATTAGCGCGCGCTCGTCTGTGCGCACAGTCTGAACCAAAAGAGTTTCCTTTGAGGATATGTTGGTCTAATGAATAAGTTTTTTTTTTTTCCTTAACGACCACAGTAAAACACTTTAACAAGCTTTAAACTACTTTGTAGAGTAACTTGAAACGACCAAACAACCACACGCATGATAAGCAGTACTACATTGATAAATGAGTTAACTTTAGTCCATCACATCTCTTTCGCAAGCATGACAGTGACTGCCGTCAAATTTCTACACCTGATGAATATAATCGACTAGTTAACAGTCGGATACAGCCAGAACTATTAGCGACGGCATATTTACTGTCGAGTATCTATGCCTATAACTTTTATAAATAACGTTTTTAGGTAAAGCTAGTAGTCGATGCCGTAATGAGGCCTACGACTTAATTTAATTAGGTTATTGTTCAAAAAGTAATTGTAGTGTTTTTCATTTGACTCAACAGAATGTGGATCTGTGGTAAATGATACACTGAGAAGTCCTGGGTACCCAAACCACTACCCGAGTGGCATGAACTGCGTCTACAAGGTTCCCATTCCCCAGCGCATGGCCATGAAAATTAGTTTTATAGACTTTGTCTTGGAGACTCCCTGGTTTAGCTTCGATGACTGGTAAATAAATAGTTTAATTCTGTGTCTTTTTATGTTAAGCATGACTCTATAATCAATCATAAATTATAGTCATCTCATGAAACTTGGCAAATTTCTGTCCCAATTACAACAGTGGTGTTTGGGTTGGCAATTTACTCTTTTTGCCGATTACCGCCGAGAACAGGCTACTCGCTTCATTTATTCGGCGCACTTCTGTTCAAATTGACACTTGTACTAATAATACTTCTCAGTTTATTAGTTTGGTCATGCGAACGACAAGAGGCAGCATTCTGATCGTACGAAATATTGTATAAAACGTGACAGAAATAATGAGAGTGTCAATGACCTCACCTGTCAATAATTTTTTTATCAATTCCAACAACGACTCTTGCTGGTTCTTGACTAGATCAGGTTTCTTCACTTGTCCTAACAAAAAAACATTTTTTCGATTGCTGAAAAGGAAACTTAAGAGAAATCTATAAAGACACATTCCCTGATGACAAGGATCATAACTTCCTGGAAAAGAAAACGCATGTATGTTGATTTTTCTTGCAGCTACGATTTTCTGACCATTACGGATGAAAACAACAAAGAAGTTGGTAAATACTGTGGCGAGCTCATTGGAAAGGAAATTCTTGTAGGTGGAGATGAAGCAGTGATAACATTCCACTCGAACACTGAAATTGAAAAAAGAGGATTTCTGCTGTTTTTCACCGCTATTCAGCCAGGTAAGTGAAATAAGAATGCAATTTCGACTTCATATTGACAGCAAGGTTTTGTAAGTGAACGTATCTTGAAACAGCACCAATTTGCCTTCGAGTGCTCAAATCTTTTTTACTGACCCTCACTTTAATATTTTTCTCCGATTTTTTCAGAGCATTTGTGATTAGTCCATTCTGTCCTCTGTAGCTGGTTGTTTATCCTGAAGACACATTATATTAAAGTTTTGCGGCAATGATCAAATGCGTGTTTTTTACCTTTTTTCGATGAAACAGAGAACTAATTTAACGCTACCAAAAGCAGCAAAATGTTTAATTGTATCATATTTTACAAGTCAAGCAGCAAATATTTGTAATTTCCGCATATTTCCGATAAATGTTAATTTTTTAGTAAGATCCAAAATGGCGCCCATCTTGGCGGCCATTTTGGATGACGTCACGGTTCCTCAGCAACGCCATCACCCATAATAATTACCTTATCTTGTAGAGCACAATACGGCTTATCTGTTAGAGGTGACATATTTTCGAAATATCGTAACAACGCAAATAAAGGTTGCATCTCTTGTCATCCGAGGGTTAACTCAAAGAGGATGCTTTTAACAGTAAAATCAAGCAACAAAAAAGAGCGGTCACCGTTCTTGCTTAGGAGTAAACAATCTCTTATTGATTTGGTAAACTTATTCTCAATGGAAGTCATCTTGATTCGGACTGTGCGCGCGCTAATGATGTTAGAAATTATGCGCAGTAACGATTTGCAATGCAATAAAAGACCAGGTGTTTGGGGAATGTGGGCAAAATTATAACTTCAAATAATTTACCCAATACCAACTAAACTTTGTAAGTTTATCTATTGCCTCTTTCTTTTGATTTTAAAGATTTTGACACATATTTGGCTCCTTTGTGGTATCGTGACGTCACTCAAGATGAATCACTCCTCCGTGTCCTGGAAGACCAAAAAATCCCCGTTCCGCATGGGTTAATTTGTTTGTTTGTTTCTTTTTTTATCATTAGCTTCACCCAAGATAATATTGCTAGATTCTGGCCCTATTGTTCGCGCCTTCCCAGGCGCCAAACAGCACATTTCGACAACTGGAACTTTTCCAATATTCATAACAGTGACAAGGGACTCAACAGTACTGGTGAATACCACAAACACTGCAGAAATCCAATTTTCTAAGGAAGGTAACTACCGTTGCGTAGCCACCGATAATTATGGAAGTACCATGAAGGTCGACTTCCGTGTAACTTTCCTTGGTAAGTATGATATCTCAGCATTTTTTTCTTATTATTTTATTATCAGAGAATGTCCAAAATATTACTGAAACGCAATATTTTACTATACTGAGTTTATGTTGTCAAGGGACTCGTTATCAAAACTTCCAAACGTCAAATTAGTATAGAAAATCGCATCTTCCTCGAGTACAATTATATTCTTTTGTACGAGTGATGTTTGGTTTAATAGGCCTATTTAGATCGGGCTTTTTTGAGGCTTCTGGAGCGCCTCCAAACCCATTACTTTTGGAGGCTTCTCCATATCTCCTAAGGAATATTAAAATTATGGTTATTCGTCGAAAAGGAGGTGTCGATAATTGGGAATTATATAGATCCGCGTGAAATGCAAAGCAATTATACTAAAACAAAAAGGTAATGTTGAAGAAAAAAAAAAGTTGTAAGATAATTATTTTCTATTTTAACCATATCCAGACCGGTCTTTTTTTGACCGTCTGGGACGGGGGGGGGGGGGGGGGCTTCCCCTATGTAACTTTGAAACCGCTTATGCTATGGCCACCAAATTTACACTGAATAATGTTGTCATGAATTCTAGTAACTACGGATACTTTGGTGTCATAATAACGTAAGGTGACGTCATTATGACGTCATATAGTCGAGTGACTATATGACGAAAAGGAGATTTTAATGATATTTTGACAATACATGTTTAGAGATAATGGAATTACACAGACAGGTAAATTAAGTTCCCATTTTTTTGTTCGCCAACTTGGATCCGCCATCTTGGATCCGCCATCTTGGATCCGTCATCTTGAATTAGTCCAAACGTGTTTATTTCGGTAAAAACACCGAAAAATAAAGCAAATGGACTGCTAAAGCTTAGTTTATTGTGGACAAATGTTTTACAATCCAAAATAAGAGCCAATAATAAAATTATAGAGAGATAAGACCTATAGTAAAACTTCGATCCGCCATCCTGGATTTTGACTTTTCATATTCCACATTTTCCTAAAATTACCGTTAATTAACCTTAATTAATAAACAATTATACATAATTTGATCAATTATCGCTAAATTAAGTGGAAAATATTAATTCAATAAGAAAACTTTGAAATAATCTGGATTAAAGCGAAAAATGCTAATTTTGTAAAACAAAGGTGTCAAAAAGCGGTTGCTATAGAAGCGTCAATGTCGTTGGACAAAGGAGGCGAACGGGAAAATGTTTCCAGATAAATTTTAGGAAAAGTGCCCAAATTTCGTGGTTATTGCATCGACCGTTTTGAAACGACACAACTTCAAAGTTCGAGCGGGCTCCAAAAGCCCCCCACCCCCCCCCCCCCCACCCCCTCCCCCCGGTCTGGATAGGGTTAAGAGAGGTTTTAAATGTTGTTCATGCACTTTTCAGATTGTAGACCTCGATGCGCTTTGTCATGGTCACAAAGTTATGGAAATACTCTCTCGTGCAATAATGCAACTTCATTAAAACGCGTTATTGAGGAATGTGCTCCGACGAATACCCACAAAATGTAGGTCAACTGCAGTATAATTTTCTTTTTTTCACTTTTGAGGTTAAATGGCGAAACAGTTTTTTTTTTCCTGTGGCTCGCTCGCAGAGACGCGAAGCGCCAAAAACGTATGAAGCGCGCTACCCGCGCGGTCCCAGGTTGTAAATTTGTAAATTTGAGGGGCGTGTGAGGCGAGGAAAAAAAAACCACCGACACCTTTCCAAACCCTAACCCCTACCCTAATCTTCTTTGGGACTTTTCCCCTTTTACCACGCTTTTGCTTTTAAGCACCACGGGAAGATAACATCCCGGTGGCGGCCTGAATTAATGATATCCATAATTTCAAGCTGCTCTTTGCACGTCATGCTATTCATTTTTTTTTTTTTACGGGGATACCGTGTTGTCTGACGAGGAGGTTCAAAATGACCGCTGGGATGTCAAAAATTGCTTGAAAGCTCCACCCGCATTATAAATTTGATTTGGCTCGATGTCTTATTTTCGCCGGAAAATACATGGTAACGTGTTATTATTTATTCCAACGAGGGCTTTTGAGTTTTGGCTTTTGAGGTTTAGAGTTTTGGTTCTGCAAAATGTGAGCGCGTTCGGCTAAACTGAATTGGGGGCCTGGGGACGAGTTAAAAAATAGAGGAAAATGTCATCCAATTTTTTGCCATACATTAGAGAAATACACGAATTGCCATTTAATAACATTTGTTTACCACCCAAACGTATTGGCCTTACAATAAATCGTTTTAGTGATTTTTCAAACGTCTGTTAATTTGGATCGAAAAAAATTGCTAAAAAATTGGGCGGGCAAGTCACGTGACGTAGCAAGCGAATATTTTTTCCTTAATTAAAAGCCTCTTAGAAAATTTTAAGTCAATTAGTCAAATACGTTTTAAAACAGACCACCCCCCTTTAAATGGAACGAGACCCATCCCTTAATTCACCTGAGTAGGCCGAGTCGGCTAAAATTAGGCAATATCATGCAAGCTTGAGCGCTATAATAGTTTTATAATTCAACACATTGATAACAAAGCACAGTTTGAAGAAAAAATATCGCCGACAAGCCTTTTATTAAAAAAAAAAAAAAAAAAAAAAAAAGCTTAATGAAATGAATGTGGCACCTTTGTCATCAATACTGCGCAGGTTTGAACACTATAATTTTTTTTATAATTCAACATATTGATAACAAATCACAGTCTCGAGAAAAAAAATCATTGAGAAATACAATCTTTCATTAAGTAAAAAGGCTAACAGCAATATTTTACCTCGCACCATTTCTTAAACAACAAGCTGCGAATGCCGAAACTTTTGCCAAGCTAAAATTAATTTAGCGTACACAATCAGTTGAGAGTTTCTACGAAGAGCTTTCGTCTACTCAAAGAACGGGACAGAGTAGTGACTACAAGAATAAAAACACAGTAAAATAGCATAGAACGTCTTAGTTACAAGTGTTTCGTATCTTAAAAAGTTCAATTCAGAATCAAAACCAATTGAACAAACACACGGCTACAAACCTAAACATAGCGGCTAAAAGTCGGAAAGAACTGCAGCGTGGACAGTATGTCTTACAAAAATTCACAGCTAAAGGATACAAGAAACGGTTAAAACATCGTACCTGTAGTTGATTTGGCTTTTCAGTCCCTTACATCAGCACCAAATGTTCAAACATCGAAGTGCGAGCTGAGTCGATAAATCTGATCAATGTTGTTTACAAACTTGGAATGCTCGTTTTTTTATCTCCTCCAGCCGTAATGACGAGATCAGAAACTTTTCTCAGGAAACATCAAGTCTATATCATATTCCAGAGGTGATTCCCAAAGGAATTTTACGAAAACTGTGCTCCTTCATTCACTCCTTGTCGAGCGGTTGCAACTTTGAACCAGCTTTCATTCAGCTACGCCAAGAAACACTGCGACCGCAACAACGCGAAAATTTGGCGCCTTTTTTGTGCAATCATGTGAACAGTATTTTTTCTGTTTTCTTTTCTTTTCTTCTCTTTTTTTTCTTTCTTTTCTCTTTTTTAACTAATAGTTAACGCACTTTTTCGCCCAAAAACACGAAATTGCAGGCAGCAGTCATATTCACTTTCATTCAAAAGGCGAAATTTACCACCATCGCTGGTTATACGTCATGTAGACATAACGTATATCGATAACTTTTTGACCATATTTGGGCAGTGTATCAATGTGTTGAATTATAATATCAGATATCCGTACATTGCTTTTATATTGGCAACTTCTTTGTTTTATGTTTTTGTATTTACTAATAAGCAGCAATTATTGGATGCGGTTTTTGTGATCGGATTAATCAAGGTCAAGTAAGTGTTATCAGCCAAAGCCGAAGCCTGAGGCTGATAACAGTTACCTTGACCTTGATTATTTCGGATATCACAAAAACCGAATCTAACAATAGTCCATTTTACAGTTGTGTGCTTGGTGACCTTGCCTTTGAGTGGAAGCGAGGCTGAAGGTGACCTTGCTTTGATACAAACCTTTCTGCCTTTCATATGTTAATAAGGCTTTTCTCATGCTAACCAACTAAATTTACATCTGAAAAGCTCCAAGGTCTGTATCATAACAAGGTCACCTTCAGCCTCGCTTCCACTCAAAGGCAAGGTCACCAAGCACACAACTGTAAAATGGACTATTGTTTTATTATACGTTGTTTTAATGAAAATTACGACAAACAAAAAAAAAAAACAAAAAAATCTACACTTGTGCTAATTCCTTTTTGTCTAAATGTTTTTCTTCTTAAGGTATTCGTGAAACAGTTCCTTCGCAACCTTTGTCGATCCTTTTTTGTGTTTTCCAAGTCTATATCGTCCAACAATTTCTCAATTTCTTACTATTTTAAAGAAGCCAATCGATGAGCAATGTTTCTACTTGGCTCTGTGCAAAGCTGCCACTCTCCACCCGCAAACTTGACATTGCTCTTGAAAATCATGCATTGCGCGCGCACCCTACAGGTTATTCACTTATCTGCTTGAAGATAACTGAATAATCTGTAGGATGAGCTGATTTCCAAAATTAACTGTAGCCTCTTAGCCAATCAGAAGACAGCTAGTGACTACAATGAATAATAAAAACGCTTATTTTCCTTTCATAGTACAGTCTCGTCAAGTGATGTTACATTTTTAACTGATGGCTTGTTTGAAAACTTGACCAATCTAGTAGAACTGTACGTATAAAATCTACATGACCTAGTGTAATGACATAAAGTTATAAGGATACAATGTATTGTATGCAAGGGCTTCATCATATGGTCACAGTGTAGAGATAAGGCGTGTTAAACCTCTGAAATGACCCTTTATCCCTCGAACGTACACGCAAATTTATACCACCACCGTGGTACAGGGAGGGTGCACTGGAAAAGTTGAAAATTTACATTGTATGTAAATAACATGTAAATAACATGTAAAGATACTGTAAATGAAAATTTACATGCTAATTCCCCTTTTACATGTTATTGTCGAACATGTAAATAACATGTAAATATTTTGAGTGAAACATGTAAATACAAGAGAAGATCCTGTAAATTACATGTAAATAGAAAAAGGAAGCCTGTAAGGAACCCTGTAAATAACATGTAAATCGAAAGGGGGGCTTTCATGTAAATATCATGTAAATAACATGTAAATCGTAAAAGTGGGCTATCCCGTAAATAACATGTAAATCGAAGAAGGAACCCTGTAAATAACATGTAAATCGAAAAAGGGGGGCTATCATGTAAATAACATGTAAATCGAAAAAGGGGGGCTATCCTGTAAATAACATGTAAATCGAAAAAGGGGGGCTATCATGTAAATAACATGTAAATCGAAGAAGGAACCCTGTAAATAACATGTAAATCGAAAAAGGGGGCTATCATGTAAATAACATGTAAATTGAAAAAGGGGGGCTACCATGTAAATAACATGTAAATCGAAAAAGGGAGCCTGTAAGGAACCCTGTAAATAACATGTAAATCGAAAAAGGGAGCCTGTTAGGAACTCTGTAAATAACATGTAAATTGAAAAAGGGGGGCTGTCAAGACCCTGTAAACAACATGTAAATTGAAAAGGGGGCTGTCTAAATCCTGTAAATAACATGTAAATTGAAAACGGGAGGCTATCTTGATCTTGTACATAGAAAAATAGTATAGAAAAATAGAAAAATATATTTTATTGATCAATAACTGAAAAACATTTTTTCAACACCATACCATACCATAATTTGAGGACCTTACTATTTAGACAAGTACAGCTGTAAGTCTAGCAATGCAATAGTGCCAATTTGTTTCGATTTAATGCTGATTTCTTATTATCAAATAAAATATTCCATGCAACAAAAATGAATACAACTTTACAGTTTTAGACGGAATGTGCAAGGCATGACTATAAGATGTTAATTTTCTTTCACTTGTTAAAAAAGACCATGTGCCCTGGCCAAACGGAGAGACAAGTCAACATCTATAATAAGTTACATCAATAACTTTCGTCCAATTTGATCAAGCACAAATTCTCGTGGAAGTTGACACAAGTTTTTAATATCACTTAAAGGGACACTGTTACCTATTTTTAGTATCACTTTAAAAAGCCAAAAAACATATTTGTTTCAATGGAAACCTACAAATAATGGTCCAGTTTTGTTAACAAATACTCTACCAGTGCACAAAACTAGTATTCGTTATCTTTGGCTGCGGATAGCCAGGATGGAAATGGATTGCAACTTGAAAGAATTGGCCAAGTTCAAGTTCCTAGTGTATTTTGACCAAAACATAGCAAAATTTGCGTGACAATGTCCCTTTAAGGCAAGTTTTAACAAGAATTTATCAAAATATATTTTCATTTGTCATGTAACCACAATGGCAGCTGACTATGACATAGTCTTTTGTCATAAAAACTGGCATTTCATGCCTACTGTAACTGCATAACTCAAATGCTATTTTTAGTAGAACCTATATGGCACAGTATAGTAACTGATCATTTTTTAACATTCTTTGTTTCTGTTTTGCATTGTTCCTTTCAAAGAGCTACATGTACACTGTACATTGACTGCAGCTTTGGTATCTTTTCTGCCAGAGCTTGGCCATGGGGATGCTCTTGCGCTTGAAGCCTGCAAAACAAAACCAAAAACAGCTGCAGTGAGCAGAAGTCTGTCTTGTAGTAGTCTGCCTAATACAGTCAAACCTCTATTAATTGGTCACCCTTAGGGAATAGCCAACTGACTGCTTAATAGAGGAGATCGCTTAAAAGAGGTCAAGTTTACAGGAAATATGGGGAGGGATTTAATTCCGGGCATTTGTTCAGTGACTCCTTAATAGAGGGTGACCGCTTAATAGAGGGTGACCGCTTAATAGAGGGTGGCCACTTAATATAGACTGAAACTAAGGCAACTGCCCTTTGCGTCCATTTTTTTTTTGATCAAAAGAAAAGTGGGCAGCACACAGCAGTTGATCTTGCTTTACTGGACCAGTTTCATCTGATACATGTTAGTACAGACTTCATCAGGGATTTTGAACAAGATTATGAGCGGAACTTATTTTGTACACACCATTTACACTTTAACATTACATACATGTAATACCGACAAGAATTAGAATTATTGTCATCTACAGTAGGCGTTTAAACGTCTCTTGTTCTACCCAATTTGTTAAGACAAGAGCAGGTCCAAGGTTTTTGTCTGTTGCGATGGCAAAGTTAATTTAAAAATTATCAGCCGGGTTAATTTAGCATTTCTCCTTTAATTAATAGGCCAGGTACCTGCAGCCTATGAATATAATTATGCCAAAATGGCATTAAAGATCTGACAAAATGCTGTCACTTGCTGAACTGAAGCTACAATCTGTAATCAGTATTTTACATTATGAAAAGCCTAGTGGAAACTACATGTAAAGCTTGTTTTCGATAACAATTTAAAGGCCATAACATCCCAGTTATACATGTTAGTCCTGGGCTTATACAAATTTGTAAGAGTTTATTGGATGATAAGCACAAAGTATTGCGATACAGTACTGTTAATGTTGTTCGGGCGATCAGTGCTCATAATGATAATAAATAAAAGTTTTGAAACTGACCTGTTAAAAATGTTATAAAAAGTTTAAAAGTTTTCTAAATTTTCGGTCGCTCACTGCGGCCTTCATCAGAGAATGAATGATCTTTTTTGTGGGAAACAAGTTATTTAAAATCCTTGACAATTGGTAGGTATACTCTTGGGAATGGCTTCCGTTCGTTGACACAATTAGGGTCGATGGTTGAATGCCACGATTCTAAGAATAAACGTTTGGACAAGTTGTTTACACCTCTCTCCAGAATCTGAACATAGTTTGGGTGTATGTCATGGTTGGTCGTCTCCGCGTGTTGTTTTATGAATGAGTCATTATTGCTGCGCGTCCCTGGCTTGTGTTCGGGCCCGCATGAATTCCAGGAGCGTTTTGATTCGCCAACATAGGTGAAATCGCATGACTTGCAATTAACTTTATAAACAATGCCTTTGCAGGCCATGAGTGGCGGTCGATCTTTAGGCTTTTTAAAAACAGTGTTTAAAGTTCTAACGGGTTTAAAAGCCGTAGTGACGTTGGCTTTGTTTAGGATCTTCTTTACTCGCTCCGATACCCCTTTCACGTACGGGATGGTGGCAAAACCTTTCCGTGGTTCCGGTCTCTCGTCTGGTTCACAGGGTGCAGGTGACGTTGCATGAGAAGACTCAATGAAACGTTTGGTGTAACCATTGGCCTGGTGTAACCATTGGCCTTGATGGACAGGGCGAAGTCTTTGCCTTTGACTGAGTCTGATCGGAGAGCCGAGAAAGACCGAGTAGCACGCGATCTCCAGGCCAATGGTTACACCAAACGTTTCATTGAGTCTTCTCATGCAACGTCACCTGCACCCCGTGAACCAGACGAGAGACTGGAACCACGGAAAGGTTTTGCCACCATCCCGTACGTGAAAGGGGTATCGGAGCGAGTAAAGAAAATCCTAAACAAAGCCAACGTCACTACGGCTTTTAAACCCATTAGAACTTTAAACACTGTTTTTAAAAAGCCAAAGATCGACCGCCACTCATGGCCTGCAAAGGCATTGTTTATAAAGTTAATTGCAAGTCATGCGATTTCACCTATGTTGGCGAATCAAAACGCTCCTGGAATTCACGTGGGCACGAACACAAGCCAGGGACGCGCAGCAATAATGACTCATTCAAAAAACAACACGCGGAGACGACCAACCATGACATACACCCAAACTATGTTCAGATTCTGGAGAGAGGTGTAATCAACTTGTCCAAACGTTTATTCTTAGAATCGTGGCATTCAACCATCGACCCTAATTGTGTCAACGAACGGAAGCCATTTCCAAGAGTATACCTACCAATTGTCAAGGATTTTAAATAACTTGTTTCCCGCAAAAAAAGATCATTCATTCTCTGATGAAGGCCGCAGTGAGCGACCGAAAATTTAGAAAACTTTTAAACTTTTTATAACATTTTTAACAGGTCAGTTTCAAAAACTTTTATTTATTATCATAGTACTGTTCAATTACATTTATTTCAGTCAGTTTATGTTCTTTATGTAAATAATTGTTGTGGAGATGTGTGAAGCGTACATCCAGAAGGGGTCATTACTGAAATAATTTTGTTGGCCATGAGTATGGAAAATCCAGTGACAAGTAATGGACTTTGGATCAAAGGTTTCTTATTAACACAGTGATCACAATCCAATTTCTCCAGAGAATATCAATAAAACACAGCCATGAGTTTCTGAGAATGAGGAACTGATAAAAAAAAATCAGTCACCTAGGGACAATGAATAAAATGCTGGTCCTTAAATAAACACCTGGTTCAAATTTTTCTGGGTTAACAAGACCAAGTTTTAAACAAAGACCAGGGACATTTAACTCAAGAAAATACACAATGTACCAAAAATTTAGGTGCAGTTTATCAGATTTGACCATGAATGTTTGGCAGGGTAAATTAATTACGTCTACATCAAAAGAAAACAACACCAAATTATGTTAATATTCCATACAGTAGTCAACTAAAACACTGATTTTTAGATCAAACCTAAGGATCCCATTTGAATAATAGCTGCAGCAAAATATTAACACAATCATTGTACATGTAGGTGTCAATGTCAGTTACTTAGAGGTGCCTAATTGCTAATAGGCTCCTTTTAGAAAACAGCCTTGTTGTGTACATGGACATATGTTATAACATCAATAATACTTCTCTCACCATAAAAAGCTCTCCTTCAATCTCTTTGAATGATGCCATTTCTAATGTGAGAAAAGAAATCATAAATTACATGTTATGTATTTCAAATTGAGAAAATATCACTACTATACATTAAATCAGAAGCTCATAACAGAGAAGCGATTAACTCGTGGCCGATGCTGGGGATTTTTAGAAAACGCGGAGAGCCAATCAGAATTTACTTCCTAATATGGAGTTGTAAAAGAAGCCTACTTCCACGCTCCCACAACACTTGCGTATGTTGAATTGCAGGAAAACCTTGTATTTTGTTTCATACAAGCTGCTACAAAGGTCAATAATTGCACTTTGCTGTTCTAAGACTCGACCAAAATGTCAACTTTATGCTATTCAAACGGCCATTGACTCCCTTTGGAGAAAAGAAGGCCGATTATGCCGAACTGGAGGAAGCAGAGAAAAGGAGAAATTGTATGCACCGTGAAAAAACTTTACCGCGGCAGAGCGAAAAAATTCCCATTTAAGACTTAAGTAGATTGCTTACCGTCTCAGGTTTAATTTAATACTCCACAGCGATTTGTGTCTACAGCAACATACCAGCAATCAAAATCAGTGAAATGATAAAAACACAGAGTTCAAAACTTTAGGACACTTACATCAAAGAAAGATGAAAATGAAATAAAGATGCACACAACATGTAGAGTTCTCCAAATCACTTTTATTTAAAAACAAAGACAAATAGACTCAAATACAATGTAGTTAAATGAAATAAACAAACTGTACGTATTTGAAAGGTCATTTCAGATCTTCAACAGCCAGTTTATCACAGTTAAAATTACTCATAACAAATCGTAACTCGAAACAGAAGCTCATGATAGCTTCTGCTCGAAAACAATTAATGATATAAAGAAAACTTCGAAATAACTCAAGACAACCGCAATTTAGTTTTGTCGAGATGATAAAAATGCACTCCGTGAGTTCAGAACCTAACCGATGCCACATTTACACACAAAAAAATTAACGCAACTCAGTTTTAAAAATAGTACGTTAAATTATTTCTCAAGATGCAAATCATCAGAACTTTCTCGTACAAAATGATAAATTCGGAAAACAAGTAGGCATAAACATGTTTGAAACAAACTGATTTGGTATGCTCATTTCCTCTCAAAAACGCTTTGAGAAACAATTACGTTAAATACAAAGAAAAACCACGGTAAGGATGGGTTGACAAAGTCGGTGAAAGTTTTTAAAAGTGTTGTTTGGCTGTTTCAAATACAGCGAACTGAATATTAATAAACACCGCGCCGCCGTTTATATTTTAAAATCTATAAGCTTACAACAAGTTTTATTCCAACCGATTTGGGAAGAAAAACCCTAAGCTCAAGTCAGACACGAAATATTGTATGTTTGAGCGATAAATTATAAGCGAAAAGGAGAGTAAAAACACTTTTGTTTTCAAAATAAAACAGAAAAACACATGGCATTGCGTACTGAATCATGAGAATTTGCTTTGCTTCTTCCGTACGCTTCAATCTCTTTGTGAAGTTAAAAACAATTCATATTTCGTTACTACCATCAAAACCTGACTTAAACAATCTTTCTAATTTGAAATTACATTTGAATAAGTAAAATACATTACCATATCGCACATGAAATTCTTTAAAGAACCATTTAAGTGGTGATTTGGTAGAGATGAAACAGCGCTTGAAAAAACCTGAGTTGTCCATATTTCGCGGCGTCGAGCTTTTCGTTGTTCCTTACTCCATCGTCATCTTCTTAGAACTACTAGAACATTCGATACTTTTTTCTCTTTAGTTTTGAACCTCAAAATGTGATTTTGTAGCGACAAAAATAGCCGTGAAAGTAAGCTGTCCATATTTCGCGAGGCACTTGTAGTTTCCTCGAAGTTTTCTTGCCGATTTGAGCGGCCGCGTGTACGCGCGTGGAATTGAAAACCTCCTTCCATATAAGGTCAAAAAATCAATCCGTGATTCTGATTGGTCGGTGGGGACTTCTAATAATCCCCAGCATAGTTCTGAACATATAGGGGGAAGTTGCACGCTTCTACGTGATAAGCTTCTGATTAAATATATCCTCAGTCACTATTTAATATTATCAGTGAATAGATGGGTATGGTCGATGTGAATATTATACATGAACATCGCCAAACCCGCGATATAAAAGGGTGTTGGACTGTCCATCTTATGCAAATCAGCAAAATCTATTGTTCTTGCTCGTTTGCATTTGATTTGGCGTGGGGCCTTTGCCCTTTTATACCGCAGGTTCGTGTTTAAGAAAAAAACTGGCTTGTAAATACAATGCACAAAAGGAGGATTTTACCATCTTCCTGGCATGCACTGCAAGCAAACTATTTTGTCAAAAGGCGGTGACCCGCAAGCAGCTCATTTTACACATACGCTGTTGAGGTTGGAGGTCAGATGGTCATAGCAGAAGAAATGTTAACCTATTTATTCTATTCACCTTCATAGAATATTTTCCATTTCGGGTTATGTTTACAGTTTGCTTTAAGGCCGCTTAAATTCCCAGAGGGGCCAAAATCCTTGATCGGCATTGCATGTTAGATGCTTGAAATCTCTTCACAGATTTGTGGAATCAATAAAACTTCTTGCCATTTCAAAACAATGCCGGCTTATATTAGAAGAAATATTCTTTTATTTGCTTGCTTTGACTTTATTGAATCTAACACCGGTTGTGTTGTTTTTAGTTTTCTGAATTTTCTATGATACAAGCATTAATCATTCAGTTTTACTTCATCTTACTGTATACATTTTTCCTGTGACCAACATAAAACTCTAATCAGAAGTCATTCACCTGAATTTTAACCAAAGCATGCAGATGCTGGACAGACAGTAATATCCTCCTTTCAGTTTTAAGACAAAACAATTTACAGCTCTTATATAAATTTTGCCTTTGTCTTGGTGCATATTTACACTCTTAAATACTGTGAACAACAATACAGATAATAATACAGTGTAAAGAAAATTTCTGTGAACCCAAAACTACCTAGCTTGCACTTTATACTGATACTAAAAAATTCAAGTTACACTGAAATGTAAACCTACACCACTGTACATGTACAGGGGTGTAGCTAAGAAAAAACTGAGCAGGCTCATTAACAAGCCCAGCTGGTGTTTCTGGCTTGTGCACCTTCAAAATCACCCCGAGTCTTTGTTTTCTAGTAAAATTTCAGCCGGTGATAAGTTCTTTTTCAGCTGGTGGAATTAGCCGGTAACCGGCTCTTGGCTACATCCCTGCACATATAAGAAAAATGCCCTCATCTCTCTCTATACAGTTACATCTGGTTATTTATTACTCAACATGTGTTGCTTTTAACTGATTAGAATAATTTATTTGATTTCACATTGGGAGTTTAAAAAGAATGATGCAATCCATTCACAATTACAGTGTATGAACATTATTTTTGAATAATGTGCAGAAAGAGGTGACCGATAATTTTTAACTTTAATACTCCATAGTACAATGTACAAGTCAATCCCACTCATCAAGACCAACAGGATATTTTTATGTAAGGTTACTGTCTTTAAGTGATCAACCAAGTTACAATCTTGGACGTTATAAAATTCAGACTGCAGATTGCTTCTTCTTTCTGACAGTATTCTATTTTCCATAATTACACAGGATAACTCAGGGGTTTCAATGAAATTAAGAGTAAGTGGCAATATTTATAAAATAGACGGCCCTAGGAAATCTAGGAACTCGTAAATGGCATTTCCAGCATTCTGGGCATCGACTTCAGTGAAATTAATCGGAAAGTAGGCAGCAAAAATTTAGGAAGTAGCCAGTGGAATTCGCCGGTTGCCGGCTTCTAATGAAACCTGTGATAACTGTGAACATCTTCACATCTTTAATTTGTAATGTTATGAAAATGAATTGTATGGAGTACCTATCGGAGATAGGTACTCAGAGATAGTCAACACACAACTGCACACCGCTGTAGGCACTAAGAAATATTTTTGGTCTTACAACTGTATATTAATATAGTCAGTATTTTATACTCAGTCTGGAGTCCAAAATATAAAGTCTATAAATGACTTTTATATATTACACAACATACATGTAGCATTTGAGGGCACAAATAAGCAACAAAACCAGTCAAATATGCCATGTTATTGCACTTGTCTCGACTATAGGCTAGAGAAAACATTAAATTTTTTTCAGAAACTTATATTTGGGAGTAGATGATTGTTGTATAATAGCAATAATAGGTAAAATATATAAAAAATAACATATACATGTCAAACAAACAATTTAATCAGCGGAAAGTTGTGTCATGAGGCCGGGCATTTTTACTCATCATGCAGTTTTTATTTTCTCACCTGATTTCTAAAAATACAAAGCCGTATTACACAACATTTCACTGAATAACCTCTATTTATACTGACCAGTCACAATACAATCCGCATATTTAAGCTTAATTTATAGTTAATGTTGTTGTTTTAAAGACTGAGTTGACTGTGAGTTTAGCCAAGTACTAAAATAAACTGCTGCTGTGGTCACGAAGTGGTTGACTGTGAATTTAGGCAAGTATCCTCATGTTTTATATTTTTCGCTCTCACCGTTTTACATTATTTTTTGCTTGGCACGCTTAAATAACGAGAAATACACACAATGCTTTTGTTTCGTTGTGGAGGTCAGTTACAGTTATTATGTAAATAATGTTGACTGTGGGACTGCAGACTGCAGTAGCAGCTCCAAAGAGAGATAATTTGCGGGGTTTATTATGTAAATTATGATTTTATGGTGACTGCCGGACCACAGTAGCAGTCTTAATTTATGTAGTTGAAAATGGGCCAGGTATATGGCGGGCCATCGCGGTCAAAAGTAGATATCATGATATCACTGCTTGATATTATGATATCGTAATGATATCAAGATATCAAAAATACTTACCATTAGAATGGTACGTTTAGAGTGATATCGAGATATCGATCTCTCCGGGAGATACGATTAGAATATCCTGTCAACTATTAGAATATCACGTCAATCAGTTTCCAAAGCATTTAGCAAATGTTCAAATGTCTGGCCGTGTCGAATTGCAGGCATCTTTTCTTCACGCTATACTGACGTTTTTCTTGTTCAGAATTACTCGAAAATTAGTTGGCCGATATTTTTACAAGAAGATAATGCTTCGCTGTGAAAGTCTTTTTGTGATTTTTGTTACAACTGTACTGTTTAGTTCTAACATTAATGCCCCCCCCCCCCCCGCCTCGCCCTGGTTAGTTCCATGGAAGAGCACAGCCTAGGAGTCCGGATAGTTTTTTCGAAAGAGTTCGTGGTTTGGTTCACGAAATAGTTAGACTACTAGGTGCGATAGAAAACCAAGAAGGTGTTGTGGACTACTGTATCACTCGGCTGGAAAATCTTCTATCAAACTGTGTAAACCTTTGTGGGGTCATTGATGGTGAATTATAATTATAAGACCTCATATGGCATATAACAATGTCATCGATGCAGCACAAACGTATATTTTATTATTGCGTTCACGTGTAGTAAATCTAGTGGAAGAAAGTCGAGATAGCTCAGCGTATAACGTCCCTGTTCATTGTCCTACGGTTGGAAGACCACGATATGCAATTAGATATGACCAGCTGTTGTTTCTCGTTGGTGCGAATTTTAATACGCGCAGGATTGCAGATTGCCTTGGCGTGAGTCAATCTACAGTCCGACGTAGGTTGCGTGACAATAAAAAATGGCTTTAGATCAAACTTATTCCGCGATTTCTGATGCGATTTGGATAATCTCATTCAAAATATTCGATCGCATTTTCCAAGGATAGGGTGTCGACAAATGCGAGCAATGCTCGAGACCGATCACGGATTGAGGATACAACGCTTCAGAGTGCGGATGGCTATGAGGAGGGTTGATCCCGCTGGTGCCTATATAATTCACCATCAATGACCCCAAAAAGGTTTACACAGTTTGATAGAAGATTTTCCAGCCGAGTGATACAGCAGTCCACAACATCTAATTGGTTTTCTACCGCACCTACAATCTCGGACGGAATAAAAAGAGAAATAACACCTCCCCTCCGCCTCCCCCAGATTCAGTGATGGATTCCCGCGAAAACCAAAGCGCGCCATTTTCCCATCACTGAATTGGGTGGGGGGGGGGGGGGAGCGAGGGGTGTATTAATTTTTCATTTGAAATGACCAAAATTGTAGTAGTCGAAATGTTTCGTGAACCAAACCAAGAGCTCTTTCAAAAAACTATCCTCCTTGGCTGTGCTCTTCCATGGAACTGACCGGGGAGGGGGGGGGGGGGGGGGGGGGGGCAAAAATGTTAGTACAAAACAGTACAGTTGTAACAAAAATCATAAGAAGACTTTCACAGCAAAGCATTATCTTCTAGTAAAAATATCGACCAACTAACTTTCGAGTAATTCTGAACAAGAAAAACGTCAATATAGCGTGAAGAAAAGATGCCTGCAATTCGACACGGCCAGACATTTGAACATTTGCTAAATGCTTTGGAAACTGATTGACGTGATATTCTAATAGTTGACAGGATATTCTAATCGTATCTCCCGGAGAGATCGATATCTCGATACCACTCTAAACGTACCATTCTAAAGGTAAGTATTTTTGATATCTTGATATCATTACGATATCATAATATCAAGCAGTGATATCATGATATCTACTTTTGACCGCGATGGCCCGCCATACAGGTATTCTGCCCCTTCATGTATTGTAAAGCTTTGCAGGTATAAACTTACATGTACATGTAAGACTTATATTAATATAATAACGTGTGTTCATGCATTAACCTGTGTTCTGTAAAATAACCCTAGTGTACATTTCTCAAAACTGATCTTTTTCGATTCATTTTCTATCAAGTCATGGCAGTTTAAAGTGAAATATATCCCACCATTTTTGTAAAACTAAACTGATTTGAGTATTAAGCATTTCGGAAATCAATTGAATTTGACATAAATGCACGCATGGTTGACAGTACAAATGAAATCGAAACGCTACCCAGCGGTAAAAACATACCTGCAAAGATGCGTGGGTTCTTCTTCATTCTTTTAGGGCATTTTGTATTGAGATTTCCATTGAATAAAGCCGTTTTAAGGCCCGAAGCCTCGCCAGTAGTCAAACTCGACCGCCATATTTCGACCGTTGAAAATATCCCGCCTTCGCCGCCTTCGGGTCAGTGGCCTTCATTATTCAGCAGTGGATGCGTCATGTATAGGGACATAGATTGTACCCTTTCATATGCCCTGAGTTGCATGGATTAAATTACCGGAAATATTTTGGAGAATTAACTCGAGTCGTCAAAGGAAACTTAAAATAGTTCTAGTTAATAAAATTTCAAGTTATTTGGGGTAACGAATAATTGTAATAGAGTGAAGCAGGGGAAAAACTGCCTTTAGTTCTAGCTATCGAGAAGTTCGATACTGTGACTCTCTAGCCCTCGAGGGGAGGCGCGAAGTTCCGATGCTCGCATGCGTGTTTCAGCTTTTCGTGCTCATCCCTCGAACGTTAGAGAAAGTTAGTGAGAGAAACCGACTGTCTGTTACTCGGTCGCTCGATCGGTTGATTGGATGTAAAAGTTTATAGTTAATTTCGCTGACCAGTGGGTATGTACTAATTTTTCGCGTTTGGACCGCAGTTTGGAATCCTCTGAAAGCGCAAGCTGTAGAAAACGAAAACCGATCTGCGGAATTCAGGGGGGTGGGGTGAGAGTGAGCCCGGAGGGAAAATGTTTGAGACTGAAAAACATTTCGGCCTTTAAGACATTACTTTTTAAAGCAAAAAGGGGAAGGGGACAGCCACCACTGGAATTCAAATTGATATTTCAAGACTTTAATAGGAAAACGCTACAGAACGGTAAATGTCATGCTACGTGGCTCAACATTTATTTGTACCCTTCACATTCTCATCGTCACGAATTACCACCTTAATACCCACGATCTGCTCTGGTACGGCCTCGTGGTTCAAGCGGTAGAGTGACGGAAGATCTGATCCGGAGGTCGTGGGTTCGAATCCCACCGAGATCAAAGATTTTTTCTTTTCCTTATGTGGTCTCCATTCTCCATACATAAGCCTCTTCCAATGATATTATTAGTTCATCGCTATTTTAAAGACGATACCTGATTGGTCAGATCAAACTGCGCGGTCATGGAAACGAAAATAAAAATAACCTTAACAGCATGGCCGCTAACTAATAATATATTTCTAATAATATATTTCAAATAATTATCATGGGAAACGGTGTTCTAATCTCTTACTTCATTTTCTCTTGAGTTTCATTATTTTGTATGAATAAAAAAGTCCAGTTTTGTCTCGGCCAGTCTAAATTTACCCTTTTTATCTGGGTCTTGTTTATAATTATAGTGTTTTAACTTACGGCGCCGAAAATAGAAGCTTCCATATATGTAACGGACGAAACGTGTGCAGTTTTGCGCCCAATTTATTAATGGAAATTGGCAACCTTTATCTTTATTTCTAAACTTGCGAACAAAACAGGTGATGTCCCCATGTGTCCCGTCAATCGATCTGCTCTCAAGAGAAATAAAGATGATTATTATTAAATCGCTTTTATATCTTTGAGTTTTTTTTTTACTGAACTGCGTAAGTAAACCTCAAATATCACACACATCGTATCGTGGATTATTGTATTTTCACGGGTTGGCTCAAATGAGCCCTTCATTCGATTTACATATTATTTACAAGGTTCCTTACAGACTCCCTTTTTCGATTTACATGTTATTTACAGGTTAGCCTCCCTTTTTGTATTTACATGTTATTTACAGGATAGCCTCCCTTTTTCGATTTACATGTTATTTACAGGTTAGCCTCCCTTTTTCGATTTACATGTTATTTACATGATAGCCTCCCTTTTTCGATTTACATGTTATTTACAGGGTTCCTTCTAGGCTCCCTTTTTCGATTTACATGTTATTTACAGGATAGCCTCCCTTTTTCGATTTACATGTTATTTACAGGGTTCCTTACAAGCTCCGTTTTACGATTTACATGTTATTTACATGGTCTTGATACTGTAAATGTGTGTGTATTAATTTCCATGTTATTTACATGACCCCTTTTTTTCTCACTGTAGCAAGAACCATGTAAATAACAATTTACAGTAGATTTACATGTGCGCTCAAACCTGTAAATTCCATGTAAATTTTATTTACAAAACCCTAACATGTAAATCGCAGTTTACAAAGTATGTAAATCCATATTTACATGTTGTAAATTTATTTTTACATGTGCATGTAAATTTTCAACTTTTCCTGTGGTGGGGTGTTGCGACCCACCGTTGGATTTTTACGATAATTATTACAATATATCGGAAATATTTTACGTCTAAGGGACGTACCATTAATTTCTGGATGGGGGGGGGGGGGACGGTATGAGAAATATTGAAAACAATTGTTTGCAGAGCCTGGAAAGACAAAATAAAATGTTTGCAAACACAATGTATAAATAAAAAGAGATTGCAAACGAGCCACACAACCGAAGTTAACAACTATAAGGGTTTAAGCATGTTAAAAAAAAATATTGTTTAGTGTAAGTATCGTTCGGTAAGTATTGTAAGTATTGTTTTTTGTAATAAGGGTAAGTATCGTATTGTAAGTAGTGTAAGTACCGTACTGCGTACTGTAAGAAGTATATGTATTGTTTTGTAAGTAGCGTAAGTATCGTACTGTAAGAAGCGTAGGTACCGTACGGTAAGAAGTATATGTTTTGATTTGTAAGTAGTGTAAGCTTTGTATTGTGAAATAAAATGTTTAACTCTTTTATGTCAGATCCTATGTTTATGGGGCCTTGTAGGACCCATAAAATAAAAAAATCGCAAAAAATTGCGTTACTTCCGATTTCCTCCAAATTTGGTACACAGTTGTAAACATTTACTAGGATGTCCTTCAAATGTAGATACCCAACAAACACAAAAATATCAGCGTTTGAATTTGGACAAGAACAAAAATGACCATTTTTAACGTCATAGAAAAACATCAAAAATCACGTTTTTGCCTTCAGCTTTTTTTATTGAAATCATCGTTGCAAACCCAAAAGTCAACATTCACAGCAAAATTCAGTCCTAGTACTAGCTTACAAGTGATTAATTTTGCTCCTATTCGTCGCTCCGGCCGAGCAACAGCTTCTCCTTTTAGTACACACTCACCTTGCTTTGATTTTCAACATCACGACTGCATTGCATTCTGGGAAATGACATAAATTTTTGACAGGGAACGTTTCCTTCCTGAAATCTTTCATATTTTTACTAAGTCTACAGCCACTCCGACCTACCACCGAAATTTCGCGATGTTTGTGTTCTTCAGTGGTCGCAACTTCCAAAATATGCCGTGGTAGGTCGAGAAATTCATCCGTAGTCGAGTCCCAAAGCTACTTCGTTTCGAGTCCGCCATTTTTACACTTTAACGTGCTTCGCGCCAATTTCGCAAACGAAGTACATCAACTAACTCGCTTCTTCGAGAAAGTGGACTCTTAGCTGCCTTCACGCTTAATGATGCTCATCCAGCAGCCACTAAAGATGAAAAATAGCTGTAAACTTACCGTAAATCGCTCGTAACTCAAATTTGAACCGTTACCGTAAAGTGACAAAGCGAAAACACTACGTCATGATGACGTTTCTAGAAAACTTGAGCCTTCCGTGTTTTAAAACAGCAGCACTTTCAATTTTGACTGTAAATAAGAAGTCACGAAATGCTATCGATCGTTTATATAGAAAACAATCACTCAAAAACGTGAAAATCTCCAGGTGTTAATGGGTTAATTAATGTTCAATTAAGTAATTAATTAATTAATTCGAAAACTTAAATTTAAAATCTTAACGTGAGACCTCCAGATTAAAAGTACAAGAATATACTCAGCTGGGTTATTTGGTAAATCAAAGGAATTAAATATCAACATTTTTTACTTTTCTAACTTATCAAATTTCTGTCAAAAGTTGATTCATTCAAGAAATTTGATAAAAGTCAGCTACACTCATCATAAGGTAATTAAAAAAGTATATGTGACTAAACTGTGTAGCACATATAAATAGTTAAGAGCGCCTGTCTGTAAAAATCAAACATTACCCGGCAAAGTTAAAACAATAAAATTCGCTCTTCTTTTGCATACAGGTAGCCTTCACTAAGTACAGAATTGCCGTGTAGTTTTTTTTTTCTTCTTAAAAAAAAATATTTCTTTCTGGGAAAACGAAAACATTTCGTTTTCAGCCCCGGGTTTGATTTGGCGACACCAAACAGGCTTAAAATAAGTCATGATTCACTCGACTCGCGTATCAAAATTACTGCGCTAGAAAAAGCTGCCATGGTTCCAATTTGTTGTATAGTATGTCATAGTCTAAACGCCATGATTTCATAAAAAAAAAAAAAAAAAAAAAAAAAAATTGATCAACTTAAGTATTCAAGGGAAGTCAAAAGTGTATGGCTCACTCGTGCTCCGTAAAACGATAGGCGAAAAACAACGATGATTTTGAGCATGTACCTTTTTTCAGAATTTCGTAATATTACGAATGACAATACTAGAGTTGACGATCTTTCAAAATATGTAAAGTTTTGTTTGGGGAAATAGAGTTGAGACTTTTAATAATTTGTTGAAAATCGTGAAAGAAAGACATAAAATCACGCCATCTTGTGTATGCGTGACCAACAAGAAAAACAAAAACGTTTTTCCTTGAGAAATATTGGCAACTCTGACGTCAAAAAACAATGGAAATATACAAACCTTAACTTGGATATGACATTCTTGAATGTCCAAAGTGTTTCATTTTGCCGTCTGTTCAATTTCATTCGTGAAGTTTATCGTGAACAGTGAAGCCCGTAGCCACGATCAAAAACCCTTTACTTTTCGCTGAATTATTCGTAGCTCTCTTTGCACTTTCATACTCTTTATACTGCTGATACTATTTTCCTCACATATTTCTGGCGGAAACTGTAAAAGGGCTGTCAAGAAAGCGAACTATTTCAAACATGTGTTCCCAGTTTTCCGTTCTTGAATAATCGTGAACCGTTTTGAGACTATATGCAAATTACATCTCAAATTTGCATATCAGGCTGAGCAAGCGTCCGTGACAGTCACGGTTGGTACATGGGTGGGATAAGGTAAATTGGGTCTTTTTGCCATATATTTCGTGTCGTCTTTTTAGAAACACATAATGCTCGCGTTATATACAGTGGGGTATACTTTAAGGCTAGAACACGGTGCGACTGCAGTACCTGAACTTGAGAAAGCACAACTTTCCGAAACGTTTTCTGCCCCATCTCTCTCTCTCGGAAGGGGTACTTGAACGCCAAATTCCAGACCGAGGAGTGGTACGGTCAAAAAGCGGATCCCGCGGATGTTCCCAAAGCTATGCGCACAGCCAAGGATGCTAGTGGTGCACGGCGATATGAAAGCGTCGAAATTTCTCCCGCCTAGCTTCAAAGAGAAACACTGAAGAAAATACTCAGGTAGATGAAGACTAAGAAGAAACCGCCAGTTTGAAAAATGAAACCCTCCTCAACAGATGAGAGAGAAAGTTGTGACCAACGTTTTAATTCAGAACGCCCCTCCAATCGTGTACGCCGCATACAACATCTGCGAACATGTGGAAAAGTCCATACTTTCATCATTGTCTATCACAATGCTCCAGGAAATTTGTTTCTCATTCTCATATCAAACATTACATTAAAAAGAAGGAAGCAGCCCCACATTGACATTCTAACAGACTTTTTAAAGTGTTGCAAACGACACACCGACAACAATAATCGTCAGGGTGTATTGGACTATCATATTTTGTACAAGCGTATAGCACTCCTACATACACTAAGGCCCCGTCCACACGTATCCGGATATTTTTGAATCCGCAACGTTTTTGTTGCGGATTGACCTTCCATCCACACGTATCCGGCGAATTCGGGCAAATACGATTAACACTACATGTGGACGCGAATATTTTCTAATCTGCAACAAAAAAGTTGCGGATTCAGAAATATCCGGATGTGTGGACGGGGCCTAAAAAAATATCACACCAGTTTAGTTTCTTTTCACTATATTATCATTAATTAATTGATTAATTAGCTAATCAATTGTTTCTTAACTATTCACTGAGGAAGGGACAGAAGTCCCGAAACGTCTGAACATTTAGTTTCAAAAGCGCTTTTATAACTTTTTTCAAACTTATTCATATTCATATGTTTCTTTATGCTGTGTATGAAACGTGCTGTGCTTTGATTCTTTTCCACTAGTTTTAAATGAGTTTTTAACTTCATTTTATTGTGTTTATTTTTTTTTTCGTCTGCAGTTTTTCGCAGGAATTGCTTTCTTATTGGCCCGACCTTCCCCCTAAAAACAAAAACAGAAAAAGGCAGGAGCCCATCGCTCCTGAAAAAGGTAACAAGCGGGATAATGAAGGGGGAATGTTCCTCTCACAACTGAAGCATTGCTGATTGTCGCACTGTAGAAATGAAACTAGGGCTGGCCTGTCTTTGCAATGTTGTTCTTTTACTATAGCAGTCCAATCAGATACCAGGAGCTGCAAGCTTAAGCACAAGTATTAACGGAAGTAGAAGACTTTTAGAAACTCTAAAAATAAAAACAATCGCAAGTAAATGGATGAAAATTTCTTAATCTTCGTACCTGCCTTTTCGTTTTAAGGTGGCCCGCGGCTATTTAATGGCGCGGAGCCTCCCTTTTATAAATCGAATTTTCTGTATGTAAGCTTTAACCGATTTTTGTAAGTTTTGGTAGAGCGATAAAGGAGTCGTCAAATAATACAGGACTTTATATTTTATTGTATATAAGATAAGCGATTAAAAGTTACAAGTGTTTTAGAAAACCCCGTTTTTGTAAAAAAAAACTATAAGCAAAGAAAGAACAAGATGTTCATAGTGCGTAATTTATGAATTTCAGGAAATTCAAGTTTGTTCGACTCGTGAAAAAAAAAATAACCGATTTGTTTTCTGGTATTTTTAAGTATGATAACATTCAGGATATGTACAAACGGCCTTATCTAGTTTCATGTGTATAGTCTCGACGAAACTCGGCGAATTTGGCTCGTCAAGTTTGCTTACCTCACGTCTTCCATTTTCTAAATGCTTTGAAAACCCCTCGTGTTCCGTAAATTATTCAAAGTTGCCGCATTCTGGGATTATTTGCCACTTGGGAATAACCGATCATCGTTAACCCTCGGACGTACAGGGGGGGGGGGGGGGTGGTTGCCCCCCCTTTAAGGTTTTTCTTTGATTTTTTCAAGACCATTTAAGATTAGCACATGCCACTTTCAGTAGATGTTCATTTATCCTTGAGACACTTTTTGGTAAAGTTTGGCGACAACCGGTTGCTATAGTAACGAAATATGACGTCATAAGTAACATGTGGTCAACCCATTTTGAAAGAAAAAAGCTTGTTTTTCACATTTTTTTTCAGCGAAAAAACATATAAAATGGTACCAAGCGCATCGAAATGTTTGATTGCATGTTATTATGCAAATCTAGCAGACAATATTTGCAATTTCCGCATTTTTCTGATAAATTTGAATTTTTAGTAAAATCCAAGATGGTGGCCACCTTGGCGGCCATTTTGGATGACGTCAAGGACCCCCAGCAGCGCCCCAACCCATAATATTTACCTAATCTTG
>JAJGOT010000316.1:765000-837500 GCA_022457155.1 Cladopsammia gracilis | reverse complement strand
GACAGACACCCTGGCACACTCTCATTGTCTTGATCACTCTGCTCTGTTTGCTCCAACAGGTCTGCGTCTCCTGGGATGTCTGTAGTGCTAACACTGGCACTGGTCATATGCAAATCGCTTCTTGCTGTTTCTTGCGAATTAGCATATCTTGATTCATCACTTCCAGCCGTTTGAAAATCTAAATAAAATAAATCTACACTGTCCGAATGATCATTATTAGAAGCAGACTGAGTTGCACTACCGTACATAGATTCATCAATCCCTGACATCGCCCTCGAATTACTCAAGCTAATGTCCACTGACCCTTCTTGAATTTTTTCAAGTCTTGATGCCTGGTCCCGCAAATTTTGAGATCTCAATTCAAGGTATCCATACCCTTTACCGTCCCACAGATCTTATTATTATTATTAATAATAATAATAATAATAATAATATTAATTAAATAATATATTATAATTATAATAAAAACCTTCCCAGCACCCTTTGCACCAGAAAAATTTTCGATGCCAAATAACTCTGTCAATTTTGAGTCTATGAGGATACTACACCACATGCTATTTGCAGCTACCGTAAAATACCTATTTTATTTGACTATGTGCGATGACGTCATCAGTCACGTGACTATGCCCCCAAATGCCTTTCAACGTTTTTTAGGAACATGCTTTGATGAATGCAAATACAGCCAACGTGGTAAGGAAGGCATTCGCTTGCAACATTTCCGCATGCCCATTATTACTCTGGATTTTTAAAATTAAGGGGGCTATACACAAGAGCAAATAGGGGTCTGGGGACAAGTATCTTTGTATACATGTATCTTTGTAAGGGTGAAATGCAAAGTTAAATTATTTCGTATGTTGGTAGATATAAGTCTAAAAATAAGTTCTTTATAAACGTCATCAGTATGACGTCATGAAACACGTGACCAGAACGCACGGAAGTTGACTGATTTTTGGAACTTTTTGGAACCATCAAACTTTTTTATTAACTTAAATAAATCTCCGTTTTTCCACCCAGGTTAAAATTATGTTATTTTTGTGTATAAAAAAGGCAATTATTACTCTTCTAGTAAAAATGAAGGTAGCGAAAAAAAGTTTTACACGTTAGAAGGCCTTGAAAATCCATCCTTTCCTGATCCTGTTCAGCGACTTTTCAGTTTAGAACTATAAACAAATCTGCATAAGTGGTTTTTATCTTACCTCTTACCAATGGCGTTGGCAGTTTTTCTGTAGCATTTTTCTTTCATACCGATCAGGGGTTAGATTTTTCTTTATTCCCCCACCCTCCCCTCCCCTCCCCTTCGGTCCACTTCCCTCCCCTCCCCTGCTCGGGTTTGCAGGAGATGGTCAGCGGGAGGACTGGTTCGAGTTTTCACGACAACGGATCCGTCATTTTTGCGTGTACTGAAGCGTCATCACAGAAAATTTATTTTATTTCGTCCATTCAGAGTCCTGTTTAGTGGCAAAAAGCTGGCGAAATTGCTTTACAAACTGTCCTTTTCGTGGCTAACTTACGATATAGCGCAAAGAAGTCTGCTTAGAGTGTATATGTAGTTCCCCGGTCATGCATGTGCCGGTCGCGATGAAAGCCTGAGATTCTCAAACTTGGAAAGGACAAAAAAAGCTGGAAAAGGTAAGTGATTTGAGTTTTAAATTACATGTAGTAAGTTTAACTTTCAACCTAATGTCCAACTGGACAGGGTTCAGGGTTATTTTAGACCTTTTGGGGCGATTGATTATTAGTTTCTATTTGATATTGTGCACATCTAACTAGTTTAAAATTCGTTTATTTTGTTAAGCTTAAGCTTAATTACAAACAGATTGGCAAAAGTCTGCGACTCTGAGCGCTGAAAAAAATTAAATATCACAGGGCGTAACATGTCGATCAAAATCGATCATCGAAAACGTAGTCGATAAGTCGACAGTACTCGATATTTGTCGATAATTGTCAATCGACAGGTTTAACTTGTCGATAAAAGTCGATAATCACAAGATTTTCATGGCTACGAAATTAACCAAACTAATAATAGCTCGAACGACTTTTCTATGGAAGCATAAACCGTGTTTGATCGAAATCAAAACATTCTTCTAACAAAAAATGTTAGATAAACGTCATCTAACATGCCGGCTACACGTTCTAACATTGTTGAACCAAAAAATGTTATATAACAATGTTAGAACATGTAGCCGGGGCTTAACGGCAATAAACTTACATAAAAAAACTGAGCAACCAAGTGGTTTGTTATTCAATGTAGAATTGAATAATCACCTTAAGAAATGATTAACCAAGATAAACAGTGGTTTGTTCAGTGCTTGATGGACCCCAAAAAGCTGTTTAATTCTGTTAAAATTGATAAGCGCTGGAGTTTAATCAGGTTTTATGAGAACAGGACACAGAATCAGCGTGACACAGTGTGACAGAAGGCGGCGATCAAGAAATAGCATGAAACTGAGATGCATAAATCACTGATAAGACTTAAAATGATTTGACACGAAAATGAATCACTTTATTGGAAGAAAAGAGTAGTTTCTCATTTCAGCTTGTGTTTATTTGAGCTTCCAATTACAGTGTAAAATCGGTAAAATAAAGTCTTGACATAGGCGATCCTGCTTTGTTTATCCGCGTTCACCAACAACGATCAATTTAACAACAACAACAACAATTTATTTTCAAATAATAAAACAAAATACATATGTATATTAGCAACCCGCAAATAACTAAAGTTAATTGTGGCGGGTTGCTGCACACTTAACAATTACAGAAGCTCACCTTAAAGTAAATGATAACATTAGATACGATTTTTTAGACTATCAAAATTATTGACATGTTATGCCCTGATATCAGCTCGATAGTAGCTTTCGTGGTAATTTTCGAAGTTAATACATATGCTACATGTATACGGTAAGGTTTTAAGCTTGCTCTCAACATGTTTTGTCCACATTTGAAGTTATAAGAGCTTTTAAATATGACTTGTAGCTAGAAAGATGTTTCATTGCCTTTCTCTTCACCTGTTTCACTGTATTTCAAGTGCGAAGATGTACATGTACGTACAAATCCCCATGGTGGGGCTTCTGAAAGAGTGCAAATGCGGAGGGACAAAATCAAAATTTTATTTTAATAATTAATTATTTCAATAAGTAATGGTGACAGCAATTGTTCACAAATAAATGGATCTTTATTGATGTTAGAAATTCTTTCATTTTTCCTCAGTATTACTTACATCCGTTCCCTCATTGATTTCGTTCAAAATATTTGTGTTTAATTTATTGTTCCTGCAAAACGTTTGACTCTGACGTGGTCCTCTTAAATTCTTGATCGAATTAGAATTTAGAAATGTTGGTAAATAAGACCCAACATCATAACAATTTACCGTGATACATGTATTATCTTCTGTGGCACTTGAAGGGTAAGGCACTAGCCTGTGTTCAGTCTGTTGCTTGTTGCTCCGGTTCACTTGAAAAGTGTGTGGCCCACACAATGTTTATCAACCCAGTTTTTGTATTTTTGAGGGCAATCAGGAAATTTAAAATAAGAAAAACTAAGCATTGTACTAGTCAACTTTTAAAATCTGAAAGAAAAGGTTGTTTTGACAATGCCCCACCCCTAGGCTGACCTGTTTTGGTAAATACCCCACCCTTGGGAAGGAAAGGTTCTAAAATGCCTGACAAATGCCGGGGGTGGGGTGGGAGGGGGGGGGGGGGGGGTGAGTGGGCTTGGGATTATTGATGGAGCCATAATCTGTTCTTCAATTTATTTATTTAATAATGCCCAATCTGGCAGCATGTGTTATAATTCAGAGTTCTTTCTACCATGTTTTTAGAAGCAGCTGGTAGAAATAATTAAATTTCTAAGAGACACAATGTAATGTATGCGAGTTACATGTACATGTACATGTACAGTGCAAATGCAGTTTTGTATAGCAGAGTGTACATGTGAGCTGATGTTATATAACTTATGTTACATGTGAGTTTGTATGATTTGGTGCATATTTATGTCATGCAAAAATGTTTAAAATATTTTAAAATCTGTTTGCTCTTCAATTCTTAGACTTCAAACTTAGTATGGAAAATTATAACTAATCTGTGGATTTCAAATGGATTTGTAGCATTTTTGGGTGCTGCGAAAAAGGCCACCCAGTGATTAGTGCAAAAAGTTAAGGTTCTATTGAGGTACATGTACATTGAAACATGGGCAAACTGGATTTCTTTCTTTCTTAAAAACATGAAAACAAATAGTAAATTAAAGTAATAAACACTTGATGGATAGGACATTCTTCTTAGTGAATTGGTTATATACATGTACATGTACAGTTTGATCATTCACTGGTGAGAATTAAAATATTTGTAGTCTCTCCACTATTTATTGAGCCTCCTTTTATGCAGTCATGACAATGCATGACTGTAAGAGGAAAGTGTTAGAATAAACAGACTAGGCCGGTGCCTATTTTCTGAACACACAGCATGAATTACCCAGCATATTCCTGAGCCATTTGTTGCTATGCAATGTAGTAGCCAGCTCTGCATCAACTTTGAAATATGGCTGAAAATGATCCTTCCATTCTTAATAAAAAAAAATACTCTTCAATTCTTGGACTTCTAACTTAGTATGGAAAATTATAACCAATCTTTGAATTTCAAATGGATTTGTAGCATTTAGGGAAAATGTCACTGTATTGCTGTCAGTGACAGTGACACTGCTAAATTACAAAACATCAAGAACAACTAAAATTATCCTTACACTGTTTCATATTCATGAGATGCATGGCTCTTAGAGCCCTTTCACTGGACTGTGCATTAGGGGATTCCCTCTTTCCTCCCATGTAATATGAACAGTATTAAAGCTGTGACAATGAAACTTGGATGGTATAATTGTACACAGCTTGAACTTGTGGTGTCTTTAACCCATTGCAGTATTTGATTCCCAAATGTTTTGAGTGCTTTTCTAGGTAAAGTCGCACTCGGGCCACGATGGCCCACACGGCCGGAGCTTAACCCGGTTTCCGTAGCATGAAGTAACTAGGAATATTGCTACTCCCCCCTGGATGGGATGCAAGTCCATTGCAGGGTTTCCCCCAGCATTTTGTCGCCGGTACCCATTTATACACCTGGGTGGAGAGAGACAGTGTGGAGTAAAGTTTTTTGTCTAAGGAAACAACACGACGGCAGAGACCAGGCTCGAACCACCGACCTTCAGGTTGAAAGTCCGACGCACTAACCACTAGACCACCGTGCCGCCCACGAAACACCGAGAAACATAAAATTGTGTCTAAAAAGTAAGACTAGATTCAGTAGCTGACACTCAAAACCACCATCGTTAACTGAAATGCAAAGTTATATAAACACAAAACTTGCTGGAACAAAAATCCCATGTGGCAATAAGCGGTGAACACAATATCAAACAGTTCTATCCATCCATGAATGCCAAGCATTGTCTTGAAAACTTATATGCTGTTATTCTTCTCTCTGCTTCTCAAGTTAACACACATTAGGCAATGAGATCACGAGGCCTCAATTGTCAACCAATCAGATCAGTGAGACAAAAATATGCATGCATAAATTTGCATGCACAAATGAGAAAAACTTCTTCCTTGGCTACATGTATGCCATGAGTAATAAGATTTAATATATACTTTAAGATAGGTCACATGATTGTGATGGTATCAAATCAGCCAAGAGTTCATACAGATCTCCATACAGTATTAACCAAATTTGACTCAAAATCAATTAAAACCAATACAAGGATGCTTCATGAAGAAAGATCTAACATTGTAACTGGTACTTTGTAATAAGAGAACCACAGTTTCAGTTATGCAAGACATGTTTCATCAGCCTTGCTCTTCTGTCATTGTCAGTTATGTGTACAATTAGGAATCTAAAGATGCTCTATTTTTCTCACCCTTGTGTTCTGCAGTAAGGAACTTGCTTACTCCACTCCTTGGAAAAAAAAAATTGCTTAAAAGTAAAGTGCTTAAGTATATACTCAAACAATTAGTTCTATGTTTACCTGTAGAAAGGCAATCAAATTGCAAACTGTTTTTACAAGCCCCAGTACCTTGCTTAAAGTGAAAGAATAATTTAATGTTACTATAACAATTACAAACAGCAAGCAGGGCTGTCACTGAGATTCAAGTGCTGGGTAAATGCAATTAGTAGGTGGGGATTCTAACAGCTGAGGAGTTCTTTTGGTTCTATTTTGCTAATCTATTTTCACATGGAAGTAGCTGGAGTCACGCTTATAGTAGCCAGGGGAAATACCCGGCCTCTGGCCCTTAGTGACAGCCCCCCTCGGCTGAACTAGGTGCATGTATACCAGCAGTTAAAAAATTTATTAATAAATTCAAGATGCTCACTTGCTATATTATTCAAATTGTTTCTCCCAGGAAACATCACATACTCTACATGTACTGTCATGGATTTTGGACATAAAAGTGTACACCACATTGTAAACCCACTGCAAATGTGTGATCTTTGTAAGGTATGTTAATTTAAAATTGTTAATATACTAGTTTCCATGTAAATAAGAATAATTGGTTGTGGGTTTAGTGTATATTACATGCATGTTTATATTATGTTTTCATCGTAAATACTGAACATTTACATCTATATTTTGGGCCTCTTTGTGCGTCTGTACGACTGCTCCAGCACAGTATTAAGAATATTACTATTGTTAAGTTATACTGTACATGTACTATGCCTATTATATGGACTACACATGCTCGAAACATAACTTGCAAGAAATTGTCTCTTTCATTGTGACGGTAATTGCATTGCCAATTTCATTTAGCCACAGCGTCTTGATCCAGGAGTTCTTAAGAAGGTGGTTCTGAATGAAGAAAAGTAAGAAAACTGAATATTTATGGCCCTTGGGTAGTGCGGAGGGGGCGGGGGGGGGGGGGGGGGGAATTGCCAAAAATTGCTACAGCTTGGTAATAAGTAACTCATGGCAGGGCCAGGGTAGTGTTTAAACTAGCCACAGTGTGTATTTATGCTAATCAGATGTCCCCGGATAAATAAATGAATTAACCCTATTCGGCCTGGGGGTGGGGGGGGGGGCACAAAGTGCCTGCGCTAACTTTGAACATTCATAACTTATTTAATATGTATTCAGACGCCATCAAACTTTGCGACTTTTCCTAAAATTTATCTGGCAACAATTTAATATGACAATTTTTTGATCACGTGACTTGATGTTTCCATGGCAACAAGATTTTGACAGCCATGTTTTTTAAATTTGCATAAAAATTATTTATACCTTTGAATGAAGAAAAACATTGAAAAGAAAATGAATGCAAAAAAATGGAGGTGACACCAACTTTAATTTAGTAAAGTTAATGCAATGGCTACCAACCGTTGATGTGGTTAGTTTTCTTCCTCTGTGCACGGCTGAGTTGCATGATGTAGTGTGGCATTGTGACATAAACTGTACATGTATGTGCAGTAAAGATGGACATAAACAATTACTGCAAACTTTCTATTTCAACAGACTGTTGAAGAGGCATCCCTTGGTATATTCAGTACTGTATAAGCATAAGGTGGATTTTCTACGACTGAAACAGTAAATGGAATTTTTTACAATGACTAAAATATTTTCAATTAATAATAATACTGTCTGTTTGTGAAAAGCATTGTAGTGTAATTATGTGACCTTCCCTTTAAATCATTAAAGGGTCAGTCTCAACCAGGGTACATTGCTTTCTGAGGTTCTGTTTGTGGCCATTTTTGGGTGCTGCGAAAAAGGCCACCCAGTGATTATTGCAAAAATTTAAGGTTCTATTGAGGTACATGTACATTGAAACATTGGCAAACTGGATTTCTTTCTTTCTTAAAAACCTGAAAACAAATAATTAAAGTAATAAACACTTGATGGATAGGACATTCTTCTTAGTGAATTGGTTATATACATGTACATGTGCATGTACGGTTTGATCATCCCCAGATCATCATACAGAATAGAGAGTTTAAGCATCATGACAATGTTTTTACTCTTTTCTAAAGCTTAGTCATCTTCCAAGTGAATGTACACTGGTTGATATAGAGTGTTTTCACTGTGACATGACATCACAGCGGCCATGTGGGTGTCCCAAAACAATAAAACGGCGACCATATTGGTGTCCCAAACTAATCCTGTGGGGATTGAACTATTTTCTTATGCAAACACTTTGTTTTGTTCAAATAAATTAGCATAGCTGCAGACCACGTGAGTGAAATGCTATAGGGCGATCTTTGTTTACACTTTTTGACTCATTAGCATATGTGCATCATTTTCTAATCGAGCTACAACAAAATCAACTCTGAATATTGAAAGAACATACTACTATTAGCTTCTCTGGAAATTTGAACCCGATACACTAGATACTCTTTGTGCAATGCTGTTTTCAAAACTTTAAAAAATTACAAAGAATGTATGGGCTTATTAGCGCTTTTGCCACCCAGCAATTTTGCAGTTTTGAATAGCTTATATTTTCTTAAATATTGCATGCAAAGAGCTAAAAATTGGGTAGATTACTAAATTTAACAAGCTCTTTCAACTGTTGAAGTCAATTCGTATTTAGCGCAATGTCTTCTCTACGTAAATTCGTATGCTAATGAGACAAAAGGTAAACAATGACGTCAGCAAAGATCGCCCTATAGGGAAAATAAGGAAAGTGAGAAAAGTTTTATAATAATGACCAGTACATTTTGTCAAATCAATAGGCCATTTGCGAGTTGCCTTTAGCCTCTCTATCAAAGCGAGGCTAGGTGCGAAACCTTTCATATGAAAATGAGTTTCCATTCACATGCAAATAAGTTTTATTTGCATGTGAATGGAAACTCATTTTCATATGAAAGGTTTCGCACCTAGCCTCGCTTTGATAGAGAGGCTAAAGGCAACTCGGAAATGGCCTATTACTGCGTCAGAAAGTCTTTTTAATGTATTATCATTGAAATTTAAATAAATATGTATTTTTTCAAATACTGCTGATTATAAATTATATGGTGTTATTTTGCAACATGCATGTAGCATTTGACATTACAAATATGCACCAAAACAAGTGCAAATATGACACGTTATTACACTCAGCTACAAAACAGCTACAAAAACTTAGCCTTCAGGAGAATATTTTTGTCGCATAATAAACATTCAGTAAAAAGTTGTGGACCCCTGTAATACAGCTGGGCATTTTTACTAGTCAGTAAATACTCAGCCGTATTACACAACTTTACGCTGAATAATCTCTATTTACTATTAAGGGTAAGCACACATTACGGAATTGCGCCCATTGAAATACGTCGATCGAAGATGCAAATTTTGCTGCCAATCAAATGTTCCCCTATTATTTCTAGGCGAAAATAGATTCAACAAGGAGCCCGTTGGGCTTCGAAACTGGCTCGTTTGGTCTCATTTTCCACCCGGTTTTCATTTTAGAGTTTTATATTAGCAATCCACAATAGACAATCTAGAGTCTATTAATATGCACAGTCCAGTCCACATTTACATTCCACAGTCCGCTTTACATTCCACACTGAGGCTACAATTTCAGGTCTATATCTTTTTCTCTGAACTTTGTATTGTTTTTTTTCGCTTTAAAATCCTTGAAACCACCTACTACAAGGAATCAGGATTGTTTAAACACAGGCATTCTGGAGAATCGGTGATAGGATTTCGAATAAATAAACAATATCAACATGATCGATCAAATAATCATCAACAGCCGACCATAGCGTGACAGAAATACGAGATCTGTGGAATTTGAACGTGACTCCATGACGTAATGCTTGAGAATTGTTTACTCAGCAGTGACTTGCCGGGACGTGTTTGTTCAATGATTTATTCGATCTAAACTCAACTGTTTGACAATTGATTTCGTTAGAAAAGTTCAAAATTTTACCAGAAATAGAACACATCCTGAAATCACAGCGATTTAATGTTTAACAATTCCGCCGAAATTAGAACGGTAAATACTTCAATTGTAAATTGTCGTTTCAATGACATCACTACCGGAAGTAAACTAGGTACGGTGTTGGCCGCAGCAAAATCGATTCCCGGGGCAGGTGACCCGACAGGGAAAAAAAAAGAAGGTATTTTAAGAACAGACTCGTCGAAGCGACGAGCCAGTTAACAAGTCTATTATTCAGCAGACAGCAGAAGAACAATAGGTCTCTCGCAAGGATAATTCGGTCAAGTTTATTGACGCACGTTGCATGACTGCATCAGAAAAGCGATTCGCACTACATTGCTGCCCCCTCAAACTCTTTATATTTAGTACGAACCCCCACAACACCACAATTAGCACCTTTGAAAAGCAGGTCATGTGGTGTACACATGTTTATTTGCAGGATTTACTTGAATGGCACAGATTTTTCTTCAACATTGTTTAACTTCTTTTCTGGACTATAGTCTGGAATATGTTGAATTAATAATAATATATTATTTCCGGTTTCACTTGTAATAATAATAATAATAATAATAATAATAATAATACACACTAGAAATTTATAATAACGATAGACTACAAAATGTTTAAGGTGGTAGTGACAAGGAAGGCGATATAGAAGCCGGGGGTTTATGAACTATAGGCTTCCTGTAAACTATAGGCTTCCATAGCAACCGGTTGTCGCCAAACTTTATAAAAATGTCTCAAAGATAAACAAACAGCTACTGAAGACGGCATGTGTTAATCCTAAATGGTTTTTAAAAAAAATCGGGGACACATCTTAAGAGGGGATAGCGTCACCCCCCCCCCCCCCCCCCCTCCCACCATTGGACGCCACAATTTTTCGTGGAACTTGTCTAAACTTGTCTAGGGGGATGGCATGGTGGCATTTGGCGATATAACGTGGAATAAGCCAAGCTAAATTTTGCTATTTCGGCGGGACCGTGTCCCTTTAAGGTGCCTCCAAGTAGTTATTTTGGTTTTTGGTTCACACTTCCCTTTTTGTACATAATCTTACTTTAGCTCAATGAATCTGATTTTGATACCCGATGTTAAGCTTGGGTAAAAGTTTTGGAAGATGCTCTTTTTATGCTAATCAGCGTTTCCACAGCGAAGGTAATCAAATATGGCGAAAAACAGTTTTTCGGCCTAAATATCTTTCGATTTTGGGACTACCCGCGACAATGAAATAAATGCGCTATAATTTACACAGTGTGGCACACTAAATGGAAAAATTTCAAACAAATTAAACTGTTTGATTTTGAATAAATCGCTGAAATATTTTTAACATGTTTTCTTTTTCATGTTTGAAAGTAAGAGATATGGAACGTTTAGACCGCTTACATTTCAAACATGAAACATGTTTTAACATCAAACATGTTAAAAATGTTTCCGCGATTTATTTAAAATCGAACAGTTTAAAGTGTTTGAAATTTCGCCATTTAGTGTGCTACACTATGTAGATTATAACGCATTTATTCGCTTGTCGCGGGTAGCCCGAAAATCGAAAGATATTTTGGAAAAACTGTTTTTCGCCATATTTATTTACCGTTGCTATGGAAACGATAATTAGCATAAAAAGAGCATCGTCCAAAACTTACGTCCAAGCCTAATATCTGGTATCAAATTCAGAAAAAAAAAATTCTTGGAGCCACCTTAATACTTCATCACTTATGCTCGACGATTTTGCTGAGAATTGATAAGGGTATGTATTACAGCGGTTACCATTGACACGCGACCCACCGCCTTCAAAACAGGCAGATAAAGTTGAGTTCTAGTGGACGTCAATCGAAGAAATTAAAAATTAAAATTATTTCGGATTCTGACAGGATTTCAAGCAAACAGAACTAAAATATCGACAATCTTACCCGCTGAGAGAGGGTAGAACTTAATCAAAATGTATTTCCAAGTCAGTCTAAATAAAAAGAAAAGCTTCCGTTTACAGAAACCGTATTTTTAGAATAAAACTTTCCAATTTTAGTGCACGAGATTATTTGCAACCCAGAGATGCATGATGAATACTAGGCGGATCACAATCATAAAGCCACTGCTGCACGCAGCGCCAATTTTTTACCATGTTGATTCAGATCTTCTCTTTAAACGATAATTGATTTTGAATTTGGTTGTTTTAACTGGTTTACTATTTCTTTTTGGTAAATTTGTTCGAAATCCAGTTGTAATTTCAAAAACAATGTTAACGCCTTTCCTTTGATTGAAGTCCACCAAACTCAAGTTTGACCACCTTTGATGAAGTGCGATGGGTCGCATGTTAATGGTAACCCCTGTAATTCAATGTAAGCTCATTTAAGATATTTAAAACAAGCATAACGGCAAAATTGTTCACTGGGTGTGATTTTTTTTGTTCAAAAATTGGAGTTCATTTCAGCTGGATTATATCATTAAAAATATGTTTTCTTAGTTAAATCGAATTCCATCATACTATTGCTAAATAATAGCTGTAAGTTTATATTATTACTCATGCGCGTAGCGGCATGAGGTAAGGTTTCGGCTCCGTTTTTCTTGTTATTATTTTTATTATTGTTATTATTTTTATTTGTTGTGTCACAATTTTGCATGCAAATTTATGCACGCATATTTTCAATTGTACACTTCCGGTTCATAGCTTTGCCACTACACTACCTGTTTAGTTACGTCCGGCTACTGTCACTTCCGGTAAAAGAGCGTTACTCAAGTGTCACGACAGCGTTTCCTACAACCCTACTTACATTAGCAATGTTCATGTTTGGTATACAGCTATTTCAATTAACGTTGTCGGATGCAATAAGCTCAAAGCCAAGACCGCAAGGTAGTATGGGATTTATATGTATAAATTCACCACAACTGCTATTAACAACTATCCACACTACCTTGCGGTCTTGGCTTATAGGCTTTGAGCTTTCATCCGACAACGTTAATTGAAATAGCTGTATACAAGACTTAGAAGTAATATATCAAACACGAGGAACAGTGTTTCATCAGATTTCCAAACACCGAGAAGTGGATTGGAAAAACGAAGCGCAGCCGAGTTTTTTTAAACCACTTCAAGGTGTTTGGAAATCTGATGAAACACTGTTTCGAGTGTTTGATATATTACTTCTAAGTAATAAGCTTCTCAAACTGATCGTTAAATGCGGATAAAACGAAGGAATAAAATCGCCAAAATCTATGCAAATTAAGAAACGATTTCAAAACCTCCTTCACGGTAGTGATTTCCTTTGTGTTCTCATCATGAATTATTAATGAGTTTGAGAAGAATCATTTCCTTCATTGTGGTACAGCCTTCATTTCCAAACCAATCAATAGTAAACAACGTGGTTTGCAGGAACGATGACTGAATGAAAGGAGTACTCTTCGCCATGTCGGACATCTTCTTATCATGATTACAATATATCATGAAACTAACTTACGCATGCGCATGAGTATAGGCTGCTAGAAGCCTCTTGTTAATAGTATATTCGAAAAAGTTATGACCCAAAGTTTGTCATTGTCAAGTGCGCCTAAAATAACAACGGAGCCACCTTAAATGTTGACGTTTCTAGTTTTTCTTGAGCAGCTGTTCTGTAATACCAGGCCACATTACAGACCGTTTCGAAGATTTTAAACTTCGTCCAATTTTACAATAATTTAATAAAAGCCAATTTATAACGTTTAAAATAGTTAAAAAAGAATGAAATCGTCTGCTTTTCGAATAGGTAAGAAATAAGTATAAATAAACAAGTTTTATTTGTGTTATGATAACTTTTAACAGGTATTTATATTCCAACACTATCCGACTTCTGTCTGAGAATGTGTTCGCCAAACTGAAACTTCTCACAAAGCTGTAAGTTATAAGTAACGAAGCCATCATAAAGACTTGAAAATGCAATATGTTAAAGATCATGGTGTATGATTTATCTCATTTTATACAATATAATTTACGAGTTTTTTTAATGGTCATTACCTATGATTTATGAGCGCACAGCTGACAGCATGGATAATCTGTTTTCTCTGTTTCGTCCAACATGGTGGACAGTTTTGAAAAAGTGGACAAAATTATCCCGGAAAGGGCAAGGCAGTTGAAAATTGTCTAGCAGAAGCCGTTGACAATTTGCAAAAATGCGAAACCGAAGCGAAAAGTAGTTTTAGTGGCGTGAAAAATGCCCAAATAGAAATAAAACTCGAACACAGTCGAGTGCTAAAAGGTTAGTTGTTATTCCCTGTTATTGTATAAAATAATTAAATAGATTCAACTTTTCTTTCTTCTTCAATAGAGTACCGAAGTGTGACGTCAGTTGCCACGGTGCTGGTTCTAAACATTAACTGATCAACATAACATTTCTAAGGAAGAACAAAAGAAAAATGCTTAATGATTTTAGTTTAGAACCAGTACCCTTGGTAACTAACAAAAGGTGACGTATTCACTTCGATACTCTATTATCGATTACAGAAGACGGCAAAATGTTCATGCAGTACATTAGCGAAAACCTCGCCTACGGCTGGTTGGCCACTTTTTTTTTTTCTAACCACATTTTGACGTCATCCGTGATCTTTAACTTAACAAACATACGGCAAAATAAAATGTGTTTGTTAAATTCAATATATATTTTGCCTCCACTACTCAACCGGTACACAGAAAACAACAAGCGAGTTGGACTCGCTGGATCTTTTTAGATCGGATATCGAGGAAGAAACAAGAACCTTCATCTGGGAGAGCAGTTCTTTGTTGTTATTGCTAACGATCTCTCTAACTTTAGACTCATCCATAACTAGAACTCGACTAACTGAATAAGACAAGGTGAACAAAACGAAAGTGAACCTAGCACTGCGAAGGCTGACCGTAGAATGTCATACCTTACTAACGGCTCCAAATTACAAACTCGAGTCCCATGACTCACTGCGCGCTAACACCCTCCCCAGACCTCTGATACGTGCCGGCAAAATAGTAATTTATGATAGTACGGTGTAATCACAAATTACATTATATGAACATTGATCCTGCATTTAAAATTAAAGTTTACATAGTACTTCGTTCAACATATGGGGGTATCAGAAGGTGTAAATGAATTGTTTTTAATTACTTGTGATAAGTTTCTGTCTCCATTTTTCCAGGGATTTATCAAACAACACTATAAACGAATTACCTGGAGAAGTGTTTTCCAACCTGTCTGATCTGTTATATTTGTGAGTAAAACGGCAATAGTGCATTAAACAATATCCATACAACTTGCACGATCAGAAACATGAAATAAAATTGTCAAAATAACGAAGCGATACAAAGAGCATAACAAATGAGAGCACGCATATATCAAATTTCTAAACGCTTACTCATGACATGTGGAGTTAAACAAAAAAAGAGAAAATACTCAGTTATAAGACAACAATCGACAAATTTAGTACAAAGATACTCGGATGTAAGACCATTTCAAGATTTGAAGAACATTATAGTTGCTGCTCTTCTCGACCACTCGTTAAAACAAAGCAGAAAGGCGTCGCAGAAACCATGTTAAGGCCTGCAGATATGGAAAGAGGGGGACTGACTTAGAAGGGTCACTCAGCTCTGTTGTTGTTGTTATTTTTGCCGTTTGCCTTACATTTCAAACAGGATCACTCGCTGTGATATTTTGCTTTGGAGCTTGATTGTTTCCAAATTGACCCGTGCTTGTGTCTGCGACAAATTCCAGAACTCCAATAATCACAAATTACATCGCTTAAAATAAGTCAGAAAAATATTTCGTTAGCTGGATTCACTGGTTCGCTTTCTGATATTGAATAAAGAGTTAACAACATCAATTGTAGATAAAAATGGTATCAGTGCGATTTCTTTTTTTCATGAAGCCATGATGTTTTATCTAATCTTAAATGATTAACGTTATAGAATCTTATGTTATACTTATTGCTCTTGTCATCATGAAAACTAAAAGATGTAATACATCTTGCTATTTTCACAGAAAGTTGTCAATAAATGCTTTAAAAGTGCTTCCGGAAGGTCTTTTTTCCAACCTGCTCAATCTAGAATTTCTGTAAGAGAAAAATAAATAGATTGCATTTTTTCCCGGTCATCTGTTCAGTTATCGATCAGAGAAGACAACAAATGTGCATGTAATAAGCTAAAAATTCAGTGACCAACTCGCCTGCGGCTTGTTGGCCACTTTTTTTGTTCTTACCACATTTTGACGTCATCTATAACTAAACATACGTACGGCAAATTCAATATATTATATCAACATTGATCTTGCATTTAAAATTAAAGTTTACATGGTAGATCTCTCAACATTGTATTATCAGGAAGTGTAAATTAATTGTTTTTATTACTTGTGTGAAGTTTCCGTCTACATTTTTCCAGGGATTTATCAAAAAACGCTATAACCGAATTACATGAAGAAGTGTTTTCCAACTTGTCAAAACTGTACTATTTGTAAGTAAAGAGACCGTTACAATTAGAATACAGCCATAATCGTTTGTCAAACTATATCCGTACTACGTGCACGATCAGAACAATTAACTTAAAGCGTCAAAAAAGAAAAACAACACACAAACCGAAGCGAAAGGTAGTTTTTGTTAATGTGAAAAATTCCGAGCACAGTCGAGTGCTTTAATGTTGCTCAACATTTTCTCAACATTGGGGTATCAGAAAGTGTTATTGTTTATAGTTACTTGTGTTACGTTTCTGTCTCCATTTTTTCCAGGGATTTATCAAAAAACGCTATACCCGAATTACCCGAAGAAGTATTTTCCAACCTGTCAGATCTGTTATATTTGTAAGTGAAAAGGTCCGTTGCAATCAGAATACAGCAACAATAGTGCATCAAGCTATATCCATAAAACGTGCACGATCAGAAAATGAACTAAAAGCGTAATAAAAAAAGAAAATAAGACACAAGCTGTGTTTATTTGAGAAAAAAACTGAATCTAAATTCTTCCATAGCAAAACGGATTTTGAATTGTTACTCAAATCCAAGAACGTAATTATGAATCCGCTGAATGCAAATTGATGATATTCAACAAATCAAACCTAAATCCGGAATTTTGAGATTCGTGATGAGGACGTTTTTTATATGATGCTCAGTTCCGATGAGATTTAAGCCCATTTCAATGCATATAATTCGACATTATTAATTTGTTGAAACAGATAGAAAATCAACAGCGAGTCAAAAAGGCTAATTTGAATAACGACAGTGATATCATATATACTAACTGGAATCTAGATTTTTGTCGTCAAGAATCGTCATCGTGTGAGATACAAAATCTGATCCCACATTTATCATTCTACTAAACGCTACAATCTATGTTAGTGTAAATTTGACGTTTATATTCAGTCTCATTTTTTGAAAGGGATTTGTCATCAAACGCTATAACAATACTTTCTCAAGGAGTGTTTGCAAACCTGAGAAGTCTAAATTACCTGTAAGTACGGTAAACATTGTCAACATTTGCGACAGCTAGGTAGAGTGCTCGAGGTTTTTAAATTTCTTACGCTAAGCGATAATTTGATAATGCTCATCAGAAATTCGAACCATTTAACCATCGGACGTTCATGAAAACTTGTACCTCAAATGTGGTACATGAGAGGAATGACATGGTTACATCCCTCCCCTCCCTTTGGATTTTGCGATGGTACAATATTTGGAAAATATCTTATAGTGATGTGCTCTATAATATAAGATAAACGTTATTGTTATGGCGCTTATTGGGATCTGTGACGTCATCCAAGCCGCCATTTTTGATTTTACTAATTATTTAAATTCATCAAAATGAAGCGAAAAAATGTGGTTATTTATTGCAAGTGTTGTAATATATATTGTCTTAGTCAGCTCATTGCGAAGGTATGTTATTACGGTTAGTCGGTCAACGTTTTCGGCTTTTAAAGCGCTAATCGACACCTTCGTTTCGTCGATTGTCAACCACGCTTCTTCGACGCATTTCTCAACTTGCTTTGCTATGGATTTTGCTTCGTCTACATCCTTTGTTCATCTGTTAACCCTGTGATGTACATCCACCCCCTTCCCCTTTAAGTTCAAAGTTGGGAAGTTGTGTCGCCAAAAACCCATTCGAGCCACCTTAAATGGTCTTGCAAATATGTAAACAAGTCGTATTAAGAGCAGATCCTTGCAACAATCAAACAAAATCGCAAATGTTCGGTAAAGATGAAAAAGTCAAATTCGTTCCTCTTTGGCATATAGATAGTCTATGGTAAGTATATGAATGCAATGTAGTTTTTTCCTTGAAATATCTATTTGTTTCCGAAAAAAAAAACGTGAAAAGTCGTTGTCATCTCAGGGTACAATTTGGCAATTCCAAACACATGCAGACCGGGTTGAAATAAGTCAAACGGTAGGCGAAAAACAACAATGATTTTTGTTCATAATTTCGTAATATTACGAATCTGTTTAAAGTTTTTCTATTTTTTACCAAAAGGTGCACATCATAACACCAAAGTAATTGTCTTCACGGTTAACATCCAATTCGATTCACAATGCTTCAGATTTTTGGTCGTTCAATTTTAGACCCGAACTGTCCAACAATTTAAATAACTTTTTTGCCGAATCTAAATCAGAGAGAACAGCTGTGGTATCATCGGCAAATTGAAGAAGTTTTGTTTCCATACCATCAGTATTTTCCCCTTTTACTTGATGTTCAGTTCTGATAGCAATGGCTAGGATTGCTACTGCGATTGAAAAAGGTATGGGGAGAGTGGGTCACCTTGTCGCACTCCTCCTTCCATTGTAGAATATTGTGAGCACAAGACATTATTAATGATACAACTTTTATTATATTTTTTTAGAAAAAACGTTGATCCATCTTATAAAAATGGGTCTAAAGTTAAAAAGTTCTAAACATCTGTTAACAAAAAAACACTCCATCAAAGGATTCTTCGAAATCGATAAAAAAGGAAGCCTGAACGATTTGTTTGTTCTGCTATAATCCATTATGTCCAAAATTGAGCGAATATTTTCACCAATATATCTTCCTGCAACGTAACTGGATTGATTATGATGTATTATTATTTTTTTTTTTCTCAGAGCGCGAGCAGGCGGAATTCTGCGAATCCTGCAATATGATTGGTTCCGGGAGCGGGCGGAAATTTACGATCTTGCCCGCTCACTCTACGATTCCGCCCGGGTTGCGTTAGTAGTATGACAATCACGATTGTGACTCCGTTGTTTTAAGCTTATGAGCCCTGGTATTATTGAATTTTCTCTTTAAATATGGACCCAGGCGAAAGCTACCAAAGCGAAAATGTATTTTAATGGCCAGATAAAATATTTAAGGTTACAGTGTACCTTCAGATCGAAAATTTATTGAACTTTTTTTTTTGTTTTTTGGCGTCAAAAAAAAAGTTTACAGAATGAGCTTTCATCCAAAACAAAAAATATCGAAAAATAGTGAAAATTGACGGAGAAATGACGGCATAACTTTTGTGGGCGGAGTTTGTTTATGAAGCGATATGTTTTTTAAGCGCTGTTTTCTCAAAGTTAATTTTTCGCTTGTTGGGGACACTTTAAAGAGCTACAACTCAAAGGGAATTTGTTCGATTTTCCTCAAATTTGGACAGAAGCTAGACTAACATATAATCAACAAAAACGTGTCGGCGAATTTCTTATTACCGAAAAATTTTTCGTCAAGAGCCATTTCCGTGCGATCATTCCATTTTTTTTTTCTCCCTTTTTCGAAAATATTCTTTAACTTTTCACTGTAATTGAATATGGGAAATCGCCGACAAGTTTTTTTTTTAGCGCTTCGTGTCCGGAAACCCGAAAACAAATCAAATTAACAAAATACAATAATCGATTTGAGTTATAGCGTTTTAAAGCTGATTCGGACGTTCGAATTTAGACGTCGGAAAAAATTCGACAATTCATTTTTTTACCAAATGGTTTTCATATTTTGATAGCCAGCTCTATAAGCTTTAATTTGATATCTAGGTTTAGGTATATTAAGCGTAATATTAAGACGCCAGAGCTGTTATACTGGAGACACCCCCGAAGGTACACTGTAACCTTAACGACACAAATGAAGAAAACCAGCAAAGCTTCACCATACATGGATGACATCGGCTGACATATACAAAGATCCGAAAACAACTTAAAGATCTTAACGCTTGAACGAGGTATCAAAAAGACTCAATGAAGAAAGAGAGATTAAACTAAATGTAAGGAGAAATTAGCCGTAAAATTAAAGGCCAATGTCATTTCTAGAAAAGGCGGGAACAAGTTTGTTGCTGTTTTTTACAAAGTGGCATTTGTAGCTTGAAACAATTACTGTAATTAGACAATCTAACGCTTGTTAACAAAGGTTTTCACTCCATTTGATTTAAGTGTTCTTTTTTTTTCCGGTTTTGTTTTATCTTCTAATCGAGATTCTGTGAATTTTCATTAAAACTCTTGCTTAAATTTGTCTTTCTAGTTTTGTACTAGTTTGTTCTCAATATAAATTTACACGCAATTTCGCGATCTACAAGTCTACATGAATACATGTGAATTGTTACTACACAAGACTAGTGTCTAACTAGAAAACTGTATGGTTTACTTAGACGCTAGGCATTTCCTCTAAAGGTATTTATATTTAGTTATTCGTCGTATTGTTTTAGTAATTTTAGTTTAGCTAGATATATTCTCTTGTAACAAAAAATGTATGGAAATGTGAGATAAAGTATTGTATTGTATTGTATTGTATTGTATTGATCGGATTTTACGAGATAATTCGTACTTTCACTACACTGATCGGTTTGTATACTTTTATTTCTCATCTTTTGCCTTCTTTAACTAAATTCTTTTTTTTTTCACACTGCTATGAATGAACTACGCTCGACTTTTCTTTTATAGAAAAAAAAAACATGAAAAGTTTTAAAGTTAATCTTCAGCTTTCCGCGGCTTCGCTGTTGGCAAGAACATTTATCTTCCTCACCTGAAGCAAACACAACAGCCGTTTATTCTACTGAGAAACAAAAACTGATAGAAATGAGCTCCCTTTGCAAAATATGTATTTTTTTGGTTTATGAATGAAAAAGTTGTCAAGATACCGAGTTAATTTACGTTCTGTTGGCATTGTGTCAGTTTTGCTTTACGCGGCGCGTAAATACGTTTCTTATTAAGCTGTACAAGTGTATCATGATTTTCTAGGCAATCAAAGAATTGAAGTAGGAAAAAAATAAATAAGTTATTTACCGGCCTTGGTCGGTCCGTATATGAAAAAAACTGTGCCCTCGATCTTCAGTACACAAGACCTCAGGCACAGTTTTTTTCCTATACGGACCTCCGGTCGGTAAATAACAAATATTTATTTCTGGTAACATGTTTTAACTCTTTCAGCAATTAGCTTTGGATGCAATTTTTTCGTCTACATTTATAAAAGAAATCGGCCTCCAGTTATTTTAGATCACAGCGATCTTGATCTTTTTTTTTTTTTCATAGAATAAAATAAGAGCTGGTGAAAAAAGCATGTATTGTGACAACTTCTTGTAAAATCTCCTTTTCAATGGAAGCGTAATTTTTATCTCGTTAATGCGCTTGCGCATTAAGCGAGATTTCGAAGTCGAGTACTAAAAAAGGGACAAAAGCTGTTAACAAAATTTTGTGGACTTTTGTCCGGGGGGGTTTCTTGTTCCTTCTTTATAGAAGCTATATTAGGGCATTGAGGATATGGTTGGTTAAAGCGGTTAGGATTTCAAGAAGGGCGTCACATACTGCCACTAAAATGTTTGGGAAGCACCCCCGGACCTATTGTTAATTTCCCTAGGGTATTGGGATGTCAGAACTTGTGATGAACTTGTCATATCTCACATTACGTTACCGCAAAGGTATTAGTCCTTCTTAAATTTCGATATCTCACGTTACCTATCAGTTTCAATCATTTGTCGTAAAGCCATTATAGCTACTTTAAAAGGGTAAAAATAGGTTAAATGCGTTTTCTTGGGAAACGTAGTTTGAGAATTTCACGGTGTATTTTACTAATGGAGAGGTTATAAGAAAGTTAAATGGGACAGGAAAGTTTGTGTGTTAATATGAGCGGTATGGCAGAGCAAAATAGCATGAACTTTGCGTTTTTTTCTATTGAGTTGTGGTTACACATACCTTGGGTTTGGGGCCTTCCCAAGGGTTAATGGCTTGGGTTCGGTTTATCTCAGGTTTCATCTTACCCTTGGGGATGCGGTTACACAGTAAAAGACTCCCCAGGGTAAAATATAATAAGATATGAGTTCACTGACACTGCAGTTTACGCGCGAAAACGTACAGATCGACATGGATGACACGAATCGAGATCTTGTAAGTTTAATTTCAGTCATTCTCCTGCTTATCATTTGATAAATATAACAATCCGGCATTTTTTTTTGCGAGAAGACACCGAAGAAGATGCCTTCAACTACGCTATCTTCAAGGTTTGTCGGCGTTTTATTTACATTTAGGAGCTCGCCACGAACTTGCTCGTCGCCAAGGAGGGCTTGGGTATTTCCACGACCACAGAATTGGTTTCAGCAACTTCTAAATAACAATGCACTCGATCACTGGTGGAAAGAAAATTTTAGAGTTACAAGTAAGCGTGCAATTAACCAAGCGTATCAGAGGTCAACTCAGCAGCAGGCAATTTCCTGTATTAGCTACGTTCTGCATTATGATTGGCCAAGCGGTTTGATTGTGCAATAGTATGGTAAACATGTCATAGTTCTGTTGATTTTCGAAAAAAGGGACAAAAGTTGTTAACAAAATTTTGTGGACTTTTGTCCGGGGGGTTTCTTCTTTCTTCTTTATAGAAGCTATATTAGGGCATTGAGGATATGGTTGGTTAAAGCGGTTAGGATTTCAAGAAGGGCGTCACATACCGTCACTAAAATTTTTGAGGAACACCCCCGGTCCTATTGTTAATTTCCCTAGGGTATTAAAATGTCATGAACTTGTCATGTCTTACGTTACCTCACCACAAAGGTATTACAGTTCTTATTAAGTTTCGATATCTCACGTTAGGTATCAATCTTTCAAATTTGTTTTTAAGTTTATGGAGGGGGACATTGGGGGGCTTTGAACACCGCAACACCGCAAAAAAAAATTACCGAACACTGCATCACCGCAAGAAAAGTAGACGAAACACCGTCACCGCAATACATATTTTTGTCAAGTTACTTATAAATGATAAAGGCTTAGGATTGGCGACCGGCAGCGTATTGAAGATTAACTTGACAGTATTGGACTGCATTTTGTTAAAAATTAAACATAATGGTACGTGCTTTTCATAAGTAAGTACGAAATAAATAACATATAGAGGCTAACTTTAGATCTGACAAGGGTCAAACAGGAAACGGCAACACCGCAGATAATTTCGTTTCACCGAACACCGCAGACTTTAAAGCGCAAACATCGCACACCGTAGGGTTTGAGATCACCGCAACACCGCAAGCTGGGATTTTATTCACCGCAACACCGCATTAAAAAATGAGCAACACCGCAACACCGCAAATCCCCAATGTCCCCCTCTTTATGTGTCCTAGACGTTCTACGCTGTTTGCGTTTTATGCTTTTTGCCGGTTTCCTGTGTGGATGTGTCGGAGACGTTCTACGCTCTTTGCGTCTTATGCTTTAGAAATTTCTTTGTCCGCTTTTTGAGGTTTATAGCAGAGTTGTTTTTCAACTGTTTTAGAGCTGACCTCATCGCCTGACAGATTGTACATGTTTCTTATCTAAACCACAGAAACAACAATGTTGAGGTGTCATGATTATGCAATAGTATGCAAGAGAGGTGAGATTTTGCCTATTCAGCTAACTAAAAATGTTTCGGTTTGATTACGCAAGAGTATGCATTACGGTTTGATTATGCAATAGTACGCAAAAGACGTAATAATTTTGCTGATTTTGTTAACAAAGTTTATCAAGCAAGCATTTTAAGAAGAATTTTTCGCCGTGTCTAAATGCCCGGCAGCCGGGCACGGTCTCAAATAGACTAAATGCCCGGCAGTCAGAAATTTTCACAAAATTTTCACTGAATGGCTCTTTCAAACCTTTTGAGAGTATTTGATGTTCGTTGAGAAATGTCAAGCGATTCCAAAAATTATTTTTCTTTTCCATTTGACGAAATATCCAAGCTTGACATTTCTAAACGAACATCGAATGCTCTTAAAAGGTTTGAAAGAGCCTTTCAGTGAAAATTCTATGAAAATTTCTCACTGCCGGGCATTTAGTCTATTTCAGACCGTGCCAGGTAGTCTGCAGAAATGTTCTTAGTGTCGTAAACATAGCGATCTTATAGTATACCGAAGCTTGAATATTTCGTCAACTGGAAAATCGAAATAATTTTGGGAATCGCTTGGTAATTCTAAACGAACTTTACTAAAGAGGTTTGAGTGAGACGTTCAGTGGAAATTCTGTGAAAATTTCTGACTGCGAGTCTCAGCAGAAATTTTCTAAGTGTCGAGAACATAGCGATCTTATGGTATGCCCAAGCTTGGATATTTCGTCAACTGGAAAGCAAAATAATTTTTGGAAGCGCTTGACATTTCTAAACGAACATCGAATACTCTCAAAAGGTTTGAAAGAGCCATTCATTGAAAATTTCGTGAAAATTTCTGTTTGCCGGGCATTTAGTCTATTTAAGACCGTTCCCGGCTGCCGGGTATTTAGACACGGCGCATTTTATAAGCGATTTCAGCGTGTATATTTTTTTCAAGAGAGATTTTGTCTATAACACAACAGATCGCCCTTGTTAGTGAACACCATCTTAGCTGAACCGCTTCCAAATATCCCTCTAGCAAAGAAAATGCAGACATCTCTTAATTTTCCATCAACCCTACCCGTCTGGCTTTAAAAGCCACTGTTAAACAATTTACAACATCACACAATATTATACAACAAAAGACAAACTGTAACCTCAACAAAATTAGCGATTTTCTAAAACCATACATTTTCTAGTAAACATCAATCTATTGAGATTCCTTAAATTCCTTCGAAACAAAACACTCCCATATTATGAAATGTTTTATCACAATCATTGTCACACAACAACTGATATATAATTATACCTTTAAAATTTTTCATAAGAAGAACCTTCCTTCTTTAATTTACGAAATAACTTTGTCACACCGATACCCCTACAACTTTACAAAATTAACACCCCATCAACGTACCGCCTTAGACACAAAATCTGCACATATTAAAAAAAAAGATGCAATTTCATTCGAAACGTACTCCTAAAACCAAAAAATATGAACACTTTTTACAAGAATTAACTTCAAATAGCAATCAAATACAAACCAATTCATTTCTTAAACTAAAAAGGATCCATTTAATCCCTAATAGTTACATGGCAGTTAGCAAACAGATGACACCGGAAATACAAAACTCTCGACTTGAAAATAAAAAACAGACAAATAGTATATATTCGCAAATAGCCCATTCATAATTACCTTATGCAGCCATTTCTTTTTAAACCCTCCACATACCAAAAATCAATCTCCGCTTAGCTTTTCAAAAAATTCCACATCGATCTCGATACAAACACACAACAGCGTTAAATTAATCCTTCAAAAACCATTGACAAGTAGCTAATTAGTCCATCACAGACATACCGCTAATCGATACCGGAAAACGTAGATATTTCGGCCCTCCCACAACTAAACAAGTTTCAACAAAATATTGCACATCACACAATATTTAATAAAGCAATCTTAAACAATTTGTCAATGTTGCTAACCCTTACATTTAAAAGCGATTTCCGACAACCCATCTTTAATTCATCTTCATTTTCTTTCAACTTACCAATTAAACGTTATATAAAAACACAGACCTAGGGATTGTCTTATCTAACATATCAATCAAAATATAAAAGGTATCTCCGCAATGCCGCAATGTTCTTACTTAAAACGATTTACACCTTTTCAGTTCAAGTGCTTTTCAAACACTACGAACAATGTCTGTCTTGAATACCAAAAAATAAAACAATAATGTAAAACCTAAATCTTTTAACAATATACACATTCTGCAATTTCTTACGACAAAAAATATTGCGAAAACGTTATTATAGTAAGCTCATTGACTAACTATAACATGCCATATGAGCAAGCTGAACCTTCATCTTTCACGCAATCGGCACACCCTTTTATCGCGCAAATAGACACATGACTAAGCAACACCACAGCTATCCTTAAAATAACAAACAAGTGTCTACAAGTATAAACTCGATGAAACTTTAGCACGTTTCGAAATCTTATCATAACTTAAATGACACGCACTATTTAGAGTTTCTTAATATAGTCCTCCTTATTTTAAAGAACATTGTAATTGAATTTCGATGATGCCTCAACTGAAAAAACATTCACTTACACTCATAATAATATCACGTTATTCCGTTCTACATAAAATCTTTGTCCCGTATGTACGCTTTGAAAAAATTGAATATTCAATTTTACCCTCCCCCCCGTCACCCCCCCACACTGAAAAAAGACAAGACGACCCAAAATAACATCGAACTGAAACAATTTTTTTCTAAAATCAAACACAAGTCAGGTGCCAGCAAAACAAAATAACATAAATTGCGCCTTTCGCGCTCCATAATAGTCCGTGATTTAATGTGAACGCCGAGGAGAGAGAGAGAGCGGGGGGGGGGGGGGGGGGGGGGGGGGGGGTACAATTTAAGATAAGCATGTGTGCCGCCAGGGTTCTCAAGCCCTGACCCTATTAAGAATAGAAAATCAAAAAAAATCAGAACTTGTCATGAACTTGTCATATCTCACATTACGTTACCGCAAAGGCATTAAGTTCTTCTTAAGTTTCGATATCTCACGTTACCTATCAGCTTCAATAATTTATCGTAAAGCCAAAAATAGGTCAAATGCGTTTTTTTGGCAAACGCAGTTTGAGAATTTCACGGTGTATTTTTACGAATGGCGACGTTTTAAGAAAGTTAAATGGGACGGGAAAGTTTGTGTTTTAATATGAGCGATATGGCAGAGCAAAATTTGCGTTTGTTCTAGTACGCCGGTGGCGGCTTAGAATTTTAAACATGAACGCTTATCAGCATAAGTGGAAAAGCGTTATTTCCTGAATTATTCTAGAGCTCTCACGCAATGCAAGTATGAACGTCCCAGTATGGGAATCCCGAAACGTCAAGTTGGATATCGAGTTCGAGTTCGAGTTGGACTTCGAGTTGGATTTCGAAATATGAAAAACTATAATCGATAAAAATCGACAGTCGAACCTCCCTTACGGACACCTCTCTAATACGGATACCTCTCTATTACGGACAGTTTCCTGTGTCCCGACAAAATTCGCACATATTTTCTTTAAAAAAGACCTCTATAATACGGACCCTCTCTAATACGGACAACGGACACTAAATTCGGTCCCAGAGAGCAAATTAATATAAACTTAACCTCTTTATCACGGACACTCCGGTGATCAGGTGATGATAGTTTGAGTAAGTAATACAATTTCCTGTTTGCGGTTACAAACATGTATCGCAAGACGTTTTCAGAATAGACCTTATCACGGTTTTTCCAAAATTTTATATGGGCCTGATAGCAATAATCCATCGACACTGCTGGGAAAAGCATCTCAAAAATAGTAAAATGGCCGAGTTTAAAAGCGATATCTTTTAAAATAATGGAGATATATATATATTTTTTTTTTTTTTTAATTTTTTTTTTATTGATATCTCAAAAAAAAAAGTTCTTACATTATACATTAATACACTACACTACACAATACACAATACTCAGTAATATCTCAGCTAATTCATATAATATCTCAGCTAATTCATATATTTAACCTATATTGTGTTACAAATTATCACCTTCCTAAAGTTATAATAGTTATGTTGACATATTTTTCCATTTGTTATAATGAATCGATTCTTTCTTATTCTTTTTTGCTATTATAAGTTCTAGTTTTCTAGTTTCAACTACCTTGGCTTTCAGCAAAGAACAGCTTGGTTTAATGTTTTTTACCCGACAGTAATATATCACTTGTTTGCTAAGAATAATAATGTGATTTAATAAACGGTTATCTGGATTGTTATCTAAAATTCCAAAAAGGATAGCTATTTCATCAAGGTTATCCACCTTTATACCATGTACGTTTAACCAAGAGTTAACAGAAAGCCAAAAGTTCTTAGTGTATTCGCAAAAAATTAAGAGATGCTCGAGGGATTCCTCGTGATCCCGACAAAAGGTGCACATAGGGGAAGGGACTAATTTCATTTTATATAACATTTTGTTGGTGTACAGTATACGGTTTAGAATCTTGTATTGAAAAGCTCGAGTTCTTGTATCTAAAGTGACTCGTCCTGGCAAAGAGTAGATACTTTCCCATTCAAGATTCTCTGATATATTGTATAAAGCGTTGAACTTAGCTTGGGCCGTCGGCGGAGTCTGTATACCGTTTGATTAAAGCAGAGTAAATTGATTTTGAGTTCATACTTTTTAAATCTGGAAAATTATTATCTTGATTAGCTTCACTTTCCTTTTTAAGGAGCTCTTTCCAGTTTGGTGGTATTGAACTAAAAATACCAAGCAAAAGGAGATAATCAGACAAAGAAACCTTTCTAGCTTTGAAAAAATTCCAATTATTTAACTTGGAGTCATTCGAAATAATATCGCCTAGTTTAACAAAACCTGCATCTATAAGCTTCTCCTTATAGATGGGTTGTTTATCTATCAAAAGGTACTGATTGTTCCAAATGACTTCATTCAAGACATCACGTTTTGTTACTGGAGTATGAACATTAAAGTTAAACCATGATTGAAGACATTCTTTATAGTAAAACGGCAGTTTGTCTGGTAAATAAGAAGAGCTAAAATTGCATTGTAATAAGAAAGAAGACCCAAAGTTCTTTAGATAATGTGATAGAAAGACTTTCCAAGGACTAGTATAGTCATCTAAATACTTCTTCAGGCATGTAATTCTTTGTGCTGTAATTAATGATTCCGTGTGTGGCATTTTTAGTCCACCCTTTTCATAATCGCTGATTAAAGATAATCTTTTCACCTTGTCTTTCCCTTTCCACACAAAATTAAAAATTAATGAATTGATTTGCTTTACTATGTCCTTATTAACACAGATTAGCGAAGCTCGATACATAAATTTAGGCATAACAAAGGTTTTCACAATTTGAATTTTGCCTATAATTGTAAGGTTTCTCCACCGCCAACCATTTAAAGTTTTTTTAATCGATTTTAAAATTAGATCAAAGTTCAATTCGTCACTTTTGCGCCGATCATACGTGAAATAGACTCCTAATATTTTAATTGGCTCATTAATTTTCATAATATCCAACGTTTCATGTCGATAATGAGAGCTGCCTAACCAGTAGGCTTCTTTTTTTTCCTTATTGAGTTTAAGTCCAGAACATTTACCGTATGTATCTAATAAAGCGATAAGTGATTCATAGGAACTTTTATCACGTAGAAAATTAGTTAAGTCATCTGCGAAAGCTATGCATTTAAACTCCTGATCCTCTACCATTATACCCCTGATATTTTCGTTTTGTTTGATCGCTGTGAGAAGGGTTTCTAAAACAAGTATGAACAGATATGGCGATAGAGGGTCTCCCTGTCTTACCCCTCTCTCGACTGGAAAGAGAGCTGTCGCTACTCCGTTATTCATAATACAACTTGATATGTTTTTGTAAAAGATGCGCACCCACCGAATAAAGGAATCTCCAAAATTAAATTTTTCTAAAGTCTTAATAAGAAATTTCCAACTCAGCGAGTCAAAGGCTTTCTCAAAATCGATGGTCACCAAGAGACCTGGAAGGCTGTTTATTTTTGTATAATCCAAAATATCACCTATAGTACGAACCGCATCGAAAGTATTCCGCCCCTTGATGTATGCGCACTGGTCAGAACTAATTATATCTGGGAGAACTTTTTCAAGCCTCAAAGCTATAGCTTTAGATGCGATTTTGACATCGACGTTCAACAAAGAGATAGGTCTCCAGTTAGCCACAAATCTTTTATCTTTGTTTTTCTTTTCAATAAGTTTAATTATCCCCTGTTTCTGAGAGTTTGTCAGTTCGCCTTTCTCAAAAGAACAATTCAAAGAGTCAACTAATAGATGTCCTAAAACTGACCAGAAGGTTTTGTAAAATTCTGCCGTCAAACCATCATTACCCGGCGATTTTCCATTCTCAAATTTTTGAAGAGCGTTGAAGCATTCTGCAAAAGTAAGAGCACCTTCACATATTTTCTTGTTATCCTCAGTCAGGTTTGGCATGCTATAATTGTCCATGAATTCTTCGCTTAAGGTGTTGAGGTTGAAGCAGTCTTTGTTCGAGTACAGCTCTGAATAGAAATCATTCAACTCTGTTAAAATCAGTTTCGGAGAGGTTAGAACTTTATCATTTTTGCCAAATAGTTTCCGGACGCAGGAGTTATTCATCTTCTTCTTCTCCAAGTTTAAAAAATATTTGTTATTTTTCTCCCCATATTCATACCAATTGGCTTTAGATCGTATGATATTCCCTTCAATGATATAATCGTACAATGAGTTATATTCAGATTTTATAATTTCCAGTTCAGTAAGATTGCTCTCTGTCGGATCAATGTCACATTTTTCCTGACATTCCTTTAGTTTCTTCTCAATTTCACTGAGACGGTTTCTTCTTTCTTTTGCCTTTGTTTTACTGTATTTTATAGTCACCTGCCTTATCTTATACTTTATCAGGTCCCACAACAGACGTTTGTCTTCCACTTCATCAAATTCCTGCAACCATTCGGGAATGTTTCCATTTATAAGATCAATATAATTTGGATCTTCTAAAAGACTTGAATTAAATTTCCAATATGAAGGGCCTGTTGGTTGTTTTTCAATGCTATTGATTTCAAGTATAATAGCGGAATGATCAGTTTTAATTGCAGATATAATATCTGTACCATCCACATCGTCTTGAAAGTCATTACTAATTAGCCAGTAATCTAACCGACGTTGTATCAAAGGTTTTCTTTGCTTCCAGGTGTAACGCTTTTTATCCGGGTTTCTCAGCCTCCATATGTCAACTAAATTAAAATCCAACATAAGATCTTTGATCTTTTTTGCGGCTTCTTTTTTTTCCTCTTTACTTCCATGACTGTCCAGATCAAGATTTAAAGGCACATTGAAATCACCTCCAATAATAAGCTTATAGTCCGGATCATAATCGCTCTCAAGTAGAATAGAATCTAGATTTTCATAAAATTCAACGGCTTCATTTTTCTTGTCAGGGGCGTAAATATTTATCAACAGAATAGAGGAGTCTTGCACTTGCGCTTCTACTATGACCAGTCTACCATTGGAATCACTTTTAATAGATTTAAATTCAAATTGCAGGGTGTCACGTATCAACACCAGAACACCTTTACTATTACTTGATCCATGTGAGTAATACATTTCACCTGACCACTGATATTTCCATGAATCAATTACGTCCGGTGTGCTATGGGTTTCTTGTAAGAAAATGATGTCCGCTTTTTGATTCTTAACCCACGTAAACACTGATTTCCTTTTGACGGGATCACGAATTCCTCTAACATTTAGGGATACAATTTTAAAGCAAACATTTTCCATTTATTCTTTGTACTATTTTTTATAGCATAAACGTGGTAGAATAATTTTGGAAGGCGATAATTACGGTCTTTTCCAGCTAGGTTTGTTTCGGATGTGCTAAGTATTACATTACACAAAACATATAACACAACAGAAGACATGGGGCGAAAAATTATATAAAACCTTACCTTTCGCTCCAGAATGAACTGTATACAAGCCTTACAATCAACTGATCCTTCGATGTTAAACTGCTTACGCACCCTGACTCCTCTACCGCAGTTTAATTTTCTAAGCAATTAAAGATTTCTGTGAAAAAAAAAAAAAACGCCTAACAGGTGCTAACTACAAGTGGGGCGCAAAATACCATGAAGGTGTTAACTTTTAAGCCTTATGCCGCCATCTAAATTAGCATATACGACGGTAAAGAAAGAGAAAAATTATATACATAATAATTGTTTATGCTTTACATTTTGATATATTTTCCGTCAATATATAATTTATCGGGCTCGGATTTGCTAAAATAGGCTCGCTTGCCTTCCTTCCTGGCTTTCTTCAGTGTACTTATTTGAGTTTTGCGCAATTCATGTAGTTCTTTGGGCATATCTTCATACATATTGTAATCCGTATCTTTCAACTTGCGTCCACATCTCAATACTCGTTCTCGATCAGAAAATCTAAGAAAACGAGCTATAATCATTCGGCTTCCGTTTCCACTCTTCGGTTTTCCCAACCTGTGAACACGCTGAAATTCTATACTCTTTGCGTCCTCTATTCCTAGCACTTGCACCATGAAGTTTGTTAAAACATCCTTGGTATCTTCAATGGACGCTCCGTCGTTCTTCTTGTCAACTGGTTGGAAGTTTTCAGGAATTCCTTCAAATTTTAGGTTTTCCCGGCGACTATACGCTTCTAAGTACAGTAACTGCTTGTGCATGTCGCTTACCTCGTCTTTTCGTTTGATATTTCCTGTTGTGAGATTCTTTAGTTGCTTGTCAACAAGTTGCGTATTGATTTCCATGTGCTTGAACTTCTCTTCCAAAGTGCTCTGCCGTTCTTTTATGGAAACTGCTTCACTTTCCAGATTTGACACTTTAGTCTGGAGGCCATTAACAGACGAGCTAAGATCTTCCATTTTCTTATTTAAGTTATTCAGCTATACTAGGACGAGGTCTATTTTGTCGCCAATACCTTCGGGAAGTTCCAACTGGTCCGCCATGTCGTCCTGTTCTTCGTCGCTTATAGTAGTTTTGAGAGAGTTTGATTCTCTTAGTCGCTTCTCGTCAGGTGAGATACCCGAAGAAATATTTATGATCAATTTGCGCTTGAGGTTTGTGGCCATAGGCGTTTCAAACTGGCAAGAAACTGTTTCGGTAAGAGGAGCTCTGTAAAACACGTCTACATGGTATCACGCTCTCCCCGGTCTCCTAAAATTATTATTATTATTATTATTATTTTATTATTTAAAATAATGGAGATATAGCTCCGCCAAGTCGGCAAATTTCACAGACGTTTGTATCGCGCGGCCAAATATCTTGCCTACCGGTAGGCAAGAAATTTGGCCGCGCGGATCTGGATCAGTAAAATCCTGTACAAGATAAACTAGTAGTTTCCACTGGAAAGTGAAGTGCTGCGAGTAAAGCTTATTGCAGAAGAAGACTTGTTTGGAGATATCTCGTTAATTGCATGTACTTTAAATAGTGAACAGATGAGCGACTTGATCTATTTTGCCATTGGATTAACTTGGCTAATATATATGCCGTTCGAACGGCAAAACCGCACGGCTACTGAACGGATGAACGCGAAGTATGAATAAAGCCGTTTCTGATGGCTCAAAACGGGAAAGTTTGCAGAGATTAGCGACCTTTAATTCTCTCTCAATGTAATGTGCGACTCTGATGAAGATAACGGATGGAAAGCAGAACCATCGACTATGGTCTAAGTAGAATTTCGAGGCGACTGGAGGCGTTGGAGCGATTTTACCGCCGATTTCCTTCGGTGGATCCGATCGGCTCGATGAGCGGAGTGCTGTCTCTTTCAGAGGGAGGACTGAAACAGTTGAACTAAAAATCGCTGGAATCGCGAATCGACCGCAAAACCACTCACTGAGGCACAAGTAAACACACAAAGAAGTTCAGATGAACCAGTTTTATTCAAATATCGTTCCTAATTTTACGCTCAAACTCGAAGTGAATTTTCCCAATAAAAATCCTTATAATTTCGCTATTACGCCATTTACCACGACGTTTATCACTTGAGCTTAGGCTACCTGTGCTGCCAGATGGTACGTTGTGACAAAAGGCAGTATCCTCTCGTGACCTTTTTTCTTTTGTGTAAGTGCCGATTATATTTTTTCATATTTGTATTTTGTTTTTTTAACTCGAAGTCCAACTCGAAGTCCAACTCGAAATCCAACTCGAAGTCCAACTCGAACTCGAACTCGAACTCGAACTCGATGTCCAACTCGACGTTCCGGGATTCCCTGCCATGATCTATCAAGAAACGAAACATAATTATTATCAATTCGCTGTTCTGACACAAATGAGTTCAAATTTTATATTCAAGTTCCGATGAATTTCATTGCATTCTCAAATACTTGTTCATTTGGCTCGGATGGCTTTATGCCGGTGGATTTTCAAGATCAGTTGCTAAAACGCGCCACACTGTGAAAGAAATTTCCGGGAATATTTAAAATTTTACAAGATTTTGGTCTATTCTCTTGCCAAATAATGCCATTTCAATGTAATCGATTTTTGTAACAGTTAGCGTAAACTTCGAGTTCTACGAAGGATTCGAGTTTAATCAATTTTTGCATAACCAGAATTCAATTGGATAAAAATGTACGACGATGAGTCGTGCACTTGTAATAAGCTGAGCGTGCAAGGCCTAGCCGTGTGGTTTTAACGCAATGAGAAGTTCGTAGACAATATAATAATTAAGGCCTTTAAAAATCAGTTGAAATCATTAATTCAAATGGATGGACTCGATACCTATTTAGTTTACTCTTAATTCAAAAGACAAATAGTATTGAAATATTTATGAAGAGGAATTTAACCGTTGCAACCCCTTAAAACTGTACTTATCTATATCCATGGTGCACTGTATTAAATTTTTCTTAATAGGTTTTTAGAAGACTTACCTTCTACATGCAGCTGAAAAAGCTAGGCTTAAACGTAACAGTCGCTAGACTGTCAAAAATGCCAACGAAGGTTTTAGCGAGCTCCACGCAGCTGTAAAGCGCAGCGAATACAAGCTAAAATTACAGCCTTTACTGAGACACTTACGATACGACCAAAAACAGATCGCTGCATTCACCCCTCTCATAAAATAGAAGTCTGTATACAGGTGAACATTTCAAGTTCGTTTACCAACAGGTTGCAACTGAACTGACTGAAAATTCTAAAAACTGACAGGAATCTTCTGCGACACCTCCTTTCAACAACCTTGACGGGCTTTTTTAATTTCGTTCCTATAGGTGGTTTGCAATCAATCTCTAGAGACATAGATAACAATAGTGAAACGAACAAATGCTGGTGGACGAACAAAAGGAGCTAATGAGAGAACTATTGTTTATGTCCACCAGCATGGCGGCGATGACGTAACATGAAAACCACCTATAACAAATTAAGTTATCGTCTCTTTCGTAAAAAAATACGTAAACATTGGGAACATCAAACTTTAAGAGGGTATAAAGGAAAAGTAACACACATCTGAACAGCGCCACCATTTTGGACGGCAATCTATCCGTTCCGATGTTAATGCGTAACTGTTTCCTCCTTTCCGGTTCTAGATTTCTGTTCGTGAAATGACCAGATTTTTTCCGGATATATAATTGATACTATCCATTAGATTATTACAATGGAACTCAATTCATTCTATAGGTGTCAGAACATTCACTGAAGCGTGATGCTTGAAGTTGTTTCTCGCGGTGAATTTGCCTGTAAAGAGCTGTAAACCCGGCGCAGCTTTTTCTCGACAGCTACAGTGAGCTTACTTTACCATTTTGTAAACAAGGCCAAACACACGACAAATTAATCTAGCACTGCTAAATAAGGGTGCTAATGGGGGTACCCAATTGTCAGTTAAGAAGAGGCTACACTGGTAGCCTATACTCATGCGCTTGTATAAAAAAAATTTATGTTTTTCTTTTTTAACTGCGTCACGCTGTCGGAAATCGGTTCATTTCAATATTTTCATTCATTGATCTTATCAAGTGATTTAGCTTGACAAGTAGGAAATTACGTATATCAGTAAGGCTTTTAAATTTGCAAAGTTAAGATAAGGTTACTTTAAACGCCGTGTATAAATGCCCGGCAGCCGGGCAAGGTCTCAAATAGACTAAATGCCCGGCAGTCAGAAATTTTCACAAAATTTTCATTGAAAGGCTATTTCAAACCTTTTGAGAGTATTCGATGTTCGTTTAGAAATGTCAAGCGCTTCCAAAAATTATTTTGCTTTTCCAGTTGACGAAATATCCAAGCTTGGGCATACTATAAGATCGCTATGTTCTCGACACTTAAAAAATTTCTGCTGAGACTCGCAGTCAGAAATTTTCACAGAATTTGACTTAACGTCTCACTCAAACCTTTTAAGACTATTCAAAGTTCGTTTAGAAATGTCAAGCGATTCCCAAAATTATTTTGATTTTCCAGTTGATGAAATAGCCAAGCTTGGGCATACTAAAGATCACTATGTTCACGACACTGAGAACATTTCTGCAGACTGCCGGGCACGGTCTGAAATAGACTAAATGCCCGGCAGTGAGAAATGTTCATAGAATTTTCACTGAAAGGCTCTTTCAAACCTTTTGAGAGTATTCGATGTTCGTTTGGAAATGTCAAGCGATTCCCAAAATTATTTTGATTTTCCAGTTGACGAAATATTTTGTGAAAATTTCTGACTGCCGGGCATTTAGTCTATTTGAGGCCGTGCCCGGCAGTCTACAGACGTTTTAAAATGTCATGAAGCTAGCGATCTTACAATATGCCGAAGCTTGAATATTTCGTCAACTAGAAAAGCAAAATAATTTTTGGAAGCGCTTGACATTTCTAAACGAACGTCGAATACTTTGAAAGAGCCTTTCAGTGAAAATTCTATGACAATTTCTGACTGCCGGGCATTTAGTCTATTTCAGACCGTGCCCGGCAGTCTCACGCTGCAGAAATGTTTCTGTGAACATAGCGATCTTTAGTATGCCCAAGCTTGGCTATTTCATCAACTGGAAAATCAAAATAATTTTGGGAATCGCTTGACATTTCTAAACGAACTTTGAATATTCTTAAGAGGTTTGAGTGAGACGTTAAGTCGAAATTCTGTGAAAATTTCTGACTGAGAGTCTCAGCAGAAATTTTCTAAGTGTCGAGAACATAGCGATCTTATAGTATGCCCAAGCTTGGATATTTCGTCAACTGGAAAAGCAAAATAATTTTTGGAAGCGCTTGACATTTCTAAACGAACATCGAATACTCTCAAAAGGTTTGAAAGAGCCTTTCAGTGAAAATTTTGTGAAAATTTCTGACTGCCGGGCATTTAGTCTATTTGAGACCTTGCCCGGCTGCCGGGCATTTAGACACGGCGTACTTTAAAGGCCATGAGAATGACCAGAGTGAATGCGTTTTTGGGATTGGACTTAGAACAGCCGCTTTACGAAAATTATTCGACATTAGATTCTCATACAAAAACCATAATTTCTCACCTGTCAAGATAGCTTCCAAAACCGTAATAAGGATCGTCAGTATTAAAGATGTCTGTTTGATACAGGATCGTACACAGAGAGTATGGGAAGGAAAAAAAATCGAAACTCACTGATGCTTGTGTCCAATAAAATACGGTGTGTCCACTTACTTTGGAGTCTGCTTAATACAGGTTTTAGTGTAATCAGAAATCTTACTCATTTAATCTAACACTGAAAAGGGCTCGTGTGGTTAACCCCTGGGTCAACCCGCGTTCGCGTGCTAGGACAAAATGACGAAACAAAATATACACCATACCACTATCACTTGTCACACTTCCCATTAGAAAAGGTAGCTCCATTTCCAACTGAGCCTTTGTAACAGCTTTCCCGTCGATCTTCTCTAATCGGAACAACTTTAAATCAAACTCACCGAGTCCAAACTTTCCGCTTATTGTTTGATTATATGTCCATTGAATTGTGCTTTGTCATGTCAAACGGTATGCGACTTATGTGTCATTCGAATGCCGATCCTTTGTCATCATCTCGATAAAAACTCAGAATAACTTTGACCACGCCACTCGACGCCATCACGGAGATCAAGGTCAACGCTCTACGACCCTGGTACCTGTCGCATATAATATCGGTTAATATGTCACCTGGTCACGCAGCGAGGCAGGTAAAAGTCACAAAATAGCTTTGCTGTTAGGAAAAAACTATATTGCTTTTATTAACAACAACAATAGTTAATTTAGTATAATTAATAGAATGTCACTTAACTGTTACCGTATTTTCTCGATTAAACGCCGGGCCCCGAATAAACGCCGGGTATAATTGAGGAAGTTGTAAGTAAGCTCCTCAAACGTTTGTTCGGTATAATAAACTTAAGATTTAAGGGCAAGGTACAAGGCTGCCAAGAAAAACGAATAATAACCCTTTCTTAAAAAATGGCGGGCGAGAAAAAACTGCTGATACAAAGAAACGCCGGGTCCACAAGGCCAAGTTTGAAATAAACGCCGGGGGCATTTAATAGAGAAAATACGGTAACTTTTCATTTATCAGTTAACTACTATATTTTTGGGCAATTGTCAGTTAACTGTTAACCCCATCAGCACCCTCCTAAATGCACTGGTATTCTGAATTTCACTTTTGCCGGAACGCAATTGGCATGAAAACAAAACGAAAAAACTCGCGAGATAATAACGCCTTTTGTCACAACATTTCACCCACGACTGAAAAACCTTAAACAAATACTGATGAAAAATGGAGTTTCGTTCAAAACCAACCATTCCTGAAAACTATTTACAAAACGCCGCCTAACACATCATACAAGACGTAAATCACTTAACGACACGACTCATAACAGCCAAACTTTGAAAGCTAATATAAATGCATCGCAACCGCAAAACCACATAGCGGAGTCGGTGCAGGCCTGTCATGAACCTCATTTCGATCTAAGGGAAACTAAAAAAGTGACCGCCAGGAGTGGTGCCCTGTTTATCCGCTCCAGACCCAATATTTTCTATATATAAGTGCGTCCATAGCAGACGTGACCGAAAAATGACCACGTGATCACCATTTTCCCGCCATTTTTCACGTCAAAATATATAAAACAGCAGACTTGATACTTTAGCTAACTACAAAACTTTCCGTTTCATTATGCAAGAGTAGGAACAGCAAAATACCATAAATTTTGACTTTCGTTCTATTTTCGAATACTGCTGGAGAGTTGAAAAAGAAATGGCTGATGGCGCGATGTCTGCTAAACATAGCTCAAATTGTCCTGGCATGGGGAAAGGCAGCTCTAGAGAAATGACATGTTGTTACGGCCTCCTTCCATTAGATTCGGCAAATGTGAAGTTCAATGTTTGAATCGGGCCTTACTTTAAAGAATATTAAAGATTCAGTCACCATTTGTTGTGTCAATTGATATTTTGATAATTAATATTAATATCTCATCTGATCAGATATAAAGTCATTGCACGTGACGTATTATCGATGTGGGCTTTTAATTGTTTTAAAATTGCGGCAATCTATTGTATTTGATTTAGAAAGTCTTTTCCATTGTCAAATATCCCAACAGAAAATAGACAATGAATAACTGAAAATGCACTGTGTAAATTGAACCAACAACACATTTTCATCGTCAATTAGCTAGGAAGGCGGGAAAAGTCTTTCACTTTCACTTCCCTCACATCAAAATTATTTACATTCACACTCGTGATTCTTTGTTACTCATAACTTTTTTTGACTTGCACCAACATGAATTTTCAAACCAAGTTCTCTCAATCTTCTCTATCCTGCCAAGAACCATATCCAGTTGACTACTGCGCCTCGCATTTTCTACATAATGTCTGATTCTACAACGCCATCTTTACCATATTTATTTTATATTTATTTTAGATTCTTCTTTTTTTTAACCTCATGTTTCAACGCATTAACGAGATGGCTTTAAGAGCCCTTTGATTATCTTAAAGAACGACGGCAAAAAAGAAAAGAAAAGAAACGAGCTATACACCACTTTCATAATGGCGGCCGATTTATTTATTCTTTTATATGTATGTTAATTAGCCTCACTGGCCTCGGTTTAGAGTAAAAATTCTTTTGAATTTTGCACACGCCAGCGAGGCCAGAAAGGCTAATTAACATACATATAAAAGAATAAATAAATCGGCAGCCATTATGAAAGGGGTGTATACAATGTAACGCTGTAACCTAAGGTAGAGTAAACCAAACCCCTTTTTTTCAAGTTCTTGCTTTTTGTTTTGCAGAGATTTGTCGACAAACGTAATAAAAGTATTGCCTGAAGACGTATTTTCCAACTTAAGTAATCTATTTAAACTGTAAGTGACATTTTTAGCCATAGGTTAGTCTAATAACCTATGTAATAATTCGGTGCAATTTTGTCTTCCTTTTAATTGGCTGAGAGCCCACCACGTGACCTTCGAATAACAGCCTATAAACAATTCTGCTTATTCGCACAATGGTACAAAGTTATTTTCCTACAAATATTTGTTTTGCTCTCGTCCTTTACAATGACAGCCCGATTTCCAGAATTATCTGAGAGTGATCGTAATCGTTCAATTGAACGAAAAGCAGCGATTACAAGACTTCATAAAACAAATTCGGTGATTGAATGATAAAATCATTATTGAACTCGGCTAAACAAAAGAAAGAAAGTAAAAAAAAGAAACAAGCTATAAAATGTAATGCTGTGACTTAAGGTAGACTAAGTCAAACCTCTTTATTTCAAGTTCTTTCTTTTTTTTTTTGCAGGTATTTGCATAAAAATGTAATGAACGTATTGCCCGAAAAAGTGTTTACCAACTTAAGAAGTCTATTTAAACTGTAAGTGATACTTTTTTCAGCCAGATGTTAGTCTAATGTTACTTATGTTATCATACGGTGCCTTTTTCCTTTTTATTAGCTGAAAGCCCACCACGTTATCTGCGAATAATGGCCTACGGATATTTCTGCTCATGCGCACAACGGTGCAAAGTTGTTTTGCACGATGTTTTTTTTTCTGCTCTCGTCCTCTACCGCAGTCCGATTTCCAGAATTATCTGAGAGTGATCTTAACTGTTAAATCGAGCGAAAAGCTGTGACAACACCAAGTAAACATGAAACAAACTCGGCGATTAAACAATAAAATAATTATTGAAGTCGGCTATCGCAAAATATCGTGATTTTTCAGTATCTCGCAAATCAATTATTGGCCTCAGCCTTCGGCGTTGGCAAATAATTGATCTGCGAGACACTGACAAATCACAATATTTTGCTCAACCTCCACCAATTATTGATAAATATTTAGATCAGCATTTCAAGTATCCATGCATAATCAGATACTAACAACAGAAAAAAGGAATAGAAACTGTCAATTATTAGATTATTATTATTGTCAGGGGTAATAAGCTCCTGTTATTGTCAATTACATAGCAAACAGGGTAACTCGCTCTTCTGCTCGCTGGGTTCACTGGTTCGTTTTCTGATATCGAATAAAGAGTAAACAACATAAATTATAAATTAAAATTGTACCTGTGCGTCATCTATTATTTCTTAAACTTGCCGTCATTATGAAGCCATGATGCCTTATCTCGTTTAGATAATTCTAACATTATAGAATCGCATGTCATACTCATTGCTCTTGTGATCATGAAGACGAAAAGGTTATTTAATACCTCTTGCTGGGAGCTCAGTCCTACATGTATTTTAATTTTACCAGAATTAAAAAAAAAAAGATAGTAAGGGAGAGGAGAATGATCCAACATATATTTTTGTCACCTTGGTCATGTGAAATAAGTACATTCACTCCTTCAATTTGTTTCCTCACGAAGCTCACCCTCTCCCTCCCTCTCTCCTCTCCCCACAGTCCGTGCACACGGCGTGGTACCATTCAGCATACGAAGGAGGTCTTTCTTAAAGCACAATATTTTTAGCAGACAGACTAAATCGTGTAGCGAAAACCATCACATCAACAAAACATTCAGAAAATGGCAACCTCAATCGTACTTTCCTCTATATGCAATGCAATTTTACACAGGTTTTCTTCTGACGTTATCTTACAAATGTAAATGTGTCAACAGATATTTGTGGTCAAACAATATAACAGTGCTCCATAAAAGTGTGTTTGCGAATCTGAGTAACCTACAAAACCTGTAAGTAAAAAGGAACACACTCACCCCCCTCACACACAAACAAAAGAAAATCGAAAACAAATAATTAAATTAAAACTCTTGCTCAACAAACTGTTTGCAGTGATAATAAGTGCATGGTTTCAAGCAAGTATTTTAACTAGCCTAATAACTAGTTCCTGGATCCACGGAAACGTTTTCGGTGATAGATGGTTTTGTAACGCAATAATAGTAACAGTTCAACTTTTATCCAGGTAAATGGAATAAAGGTGGCTCGACTGGGTTTGCCATACCTTTCCTAGATCCACTGAAACGTTTTTTCTGTAATTGATGATTTTGTAACGCAATGATAGCCACGGTTCAACTTATATCCAGGTAAATTGATTTAAGGTGGCTCGACTGGGTTTGCCATGCCTGCTTGCTACGCTTCGCTGCTGCCAAAGCGATTGGAAAATTATTTTGATAGCATAACGGCAATTAACATAACGCTACGGTCACGCACGTGCAACCCTTTTAAATGTGGGTTTGTGTTGAAGGAATGGCAAACTTGTTGATTCAAAAACGAACAAATTTATAAAATGTAGACAAAAGAGAAGGTCCTGAAATAAACCAACTGTCAGCAAATAATGCGGCAATACTTTGGAAGACAAATGACAAATAACCCTATACTTGTAATTTTATTTCGCGCCCTTAATCATTTAAAGAGAGTGCATTACTTGTTAAACTTTAGTTCAAAAGATTTTTAAAAAAATTCATCGACTTATATTTAAATAAACGCTTTTCTTAACAAAAGTTATACTTCTGTGAGTAGAATGAGCATATTTAAGACTATGCTTCTAATCACATCAACTGAAATCTAGCAAAGCAAACAGGATGAAAACTTCAAGGATTATGTAGTTTTATGACACATTAATGATATATGGTGAAATATTGTTTCGATTTGTCAGGAAAGCGCTGGCATCGATGAATTAACAGAATGTAATGCAGATCTTTAATATGTTTTATGGAAAATATTCAACCCAATTTTATTCCAAAACGCTCTCATAGAATGTTTTCAAACTCTGTCTCTGTCTTAAAGACTCTGTCTCTGTCTTAAAGACCTACATCTATAGACTTTAAGAGACTTGTACATTCGTTTTAAAAGTTTAGGTCTAGATTTTGAGAAAATTACTAATATGACGTTGGTATGGTAACACCGATGTTAATCAACTCCATTTTTTTGAAACGTTCATTTCATTTCTAGTATATATTTGAAGCAGCTTGCCTGATCGAACTCAGACAGTGAAGTGTCAGCTGTTCAAAAATAAAAACAGTTACGCGTGCAGCGGCTATTGTTAATTAATTCAAATTGAGCGTGCCGTGGCTTTTTATTGGTAACCGAGTTTCGATAGGCAAATCGACCGAAATGGTGTTTTCTTTTTAAGTGTCAATTTGTTTTTCATCTTATTATTAGTATCTTCTTAAAAAGTAATTTTCTGCAAATACACAAATAAAAGATGGTGGTTCTAAAAGTTATAACGACAATGGACGTCATATTACGTCATTATGATCACCTTAAAGCTATCTTATAAGAATATCAAACTTATCGATCTTGTGAAAAAAGAGCTTATTGAAGATCTCCTGCTTTTTTTACAGAGAGTTATCAGAAAATGCTTTAACAGAGCTTCCCGAATGTCTGTTTGCCAACCTACTAAATCTAGAACTTCTGTAAGAGGAAACCAGTATACCAGAACTAAGGTGATACCAAAACACAGGATAATGCATGAGTGCGCAAATATATGAAATTTTCAAGCGCTAACTTGTGACATACCGAGTAAAGCACAAGAAGAGAAAAAACGGCAAGTTTGTTCACAGAGTCTTAGCTATGTGACAACAATCGACAAATTTGGGGCAAAGATACTCGGGTTTAAAACCATGAAAATATTTGAAGACCGTCTTAAAGCAAAACACAAATTAAAGCGACGCAGAAACCATCTAAGGGCCCGCTTACATGGAAAAAGGAAGACCGACCTGGAATGGTCATACAGATTTGTTGTTGTTGTTGGTTTTTTTTTTTCTACCGTTTCTTTTACATGGCAACAGGGTCACTCGCTGTGGAGAAAATAAATTAACACTTTAGTTAACAAACTGTGGGCATTGATAGTAAGTGCATGGGTTCAAACGAGGAATTTTAACTAGTCTGTTTAACTATTTTCTAGATCCACGTAGACGTTATTTTTGTGATTGATGATATTGTAACGCAACAATAGTCGCAGGTTAATTTATTTAAATTGAACTTGCATCGGCTATTGCTAATTAATTTAAATGTAGCGTGCAGCGGCAGTATCGTTAACTAACTCGAATTAACCGTGCCGCGGCTTTTTATTGGTAACCATGTTTTCATAGGCATGTCGACCGACATTTTTAGTATCGAACTATGTTTCATGTTATTATTAGTATCTTTTCTTTTGGCGATTTCCTGCAGATACAAAAATTAAAAATGGTGGCTCTAAAAGTTATGACGACAATTGAGGTCATATTACGTCATTGCGACCTCCATCCTGAAAGTTGTATATTAAGAATATCATACTCATTTATTTTATAAGAAAAAGAGCCTATATACTGTTCTTTTTTTTTACAGAGGGTTGTCAAGAAATGCTTTAACAGAGCTTCCCAAACGTGTATTTTCCAACATCCTAAATCTAGGATTACTGTAAGAAATAACAGTATTAATACCAGAACTAAAGTGATACAAGAATACATAGAGGATAATTCACAGGTGCGCGAAGATATTTTTTAAGCGCGCACTCGTGACATATCGAATTAAACACAAGAACAGAAAAACCGAAAAATTGTTTGCAGTCTCTCAGAGAATATACTGTTATGTGACAACAATCGGCAAATTTGGCGCAAATATACTCGGGTGCAAGGCCACATGGAGTGTTGAAAACCATTATACCTTTTTTTTTTGTTTTTTATTTGTAGTTGTTGCTTTTATCGACTTCTCGTTAAAACAAAGCAGAAAAGCGTTGCAAGAACCAGTAGTGGAAAACACCGGATTCTGACTCACCCCCATTGCCAATCATTTTCAAATCCCACAGACTATCTAAATTCCCAAGGTTACCATTTATCAACGCTGGAAAACAATCGTAAACTCAAAAAACCTGTGGAAATCAAGCGGAAAAAAATCGAAAACTAAAATCCATTTTCAAACCTGCTAAAGCCCAGCGTTATTTTTTTCTTTTGCTAGCCTTAAGCAGAAACAAAATGACTTCTATTTTTACCCCCATTTTAAATCACAATTTATAGAACATGTGAAATAAATTTCAGTTAATCAACAACACTTGTTTCTATTTTGAGCTAGGGGCTTTGCTAAATCATCCAATCATTGACCCTGGATGACCGCACGTGAAAATCCTGGAAACCATCCAATCAGAGCGAACTTCCGTATATTATGTGTGTACGACATAACGTTTCGGCGAAGGCTGCCACTAACAAGTCATTGAAATGGTCAACCATTGACAGTCAATTATGGCTGAAAACCTTTACGGTTGCCCCCTCGCTTCTAAAGGAAGACATTGGGGTTTTCCAGTCAGGACCCTCATCGTCAAGTACCTCTAGGGGGACCGAAAACGTACTTGCTTCAACTTTAATAGGGGGGTCCCTGTGCCAGAACCCCTTGTCCCTATGCCCACAAATGTAAGGAATGTGGGAAAGATCATCCTGGAAAGATCATCCTGGGAACAAGTGCCCCAATTCCTTATGGTACAGAAAAAGAACCTTCCCCAAGGGTGGGAAAGTCAACCCCCAGCACCAGAGCACCCGCCACCGAGAAAAGTAGCTTTGGTGGCGTAGCTTCTCCTGTCAATGTACCCAACTTATACCAAGCTTTATCTAACCATCCTGAAATGGAATTTGTCAACAAACCGTGTTCGGAGCTGAGGGAGGGGGCAAGGATTGGTTATTCTGGTCCTCGATCCCCACGCTTTTCAAATAATTTACCCACTGCTCATTTAAATTCCTACGCTTCTTCTCGCGGATCTTGGCCAATGCCCGTCTTTCTGCAGAACGAAGCCTCTTTTCATCCTCAGAATCTCCCGCCAACTCATCTGATTCGTACTCTTCAACGGCTGTCCACCCTGCGGGACTCTTATCCGCAAAGCGAATAAGCTTGTTTCGTTTTGTAATAAGTGCCTTTACCGATTCAAGTCCGGAAATCGCTGCTGAAATGTTTCCTTTTGATATGTTCTTAATGGCACCGTCCACTAAGTCGTGCAAAGAGATGTTAAGTTCGTACTGTACTTTGGTTCCCTTGAAAGTAAAGGAATTTGACGCTTTCGATTCGATTTTCAGCTTCTTAAGCTGCGATTGTGTGGCAGCTTCTTTGTCCTCGAGATCGCGCTTAAAAGCGGCGAACTTTTGATCAAATTTGACGTCCAAAAGTTGTGAAAATAACTGCAAAGTTTCAGCGTTTGATAAGGACGTATCCGAGGAAAGAGCATTCGGTCGAGTAGAGTCTTCAGCGTTGTTTGTTTCCATGACGCTTGAGGGACGCACGCTGTTTCAGAACCCGACATGGCAAGAAAAAACTAGGGTTGAAAGAGATGCCACGAATGGCTCTTGCATAACTTAACAAACCTTAAATATGTAGTGTACTAGCCCCTTGAGACACCTAACAAGCACGCCTTAAATACTTCAGTGGTTATTATGCAACTTAATTAACGTACTCTTGTGAAACTAACAAAACGTTACACAATATATTTGTCACCAGCAGTCAAATGTACTCTTCAGTTTAATTCCCCCTCCACACGTACATGTACCAGTCCCCTAAATCTATTTATCTCACCGTGTTAACTTCATCAATCATCGCAGGATAAAAGCCATTTGTTTTTAATGAAATACAGACTATTATATCTGCATACTGTTATTCCTAGCCTAATTAGATTTTCCTAGTGGCTCGTCAATGGGGGAATGCTATACTTTTTGGGGGGATGAAGTGCTCCTCTCGTCACACTCTCGTGCCACCATAGACTCGATTTTCGGAGGCCCAACTCCCTCCAATTTTTACCTCCTGGAGTTAGGTTAGTGGAGGTCCACTCCCTCCAGTCAGAGAGGAGGCCAACTCCCTCCTCTCTAGCCAGGAATGTTTACAGTGGCCACTCCCTTCTCTCCATCCACTGTGTACATCCCCTTGGGCTGTAGGTTTTGTTTTCTTGACCCTCCGGGGGTTAATGGGGCTAAAACATTGACTGAGCACTTTGTCACCCACTTCCCCATTTTCAGCCACAGAAAGTTGTTGTTGTTTTTATTTTAAGAAAGCAATTTTGTCATTCATATGAAGGTACATTCCTAACTCATGTTGCTGATCAGAAAGGATGGAAGACAATTTTTATTGGATATAGACCTTTTTCATAATGGCGGGCGAGTTATTTATTATTTTATATGTATGTTAATTAGCCCTAGTGGCCTCGTTAGCGTGTGCAAAATTCAAAAGAATATTTACTCTAAAATGAGGCCAATATGGCTAATTAACATTCATATAACAGAATAAATTAATTGGCCGCCATTATGAAAGAGGTCTATATCAATGAGTTGCACTATGTTTCAACAGTGACTGAGAGGAATGTTCAAAGTAAAAACAAACTGAGATACGTAAAGAGAAAGTTATCACAAACCAATGAAAGAGATTCACATTGTTACTTCATTAAAACATTAAAACATCAGTAAATTTGAAATTTGTCTAATCATACACCTCTTTGAAATCGACTTGTACTTTTGGCACCTCGCAATACTGAAATAATTAAATCCTGATTTAAGATGTACCCGAAATCCCCCTCCTCCCTCCCCCCCCCCCCCCTTCCCCCCTCTCCCACACCGACCGGAATGACTTTTTTAATGGCCATTTAAGTTTATATAATAGTAATTTCGAACGGACTTCATTAATCAGTGATTACTCCTAGTATATGAACATAGATCCTGCATTTAAAATTAAGAAATGATCCGCATAAGAAGGAAAGTACTGAACTGCAATGCACAATAGAATGTCAACTTTTTTTTTCACTGTTCTTACTAGTGATATCATTGGCCTAGACTAAAAAACGCTAAAACGTTGAGGTTCAAAGTGCATTTTGTCATTTTTATTTAAGGTTTCAAGTAATTTGTGGCCCAATCGCTCAACATGTCATTTTTAAAAGATATTGTGGAGCGCTACTTAAAGTTTACATGGTAGATCTCTCAACATTTTGTTATCAGGAAGTGCAAATCAATTTGTTTTTATTACTTGTGTGAAGTTTCTGTCTACATTTTTCCAGGGATTTATCAAAAAACGCTATAACAGAATTACCTGGAGAAGTGTTTTCCAACTTGTTAAAACTGTTACATTTGTAAGTCAAAAGACCGTTACAATTATAATACAGTCACAACAGTGTATCAAACTATATCCGTACTACGAGCGCGATCTGAAAAATTGACTAAAAGCGTCAAAAAAGGAAAACAAAACAAAAGTACTGAATCTGGATTCTTTAATCGTAAAACGGATTTTAATTTTTTACTCAAATTCAAGAACATAATTATGAATCAGCTGAATGCATACTCAGATGATACTCATCAAATTAAATCGAAATACGGAATTCTAATATTCGTGATGTGGGCGTATTTTCATGTGATGCTCAATTTATGTGAGATTCCAAGCCGATTCCTGTGCATATAGTTCGGCAATTATTTACCAGATAGAAAATCAAAAGCTGGTCAAAAAGGCTAATGTGTATACATCTAGATTTTTAGTTTTTTTTTTATTTTTGTTGTTGATGTTGTTGTTGTGAAGAATTAATCCTTATCGTGAGAGATCAAAACTCTAATCTCAGATTTATCTTTCCACTAAACGCTACAATCTATGAAAATATAACATTTATATTCAGTCTCACTTTTTGAAAAGGGATCTATCATCAAACGCTATAGCAGTACTGCCTGGAGGAGTGTTCGCCAACCTACGAGATCTATCGCAATTGTAAGTGAAACGTAGATCACCCAAAACACAAGTAAGAAAACTTAAAGAACTACTGAATCAACACCTAAAGATTAGCAAAAGTGAAAGTAGTCAACCGATTTCTTCGTTTCAGTGGCTGTAGTTCTAAAATAGTATTAAATGACTTGTATAACTGCGTAAAGGCTTTACATTTTTTTTTGTCAGGGATTTGTCATCAAACGCTTTAACAATACTTTCTCGAGGAGTGTTTGCAAATTTGAGAAGTCTAAATAACCTGTAAGTACGGTGGAACATTTGTGACAGTCAGATAGAACACTCGAGTTTTTTTCAATTTCTTACGCTAATCGCAACACGAGCAACACTATTTTTAACCCTCTGACGTACAAGGGGGAGAGGGGTGGTTGCCACATCCCGCCTTAAGGTTTTTTCATTGATATTTTTAAGACCATTTAGGATTAGCACATGCCGCTTTCAGTAGCTGTCCATTTATCCTTAAGACACATTTTGATAAAGTATGGCGACAACCGGTTGCTATGGTAACCAGACATGACGTCATAAGTAACATGTGGTCAATCCATTTTTGAATAAAAGTGCGTGTTTTTCACCTTTTTTCAGTGAAAAAAAACATATAAAATGCTACCAATAGCATCGAAATGTTTAATTGTATATTATTTTGCAACTCTAGCGAACAATATTTGCAATTTCCACATTTTCCCGATGAATTTGAAGTTTTAGTAAAATCCAAGATGGCGGTCGTCTTGGCGGCCATTTTGGGTGACGTCTCGGACCCCCAGCAGCGTTACAACCCATAATATTTACCTTATCTTGTAGAGAACATCGCGGGGGACAGGAGGGGTGGCGTATAATATATTTTATAATTCAACACATTGATACACTGCCCAGATATGGTAAATAAGTTATCGATATACGTTATGTCTACATGACTTCTAACCAGCGATGGCGGTAAATTTCGCATTTTAAAGGAAAGTGAAAATGACTGCCGCCTGCAATTTCGTTTTTTTTTTTTTTTTTGGTGAAAAAGTGCGTGAACTATTAGTTAAAAAAGGTAAAAGAAAAAAAAAGAGAAGAAAAGAAAAGAGAAAAATACTGTTCACATGATTGGACAAAAAAGGCGCGAAATTTTCGCGTTGTCGCGGTCGCAGTGTTTCTTGGCGTAGCTGAATGAAAACTGGTTCAAAGTTTAACCGCTCGACAAGAAGTGAACAAAGTAGCACAATTTTCGTGAAATTCCTTTGGTAATCACCCCTGGAATATGATATAGACTTGATGTTTCCTCAGAAAACTTTCTGATCTCGTCATTACGGCTGTCGGAGCTAAAAAGCGAGCATTCCAAGTTTGTAAACAACATTGATCGACTCAGCTCTTACTTCGATGTTTTAAAATTTGGTGCTTATCGAAGGGACTAAAAAGCCAAATCAACTACAGGTACGATGTTTTAACCGTTTCTTGTATCCTTTAGCTGTGAATTTTTGTAAGCTTACTGTCCACGCTGCAGTTCTTTCCGACTTTTCGCCGCTATGTTTAGGTTCGTAGCCGTGTGTTTGTTCAATTTGTTTTGATTCTGAATTGAACTTTTTAAGATACGAAACACTTGTAACTAAGACATTCTATGCCATTTTACTGTGTTTTAATTATTGTAGTCACTACTCTGTCCCGTTCTTTGAGTAGACGAAAGCTCTTCGTAGAAACTGTCAACTGATTGTGTACGCTAAATTAATTTTAGCTTGGCAAAAGTTTAGACATTCACTTCTTGTTGTTTAAGAAATGGTGCGAGGTAAAATATTTCAGTTAGCCTTTTTACTTAATGAAAGTTTGTATATCTCAATGATTTTGTTTCTCGAAACTGTTATTTGTTATCAATGTGTTGAATTATAAAACAGTGTTCAAGCTAGCATGCACAATATTGACAAAGGCGCCACTTTCATTCATGAACTGTGTGATGTTGCAAGTTTCGCACGGTAAAACATCTGTAAGCTTCTTTTTTTAAATAAAAGGCTTGTCGGCGATATTTTTCTTGAAACTGTGCTTTGTTATGAATGTGTTGAATTATGAAACTATTCACTCTGTTAGTAGTGCTCAAGCTTGCGTGACATCGCCTAATTTTAGCCGACTCGGCATACGGCCTCGTCGGCTAAGTATTAGGCGATATCACTCGCGCTTTCGCGCTATAATAGTTAAATAACCTGTGATGTGCTCTTTACGATAAGTTAAACGTTATGCTCCAATTCGTAGATTCGGCAGCATATTGATTTTGTCCCCAGGGCATCTCATAATGACCATTTGATCATTATTTATTTCTTTGTTAACAATTGATTTCAATGCTCATTATGAGTTACTCTGGGGTCAAAATAAACATGCTTGCCGTATCTGCGAAGCGGGGTACGGGCTAGGGCACTTATTTGGATGTGTGCCGTCATCCAAAATGGCGGACAAGATAGGCGCTATCTTGGATTTTGCTAGAAATCGAAATTCATCGAAATAATGTGAAAAATGAGGTTATTTATTGTAAGGGTTGTAAAAATGTATGGTATAATAGAACATTGTGCTGCGGTTGCTGCATTTTACGTATGTGTTTCATCAAAGAAGAGTGAAAAACGAGCATAATATTTACAAATGGCTTGACCTCATGATACTTATGACGCCGTATTTTGTCACCATAGCAAATGATTCTCCTCAAACTTTGTCACAATATGTCACAGGTGTACAGAAGAGCTGGTGAAGATGGCATGTACTGAAAGTAATTGATGTTGGAAATGTCTGAGAAACATTTTGAGTTAAGGGGAGTGACATCCGTCCACCCTGTCCCTTGTACATACAATGGGTTAAAAAGGAAGTAAAACAAATTAATATTCACCTTCGTGACAGCTTGTTGTGAAATCTTCTTTTCACTGGAAGCTTAGTTTTTATCTTAAAAAAAAAAGGTATTGAGTATGATGATGTGACCTAATGTGGAGTAAGCCAAACCCCTTTATTTCAAGTTCTCGCTTTTTTTGCAGGGATTTGTCGACAAACGTTATGAAATTATTGCCTGAAAAAGTATTTTCCAACTTAAGTAGTCTATTTAAACTGTAAGTGATATTTTTTCAGCCAGATGTTAGTTTAATAACCCGTAATCATTACGTGCATTTTTGTCTTCCTTTTGATTGGCTGAGAGCCAACCACGTGACCTGCGAATAACTGCCTACGAACATTTCTGTCATGCGCTCAATGGTGAAAAATTGTTTTGCTATATTTGTTATGCTTTCGTCCTTTGCAAGGGCAGCCCGATTTTCTGAATTATCTGAGAGTGATATATTGATTGCTAAAATCATTATTGAACTCGCCTATGGCAAAATATCGTCATTTGTCAGTGTCACGCAAATCAATTATTTGCTTCGGCAAGTTCGGTAAATAATTGATGTGCTCGACACTGACAAATCACAATATTTTGCTCAACCTCGTCCAATTATTAATAAATATTCAGATCAGCATTTCAGTTATGTGATCAGATACCGACAACAAAAAGAGGAATAGAAACGATCGGCTTTCTTCGAAGCTCCAGATTTTAGTACAGACATCTACAACTTCATGAAGTGGTTATTTTTTTAACTTTATCGCAATTTTTTTTTTATCTTGTGGAGAAAACTAAAGAAAAGTAAAAAAGAAAAACAGTCGCAGCTCTTTTAAATTACTACGAATGTTGAACGTTACTAAACTTTAAGCCACTTCTTTGTACGTCTATACTAAAAGGCTGTCTTTCTTGTGATCAAAAGTGTTAATCTTTACAAATTTTGATGTTTTTAATAAATCAAAAGACTTGTCTCCAAACTGTTAAGAAAGTCGAGTTAGAGAAGAGACGTCAAGTGGTAACCTTTACATCTCCTCTCTGTGCGTTGTTTTAAATTGATGCTCATCTCAGGGACATAACATGCTCATTTTTCTTCGGCTACATCTGGTAGAAGCTTAGCCATATTTTAAGTTTACCATATAAACATGGTAAACCAGCGCATTTTTATAATAAACTTGACGCCTCGTATGCTAGGCAAAATACATTTTCAAAAGCAACAGTTGCAGCATTTGAAAACTGTTTATATAGTTCAAAATAGGGGTCTGAAACCAAGATGAAGAACAAACAATCTTAACAGAAATTTACAGTCAAACCGGATGTTCTTGCAAACTTCCGCCGCAACATTGGTATTTTGGTTGACAGTTTGCTTCGAGTAAGTTGGAAGTTACGCGAGCAAGTTGCAACTTTCGCGAGCAAGTTCCTATTTCAAACAAGTTGCAACTTGCTCGCACAACGTCCAACTTGCTCGAAGCAAGCTGTCAATCAAAATACCAATGCTGCAGCGGAGGTATGCAAAGTTGCCCGCAAATGAACATCCGGTTTGACTGTAATCATGAGTACGGACTTTCAGTCCTAACAAGCTGTAGGTAATAAAGCATCAGCTTCTCACTCCTAAAGAAGGCTGCAGTTCTTAAATGAACAAAGTCTCAAAGCGTTTTTACGTCGTTTAGCGTATTTATTGGTTTTGATTGATTTTGAGTGAATTTGGACGGTTTTTAAGAGGTTTTTAAAAATCAGAAATCCAATATGGCAGATCCAAGATGGCGGATCCAAGATAGCGGCCGTTAAACTAATTAAGTAATAACTACGTCATATGACGTCATCGTTCCATTGCGCGGACTCCAAAAGAAACAGCTTTGGACGTACTATGTACCCTCTAGATTTCATTGTCACAGCCTTAATATTCGTGAAGTTACATGCAAAATAGGCATAGAGGATAATGAAAAAGTGCACGAATGTATGAAATTTCTAAGCTCATGACGTTTCGTTAAAACAAGGCAAAAAGGCATCGCAGAAACCATCCTCTCAAGGCCTGCTAACATGGAAAGAGGAATAACAACATCCGGCTCTGTTGTTGTTGTTTTGCTATTTGCTTTACATAGCATACAAGGTAACTCCCTGTGAGCTTTTCGCTTTGGAGCTTGATGGTTTTAAAACTGACCCATGCTTGTGTCTGTGACAAATCCCAAACTTTAAAAGAAATAGAAGAATTACACATTTTAAAGTGTGTCAGAAAACTCTTTCGTTCGCTGGGTTTACTGGTTCGTTTTCTGATATATTGAATAAAGAGTAAACAACATAAATTATAAATAAAAATTGTACCTGTGAGTTATCAATTATTATTTACAACTTGCCGTCATCATGAGGCCAAGATGTCTTATCTCACTCAAATAATACTATCAAATACTATCATAATATAGAATCTTATGTCATACTCAATGCTCAGTCTTGTGATCAAAATGGTTATTCAATACCTCTTGCTGGGAGCTCAGTCCTATATGTATTTTAAGTTTACCTTGAGTATTTCAGAAAAGGAAAAAGGGAGGGGGGAGGGGGGAGTGGAGGGGGGGGGGGTCCAACATATTTCTTGATCGCCTTGGTCATGTACAATAAGTACATTTACTCCTTCAATTTGTTTCCACACGAAACTCGCCCTCTTCCTTTTCTTGGTAAATTTTTCCACAGTACGTATGCACGGCGTGGTTACTATTCAGCATTCGAAGGAGGTCTTTCTTAAACTGGTACAATATTTTAGTAGACAGACTTAATCAAGTTTAGCGACAACTATCACATAAACAAAGCATTTAGAAAATGGCATCCCCCAGCGCCCCTTCCTCTGTATATTATGCAATTTTACACAGGTTTTCTTCTGACTTTATCTTACAAATGTAAATGTGTTAACAGAGATTTGTCGTCAAACAATATAACAGTGCTCGATGAAAGTGTGTTTGCAAATCTAAGAAACCTACAAAACCTGTAAGTAAAAAGAAAGACACCCACCCCCTTCACACACACAAAAGAAAATGGAAAACAAATAATTAAATTAAAACTCTTGCTCGTCAAACTGTTGGTAGTAATGGTTAGCGTATGGTTTCAAACAAGTATTTTAACTACAGTAGCCGGTTTAACTAGTTTCTAGATCCACAGAAACGTTTTCTGTGATTGATGATTTTTTTTAACGTAATAATAGCCACTATTCAACTTTTATCTAGGTAAAATGAATTAAGCGTGCAGTGGCTATTGTTAATTATTCAAATTGAGCGTGCCGCTCCTTTTGTTTTGGTAACCAAGTTTCGATAGGCAAGTCGACCGAAATGTTGTTTTTTAGTATGAAATTGTATTTCATCTTATTATCAGTATCTTTTTTTAAGGTGATTTACTGCCAAAAAAGGAGCTTATTAAGGATTTCCTGCTTTTTTTTCAGAGCTTTATCAGAAAATGCTTTAGCACAGCTTCATGAACGTCTATTTGCCAACCTGTTAAATCTAGAATTTCTGTAAGGAAAAACCAGTATACCAGAACTAAGGTGATACAAGAATACAGGATAATACATGAGTGCGCGAACATATGAAATTTCTAAGCGCTCACTCGTGGCATACCGAGTAAAGCACAAGAACAGAAAAACTGCAAGTTTGTTTGTAGAGTCTCATAGAGAATACTCAGCTATGTGACAACAATCGACAAATTTGGCGCAAAGATACTGTGATGTAAAACCATGTAAAGATTTGCATTTGTAGTTGCTGCTGCTTTTTTCCACTTCTCGTTAAAGTGCCCATAATTTGGGCGGATTTGTTGTTGTTTTTGTCGTTTGCTGTACATGGCAAACAGAGTCACTCGCTGTGAGATAAATGAATTAGAACTGTAGCGAACAAACTGTTGGCATTGATAGTAAGTGCATGGGATCAAACGAGCAATTATAACTAGTCTCTCTAACAAGTTTTTAGTTTTATGCAAACGTTTATTTTTATTATTATTATTATTATTATTTTTTTGTGATTGATTGATGATTTTGTAACGCAATTATAATTTTGGTCAATTGAATTAAGCGTATAGCGGCTATCGTTAATTAATTTAAATTAAGCGTGCAGCGGCAATTGTTAATTGATTTAAATTAACGTTTTTTTTTTGTGATTGATGATTTTGTAACCCAATAACAGCCGAAGGTCATGTGAATATCCCTTTTTGCGGTTAACCTTTCTTATTTGCATTACAACAAATTCAACATGAGATGCAATTTCGGGCAGAAATCACAAAATTGCCTCGCAACCACGTTCATCTTTATTGTAATGTAAATGAGAAAATGTTCACATAGAAAAGGACTTTTAAAGTGCCAATTACCCCTAGTAAGTTTTTCTCAGAACCAACTCTATGTACATTGAATAGTTGAATGGTAGCATATTTCTTGTTTTGAACGTCGCGTTTGAGTTATAGAGATGTCAATTTTCTTCAAATAGCCGTCATTATGAAGCTATGGTGTCTTAGTTAATTACAGTAATGTTAACCTTATAGAATCTTGTGTTATACGCATTGCTCTTGTCATCATGAAAACAACAAAAAAAAAGCTTATTTAATACCTCTTGCTATTTTCACAGAAGGTTGTCAAGAAATGCTTTAACAGAGCTTCCTGAACGTCTATTTGCCAACCTGCTAAATCTAGAAGTTCTGTAAGAGAGAGTAGCATACAATAACGTAGTGTACATTTAGTCTTCACTTATTAGATATAATTTTAAGCTCACGTTTCTCCGTAAAAGCACTTAAAACCTCGTGGATCAATACTGCAATGGCTTACTCCTCGGTTACATTCGCGCTAAAATCTTGCTTGACCAATTTTTGTTAACCAAGCGCATTCCTGGCTCGTAAAGGTTGTGACCGACCAAGCACGGCACTACTTGCTTGCTTGAAAAAGAAGGCGGAGTAGCTAAATCTTCAAAAGATCCAGAGCTAGGCCGCTTAAGAGCACTCTTTAGTGCTCTTGAGTTGTGCTTGGTAAACAAATTTAATTGGTTTAGTTCGAATTGACCAATAAGCAGTGATTTTGACATGTTGATATCTGTGGTTGACTAGAAGTTTCAGTCGTATTCTGAGCGTCACGCGCAGGTTTTGGCTTTTGTATTGACTATACCAGTTCATTGCCAATCGGGTTTAGCGAAATTCCATTTTTATTACTAATTATACAGCAACTTATCCGCCGCCGCTGGCGCTGCATGCCACCGTGACGTTTCCTCGACCATTCGTCGAAGGTTTTGTACCGTACCTTCCTTTCGCTATGGCTACTGTTCCACGTATAGCTTCATCCGAAGCCGAGAAAAGTGAGAAAAGTGCACTTTCCCCGTTAGTTGCAATGAGTGAAGGGAATACTTCGTGCAGCTGTCAGGCGAGAGACTTAGAATTAAAGGACAGTCTTCTCGTTCGACGTATAGCCCTGTATCGTCTTAGGCCCGGTTCAAACGTCGAACTTTACATGTGCCGAACCTAATACCTATTTAGGTCGACCCAAACTATTAAGTTCGACTGTTGATTCAGACGGTCGAACTTTACATGTGCCGAACCTAATTCGTGGCGAAAAGAAATATCATCCTTACTGCTTAAAATAGGGAAATAAACCGAAAAAAGTAAAATTCACCAAGTTTTGATTTTAGTGTGCTTTGTGTTCTGTTATGGCTAGGAGACAGCTGAGGAGATCGTGATCGTGATATTTGGACAAAATAAAGTAACGGCATAAATTTTAAAATACATTACGATTTCTTTATGGATATAAAGAAAAGCAACTTTTTAGAAGACCGATTTAAGCTGTCCAGTTTTAGTCTAAAAATCTACAAGGTGAATGCTGGTAACCGTCGTCACGCTTCTGTGAGTTCTGTCTGCAAAGGCGCGAAACTCACTAAATAGCCAATCAGAAGCGTGGTTATATTGATTGATTACGTTAACATAATTTATGCATTAGGTTCGGCACATGTGAAGTTCGACGTATGAATCTCAGGTATATTAAGGACTGGGTCTGCCCCTATTTTATCAAAAGAGTAAAGGGGTGGTCTGTCTTCAAAAAGAAACGTGTCATAAGTATGAGACTTGGCAACGACATTTAAGTTTTTAAGATAATCCTTTTTGACGTTGATGTTTCCATGGCAACCTATCACGTGACCAATTGAGCTTTCACTTCCGGTTTGTTCCTTCAGTGCTCTTGCAGGCAAGGGAAAATTTTGTTTTCTGAGAATTTTAAGTGATATTATTTCTACCCTTTTAAGATACTTTCCAAATGTAACTGGAAACGTGGTCCACCAACGTGGCATGACTGTTTTCTGATGTTTCCGTGACAACAAAATCGTGACATTTCAATCATTACGTGACCTGGACACGCCTTCCAGTTAGTTTCGTGTATGACTTTGCGCACTTAAAAATATCCAAACGATATTTTGTCAGTCAGAGTGGTTTAAGTTCTCCTGCACTTAGCCTAAAGAAAAACATGGAAATTTGATGCATTAATCAGTTGCGTGACTCTTTTCGTGACAACTTCATATCAAAATTAACCTTTGTATCAAGTTAAAGCCTTTGGCCAAGTTTCATATCAATATGTTCCATACTTTATGAGATAGACCACCCCCCTTAAGTTTTTGGATGTACCGTAACTGACCCAGGCCTTAATATACCTGAGATCGAAGTCGATCTTTTGCCGTTCTATTCGACAAGCTCAGTCGAATATAACGGCAGGGTCGACCCAAATACAAAAGTGCCGCTCCTAATTGATTCATACGTCGAACTTTACATGTGCCGAACCTAATTATTAGGTTCGGCACATGTAAAGTTCGACGTTTGAATCGGGCCTTAGACGTGAATGCAATTGATGTACCAAAATCACCAGATGGACATCCATTGCGTTTAACAGGCAACTCAAACAAGCAGTGGATTTACAATGTGACCTTGATGCACTTGCTTAAGTTTCAAGCACTTGCTCCGGCTTCCTTGACTGACGTCATAAGCAAGCATGCTTGGCGGTGCACTCAAGCGCGAAAGTGACTGAGGGGTTAAAGACGCCACGAATTCAAGCTGTGTATAGCTACTTTTATTGAAGTGGTACCGTTTTTATGTATTTCGTTTTCTGCATTTTTCTTTAAAACAAAAGAAAGGTATACCTTAATCTATCTAACGTTAAAACATCAATTCAAGAGAATCCAATTTTATAACATGCCGCGATATGTTTGATTTTTAATAGACAGGCGCTCTTAATTTGCATTTCTTTTTTCTTAGGGACTTGTCGTCAAACACAATAAAGGTCCTACAAGACAGTCATTTTGCCAACCTATATGTGCTGAAATACTTGTAAGAAACAAGAAGCAAACACTGCTAGTCTAACAAACTGTTTGTACTCATTTCACGTTATGTATCAAACATGAGGAAAAAGGTTTCATCAGGATTTCTCAAGCTCTTTAATAACTCATCAAGTTTGACGTCATAAGCGTGACCGTGGTATGGAAACCGATCTTTATTAGCATATTTCATGATCAGTTAAAAAACAGCTGTATCAAACACTCAACATATTTTTTCATCAGTTATCAAAACAGCTCGAAGTCGATAAAAATAACTCGGTTGTACTTTGTTTTATAAGGCAAAATATTTGAATTAAAAAAGTTCAAAAAACTACGTGGCACTTGTGACAATAAATGATGGAAAATGTTAATGTCGAAAAAGTGCCAATAATTAGAACTTTTTCAGACTTTTCGGACTTCGTCCTTCTTCAGTGAAATGTAAAACGTTGTTCCTTTAGCCTATTCCACGGTGAGACACTGTTTCTTTTGTGTATATATATATATATACACCCTTTTGCAAAAAATATTGACACCTCAGCAGATCATTTTGCAAAATTTCGCAACACAGTGTCGAAAAATCGTCGAGCAAGCGATTTTTCGCAAATTTCGCAAATTTTGAAAAATCCGCAAGCTGGCTGTGGGGTTGCGAGTTACTTAGCATCACACACTACCGAAAAATCGTTGAGCTAGCGATTTTTCGTAATTTTCGCAAATTTTGTAAAATTCGGAGATCTGTAACGAAAAATCGTAGCAAGTGATTTTTCGCAAATTTCGCAAATTTTGTAAAATCCGCAAGCTGGCTGTGGGGTTGCGAGTAAATTAGCATCACACACTACCGAAAAAATCGTTGAGCTAGCGATTTTTCGTAATTTTCGCAAATTTTGTAAAATTCGCAAGATCTGTAACGAAAAGTCGCAAAAATAGTAAATTTGGTAGCTGCGTACAATCCTGGACATATGTGTTTTTCTTTGAATACTCCACAGTTGATTGCTCTGCAGTCTTTCTATTTCAATCCTCTTCTTCTTCATTGCAAACATCTTTCACACAAATTTTTTACTGCATGCACCTCGATGGCAAGTTTGAGAGCTGTGTACCATTTTTTGTTTTTTTGAGGGGGGGGGGGGGGGGGGGGGGCTGGGGGGAGGGGGGAGTTTCTCTTTATTTGTGTGTTTGTTGCAAATCAAAGTAAATTATAGCGAAGCTCTCGGGCCCGCTGCGGAGCCCCATACTCATAGAACCTATGCCCGTCATTTTTCACGGTCATGACTAGCAGAATGTTTCGCTCGCGCGTCCTTGACATATGTGTCAGTGCGTCGGTGCGTCGCGCAAGGCCAACACGCGGGCGCGTATGACGTCGCAAAACATGCGCGTATGACGCCACACAACATCTGGGATATTAGCAATTTTGAAAGCAAAGCGAGGCTTTGTTTTTCTACACAGCCGTCAGCTCGTTAAACACTTTTTATAGTTTATAGCGGAGAAGTATAAATCGTTATTTCCCTGCATTTTTTCGCAGTTTTGCTACTTAGATAGACAGGGATAAGACAGGGACAGGGACAGGGACAAGGGAGAAGACACTAATTAAGGGATACTCAAGCCGCTTTAGTAGAAAAAGAAGAACTTTCAGGAATAAAATCTTGCTTCGAGGAACTTCATACGTTTTTATCAATGCGGGGAGATGTTTGTTTCATTACGGAATTCAGAACCAAAGAAGCGGAGATTTAAAGAATTTCCAAGCAAAAGGACTTTTTCTTTGTTTTCTTGTTAGTTAGTTGTTAGTTTTGGAGAATTGTTTATAGAACGTGCTTAAATTCGTTTATATTGATTTCTTGAAGTCATCGAAGACAGCTCGAACCCGATGCGCTATAAATGATGCGCGTTTTGCTTTTAAAACATAAACGTATGGAGATTTTATGTAAACAAAACAAGACTTGGATTATAGTTGTATCTTCACTCGCGTGGCCTTAAGCAAATATGTTTGTGTATTTTTTGCAATTTCGATTTCCAAATCAGTTTCTCGGGCAAAATTCGATACGCAACAGGAGTATTTTATTCGGAAAGTAGTCGCACTGGTTATTCTAGACCGATAAAAAGGTTTTTTTTTTTGTGAACTTTTGTACGGTCTAAATGTCAGAACTGTTTTGACGGTCGCGCAATTCTGTTTTTGAGAATAGCTAAAATAGCCCCGTCGTAAACCTTCATTCTTGTGCTTCCGACCTTTCACCTCAGTTAAGTTAGCCCGTATATAAAAAAGGTATTCAACTTGTCAGTGACTTGTCGGTCAGTGACGCGAAAGCCTAGAATGGACGATCCGCGCAAAACGTATCATTTGCACATTGAAAAATATCACGTTTCCCCAATGAAAACAAACGGCCGCAATGCATACCGCTTGAGAGAAACCCTGTAAAGTACAAAACCTATATATTTGATCACCTGACGTTGTTGTTGACAGCAAAGAAATGTACCAAAGAGAACTAGAAAAAAAAAACAAAGACAACAAGTCTTAAAGTGGCCACTTAAATAAATATTACAGTGGCCGCTTTATTATATCTTACAGTAGCCACTAAAAGTAATGTTCCAGTGGCCATTCTAAAGAATCTTAGAGTGGCCACTGTAAAACATTTTAGGGTGGCCACTTGATAAAAATTTATATTTATGACCTGAATTTACGTAGGCCACTTTTAATGACCTGATTTACATAGGGTACTTTTTATATATTTTTTTAGTTAATTTTACAAAGGGGCAGCCATTGATCCACACTTATATACATATATATATATATATATATATATATATATATATATATATATATATATATATATATATATATATATATATATATATATATATATGTTTATGGAGGAAAGAAACAAATAAACTACGCTTTCATCCCGACAAGCCTGAAAGCGTAGTTTATTTGTTTCTTTCCTCCATAAACATATACGTCGCTCTACATTAATGTATTGAGCACTTTTTTACGGATATCCAGTTCTACACTTTATATATATATAAGCTATGACATTCTCAGTCAGGAAAACCTAAAACGAACGGGTGTGAATAGGGCTAATAATATTTAATTAACAAATTGGAGGTTCTTTCCCCCATAAACCCGCTGACTACCAGAAAACTCAAGGTTATACGTTCTAAATTGTATGAAGTTTATAATGTGCATATTTTTATTTCTAGGATACTGTCATCAAACAACATAACATACCTACAGGAGAGTTGGTTTGCTAACCTAAGACTTATAGATTACTTGTAAGTGACTTGACGCGTACACGGTGCAAGTAATGCTCGTTTAACAAACGTCTTTATAAAATACCTAAGAAAAAGGAAGTACCCGCGAAAGATGCCTAAAAGCACACTTGTTAAAACAAGGAAGGAATATGACGGAAAGGTACCTATTCTGAGAAATGAAAAACAAAATTAGCGGAACTAGGCGAAAACCCTTTGAAGCCCTTGTCTTTACGACGTTTTTATAAGAACGCGAGTACCGTTTTCTTTTCTTGCAGTGTTTTACGTGATTAAAGGAATGAAACATTTTATGCAGTAATCACAAAAAAAAATGCAGCATGTTTGGGGATGTCAATGTCGTTTAGATATTGTTGGTTAGTTTCTAGGGTCTCTAGAAACTAGTTTTTAGTTTTTTGGGTTTTCTTCGTCTGAGTCAAATCCCGAAATCGCAAGCCCCACCTTTTCTGTTTTCCGATCTGCTCGCCTATCATTCTTGTACATTTCTGTCGGCTACTTAACTTCGCACATCAAGGTTTCTTATTGCTTTATCTGTAATGTACATCAGCCGTTTGTATGACCTCTTCATAGGGATTTATCATCAAATGCTATAACAGTGCTACCTGAAAAAGTCATTTCCAATGACCGATCGTCGCTCTTAAACATGCTGTAAGTGAAACTGAGCGCGCACTAGGCACAATATTTCATTCCGTCTTATTTATGAATATGACAAGTTAAGTTCGTAAGGGTTTGGTTTGGACTAATAAGCGATATATGAAGCATTTCAGATATTATTAATGTAGCACAGAGTCTATATCAGACCAAGAGTGATCTATTTTACATGAAAGTGTTAATGCTGTCTTTATTATACCTTATTTAGCTAATTTCCCATGACATGGGTAATACATCATATTAATTTTCTTATAAACGGTGACACACATGTCGCTGTGTTAGTTGTTGTTATTGGCACATATGGTGGAGATGTTTGGCAATGACAAGTGCAGCGCATCAGATGCTTTACATGAGGTGACTACAGATCATCTAACAAGAAAAGAGGAAAGCGTACGGCTTGGAGAATATAGAATATTTTCCACCCTCATCTCCTTTTTAAGGGTAGTTCTCTGAGAAAGTGGTGCAAAGTTGGCAATGAACATTTTCACCCCCCCCCCCCCCCCCCCCCCCACCACCCCCTTCCTTTTTAGTGTGGAGGTAGGTCACCTAGGGGAATGAACAAAAACAACCATATTAGGTTCAGCAGATGTATCGTTGCCATGGTAACGGCGATTGATCATGCCAGCCCACGTTTTGATCAAAAATTTCACACTCTCGTTGTCAGGTGCGTGGAAAATAATTCAAATGAAATTCCATCAGAGAGTAGAACCATAATCCTAGTTTATAAAAGTTGCTGTTAACATATTCTGTTTTACAATAACAAGGAGAAAATGGTCGCTCTATAATGTTGCATGTCAGCCATTTTGACAAACAGCAAAATCAAGGACAACTATTTTCATATTTTTTCTCAAAAGGTTCTTTTCCCAGAGACCAAATAAGCAGCTGAGCTTACAAACATGTTGAAGTTTCTAAATATCATATAATATTTTTTTTGGGAAAACTATTCTATGGCCATGGGAGTTGAACACATTTGAGGCAAATTTGACAACTACAAAGTTGGCCATTTTGAAGCTTAATTATTCAGCGAATCATTCCGCTCCAAAAGACTTTAGAGAGACCGTTTAAGCGCCAAAAGTATTCATTACTATCTTGTCTGCTCCATCTTTAATATATTAGGACGCACGCTGTGGTCTAAATTGAGTATAGTGCGACACATCGCGCTTCGTTGTCAAGCACATTCACAGGTTTAGCCTGCAATCTATAAATAGGCTAGATGACAGTGAAATCGTGGCGGCACAAGCGGCCCGAAGAAATTAAGTACTCGCGATTTGAAATTTTCCATACCATATTATGCACTTTTGTATTCATACAGTTTTACACATTTTTACGAATTTCGCCTAGGCGATTGTTTGACAATGTCGCATCACCCGCTTGGAGAAAATCGTGTTTTAAATAGCCAGTGCAGCACTACATTTTGGCTATACGCGATTTTTCAACATGTCGTTACTGTATGAAATTCGTAAACTTCTCGTTCAAAATAAAAAGCGTTTTATTTCCATTTCCGTAAAAAATAGTTTTATAGTAATCGAAGAGAAAAAAAAATAGCAGGGTCAATCGCAGGAAAGCCGCTCAATGTCGCGTGACGATTTCATTTCCTGAATGAATTTCTCCAAACTACATGTTGAGGGTTCCATTTTTTTCCGTAAAACACACTTCGTTGTCGACGAAAGGTTTTTATTTTTTAATTTTTTTTTATTTTTGGTTTACAAAGTTTTTCAATTTTAATGCATTCAACTGCATTTGGCATGAGAACGGTGCGCACTCTGTGACCTTTTGGAGCATGACTGAAACACGAGTTGGTCAAATCGTAGTCACGTAAGACATTTTGAACAAAATGACGGCTGGTTCCAAGTTCTTGAGCAATCTGGCGCTGAGATGCCCCATTGTGATGTAGATCCAAGACCCTTTCGCGAATAAAGTGAGGCAAATTTCTCCCGTTATCAAAAAGTCCACCAGCCTGATTGATTCTGAGCTGAACAGACATAATTTTGACTTCTTTTTTTTTCGAGAAGGGAACATTAACGGATTAAAATTGAACAAATTGTTTGTGTCTTGTCGTACTAGATGTGGTCCAACCAAATTGCAAAGAAGCTGGAACGTTTGCCTCGAGATACGAAGCGTTCTCCCGAAATATTGTAAGGTAGTAAGTGTCGGCGCTCTCATAGCGTCAAGGGTAGCACAATTTCTGCTTAAAATGGCCCAACACGTCCTTAACATGGCTTTGCGTGGGGCCAACGCTCACGGTTTCTTTCCGTGATTATGGTTCCTGGTAAAATATGTTGTTGTTGCTCATTTACATTAGATTCGGCATATGTGAATGGGCCTAATTCGATTGCATTATACAGTGGATTTACTTTTGCGCAAAATTAACGGTAATGTCCCTTCTTTTAGTTGTCATTGGAATATTGAATCTTTGCTATTACGGTTTGATTATGAAAGAGTAATTTTAATTTTGAATGGGTATTGAATGTTGAGGTGTCATGATTATGCAATAGTATGCAAGAGAGGTGAGATTTTGCCGATTAAGCTAACTAAAAATCTTTCGGTTTGATTATCCAAGAGTATATATTTCGCTTTTGTTCTATTTTAGAATACTGAATCATTGGCATTACTGTTTGATCATGCAATAGTATTCGAAATACGTAATAATTTTGCTGATTTAGTTAACAAAAGTTTATCAAGCAAGCATTTTAAGAAGCATTTTATAAGCGATTGCAGTGTTTTGATTTTTTCAATAGAGATATTGGCGCGATTTGGGAGCTAATTGACAAGACAAAGAAAAATACAAGAGTGGCAAGTAAGATGGAGAAAATGTTCTCCGAGTATAAAAAGAAGACGAATATCAATAAGTCAGTGTGTCGTAGTCATTCAGATCCTGAAGTGGACAAGAGAGTTACCTTAGAATTCTCAATGTAGCTTGATCGCATTGAAATCCTGACGTTAACAAGAGAGTTGCCTTCGAGTGCTCAACGTAGCTCTGTTAGCAAAGAATATAGCAGACTGAAAGCAAGAAAATATATATTGAAATATATTATTTCTAAAAAAAAATTATCAATTGTTTATAATGGTTGCTTTTGATGCTTCAGATGCCATAGATTCAGTTTCACTACTAAAAAGTAGGTTATCTGAAATAAATAGAATTCCTCGTGATGTTGGAGGAGGTGGCGATTGTTTTTTTTTTTTTTTTCGTGCCGTATCACATCATTCAATTGTATAGCGATGCTAACAATAATTTTCACATACGTAGTCTTGGCATTGAGTATTTAGTGTATAACCCAGAACAGTTTTTAGAGAGTAATATTGACCAATCTTGGCAAGAATATTTGAGTAATATGTCATGTCAGGGAACATGGGCTGAGGTGATTATCATTCAAGCTGTGGCCAATTGTCTCAATTTATCAATTCATATTGCAGTGAAATGTTCAAGCAGTGAATGTCACAAGAGCTTGTACAAACATTTATATTGGGCACATAGGTGAAATTCATTATGTGTCTTGCAAGATCACTGAGTGGTAGGAATTATTCGCTGCCTAGGATCAGTTCATTTCTCAGTCCGTGATTTAATGTGAGCGCAAGTCTGCGGTAAGCATAACTTATTATAGTGTTGACAATCACGACCGCAGTAAAAGATTCTAAGATCGCAGTCTTATGCGATAGTCACGGTTATATACTGGAATAGTGGCATCTTGCAATTATTTTTAGTTCCTCAGAGTTTATTCTGCGTTTAAGGTAATGTGTTTCTCGGAGCTAGGCAGTATCTCTATTGTCAGAAGTATGGCGTCATTGTATCCGCGTTGAAATATTTGAATCTCCAGCATGATATCTGTACATTCTTTATCAAGTTTCCCGGAAAATGAAAGTTAGCGCCCTCTGATTGGACATGAATGCTGCCACACCCCCGACACACCACCCACCTAAAAACAGGTCGGTAAAAAATGGCGGGCTGCAGGTGAGAAAATTCAGTTCTCCGCCTGATCACACAAAACGAAAAACGGACTTTGAGAAAGTTGGTCAGGATCTGTATCGTTACCATTCTCTTTTGAATTGTTTATTTTCGTAACCACTGAATAGATTTCCACTTTATTTCTCTATCGCAAGTGTCGAAAACTGAGGCTTTGTCATTGCGTAATGTTCACTGGCATTCGATCACCCATGTGCTATGTTGAAATTACTACCTATTCCGGATCCACCTATTCCATTAAAAATCAATTAGTGATCGTGACATTAAAGACATGTATAACAGATACCAGCGTAAATAATGCAAAAACGGATTTTTTTTTCCGAATATATAAGTGATACAATTATCCATTACAGTATTACAATGGCATTCAAATCCGTTCTATAAGTGTCAAACATTCACTGAAGCGTGATGCTTCCGGTTGTTTCTCGCGATGAATTTGCCTGTAAAGAGCTGTAAACCCGGCGCAGCTTTTTCTCGACTGCAACACTGAGCTTACTTTACCATTTTGTAAACTAGGCCACACACACCACAAATTAACCAAGCATTGCTAAATGCACTGGTATTCTAAATTGCACTTTTACAGAAAGACAATCAGCATTGAAAAACAAAAAGAAAAATACTCACGAGATAATAACGCCTCTTGTCACAACATTTCACCCACGACTGAAAAACATTAAACAAATACTGATGCAAAAATGGAGTTTCAATCAAAACCAACCATTCCTAAAAACTGTTTACAAAACGCCGTCTATCATATAATACCAGAGACGTAAGTTACTTAACGACATGCTCATAAGAGCCAAACTTGAAAGCTAATATAAATGCATCGCAACCGCAAAACCTGTCATGAACCTTCTTTCGATCTTAGGGAAACTAAAAAATTGACCGCTAGGACGAGTGTCCTGTTTACCCCCTCCACACCCAATATTTTCTATATAAGTGCGCCCATAGCAGACGTGACCGAAAAATAACCACGTGAACACCATTTTCCCGCCATTTTCCACGTCACCAGAATCACTCTCCGACACTTTACCCTGCCCCTTCGGTGTCCGTATTAGAGAGGTTAAAACTGGGAATCTTTAAAATGAGGAATAAAAGTCAGCTCACTGAAGTTCACAAAGTACTGATTATTCGTTGGAATTTTTTTCTTATAAAAGGTGACAAGCCTAACACAAATCCTGCCCATCGCCTAAACCAGTTAAGCCCACCTTTAGAATATTCAATAAGTCTACCCCAAGTACGTGCCTGGTAGACTTTTCTGTCCACCCCAGACGCAATGAGAGCGCCGGCACCTACTACCTTTCACTATTAACATTCTTTTTTTTATCAATGTCACGTTCTAACGCATTAACGAGATGGCTTTAATAGCCCCTTGATGTTATTGTTTAACTGCCTTGCATTCTGATTGATTTTAAAATTTCGCGCGGAACACGCATTAAAGTCTCGGATATGTCACGGCATTCTGGGCGATGTGATTTTCCCTCCACAGCTGATGTTTTGAATTTTGAATCAGTAACGGTTCACCGCACTTCCGGTCATTGCCACTACCGTCACCAGAGGATGCGGTTCACATCGAACTCATCAAGTGGTACAAGTTTCCTCCCATTCCTTTCTTTTCTCCCGCACGATGAAGATAGTTGAGCCCGTAGTAATTTGCACTGCGGTACATATTTTGTGCAACGCAATCAGTTTAACTTTCAAGACGGCGACGATTCGAAGGTATTAGCGTCTTGACGATCAAATAGAATTGATGGAGAGGCGTCTGTGTAAATTCTACATCATAACGTGTTATTTACCTTAAAAGTGTGTCCTAAGAATTGCACCGTTACGTTTACTCTTGTTTTATTTTCCAAAGTAAGCTTGAGGAAATTTCATTTCCACAAACATGAAATTTGCTTTAACCCTCGGAAGTACACGCAAACGTGTACCCCAACCGTGGTACAAGGGGTGGGGGAGGGTGTTGCAACACCCCTCCCCCCCCCCCCCTTTGGGATTTTGCGATGTTGCAATATTTCGGAAATATTTTACATCTAATAGACAGCCCGCGATGTGCTGTACAAGATATGGTAAATATTATGGATTGTGGCGCTGCTGGGGTCCGTGAAGGGTGGTGACTAGAATGGATACTCCAAAATCAGGTTGGACACCTTATTGAGACTTATATAACGGAGTTACTGGTTAGCTTTCAGTTGGGGTTAGGGGCAGCAGTTTAGATAGTTACATTTAGGGCTAAGCAACCCGATAAGCTAGGTGGTACAGTGGTACGGTAGGCTATGTAAGCCTAAGTCAAGCTGAGGTCACAGGTTCAATCTTGAGTGGGGATTTTAGATTTTCTTTTTTACACTTAAAAATTGATTGAAAATAAATTCTAAGTGTCGACATTACGTTATATAATTCTCAATAAGTGTCCGAGGTGATCCAACCTGATGTTGGAGTATCCATTCTAGTCACGACCGTCCGTGAAGTCATCCAAAATGGCCGCCAAGGTGTCCGCCATCTTGGATTGTACTAAAAATTCAAATTTATCAGAAAAATGCAGAAATTGCAAATATTGTCTGCTAGAGTTGCAAAATAACATTCAGTTAAACATTTTGATGTTTTTGGTAGCATTTTAATTTTTTTTTGCTATAAAAAGGGAAAAACACCCTTTTTTCTTCACAAATGGGTTAACCACATGTTACTTATGACGTCATATCTCGTTATCATAGCAACAAGTTGTCGCCAAACTTTACCAAAGTGTGTCACAAGGATTAATGAACAGCTAATAAAAACGGCATGTGCTAATCTGAAATGGTCTTGAAAATATCGGAGAAAAACCTTAAGGGGGTGTGGCAACCCCCCCCCCCCCATTGTATGTCCGAGGGTTTAGTCTGTTTTTTTTTTTGTTTTTATTTTTTTGCAGGTTTTTGTCATCAAACGGCATCTGCTTACTACCTAACGATGTGTTTGCAGACCTACCATATTTAGAACTTCTGTAAGTTCACTCTTATCAGACGGGCATATTTTAGTCGGCTGGGACCACCGCAATTTATTAACCCTTGGACGTACAACCGGACTTATACCCCCACCGTGGTACAAGGGAGGGATGGTGTTGTAACCCAAACCCCCACCCCCCCCCCCCCCCCCCCCCAACTTAGGTTTTTGCGATGTTGCAATAATTCGGAAATATTTTACATCGAATAGATAGCCCGTGATGTGTACCGCAATATCAGGTAAAATGTTATCGGTTGTGGCGTTGCTGGGGGTAAATGACATCTTCCAAAATGGCCACCAAGATGGCCGCAGTCTTGGATTTCACTAAAAATTCCAAATTTTCAGAAAGTGCGGAAGTTGTAAATAGTTTTTGTTAGACTTACAAAATAACGTACAATTAAACATTTTGATGCTTTAGTTAGAATTTTGTGTTTTTCCCAACCGAAAAAAGGTGAAAACACGCATTTTTATTCAAAAGTGGCTTGACCTCATGTTACTCATGACGTAATATCTCGTTACCATAGCAAACGGTTGTCACCAAACTTTATCAAAATGTTTCTCAAGGATAAACGAACAGCTACTGAAGACAGCATGTGCTAAACGTAAATGGTCTTGAAAATATTAAAGAAAACCCTTAAGAGTGGTGGCATCCACCCCCTGTACCCTTGTACGTCCGAAGGTTTAAGATGTGACAGTTCTAACTCAAAATGGACCATATGAATGGAGGTACGTCGAAATCTATGAATGGCAGCCGCTTTCGATTCCCATATCTCCCGCCTTTTGTAGGACTTTAAATTTATGTAGATGTGGACAAGCACCAAAATTGCCTCAAATCTCTGTAAGTTACAGTACATGTCTGGAATTGCATCATTATTCTAAATTGCGGCCTTCTTGGATTCGCCATTATGGATTTTTATTAATACAAATGACCCAAAACTGAGTAACAAATAATAAATCTAAAAATAAAATGCTATGAAAATAATCCTAAATTGTAAAATATATTACAAAAACTTCTTAAAGGTTTCATATAAACGTTAATTTAGGCAGGAAATTCCCAAAAAATGTTTCTCACATGGTTGCCATGGAAACGTCACAAATCAACAAAATATTTCCTGACACTTTTTGTGAAATAATTCAAAGTTTGGTGGAAACTATTAATGCTGCTAAAGTTACAAACAATCAAAGTCAGCGCGGACAATTTCCATCTGAATAGCGTTCCACGTGTCCAAAGCTGGCGCGGGCACTTTGCCTAATAAATAATAACATTACAATCTGTGAAAGGTTGGTGTGAACATTTAGTTGCCATCTTTTGCAGTGATTTGTCTTCAAACAATATAAAAGTGCTACCGGAAAACCTATTCTACAACCTGAAAAAATTAATAACTCTGTAAGTGAAACAAAGTGCACTTCGGCGACGTCCATCAAGTGCCCATCTTTATTTTGTACGTTTTAATTTCTTGTGTACACTCCCATTTCACTATTTTTCGACAGCCTGAGACGTTGAAGAGATAATTATATAACAACCAATTTGAGGGTCGCAAAAAAATAAAATTTAAGTCTAAACCTGGTTAAGTATATGCATTTTATTCGTCACATTTTAACCCTATTCAGACTGGACTTTTTTGGCAATTTGTGACTGGGGGGGGGGGGGCTCCTCGGCCCCCCCCCCCCTTTATATTTCTGGAACCAGTAAGGCTAGGACCATGAAATTTTCACACAATGTTCACCTCCATACAAGGAAATCTCACACCCAGTTTTGATCTGCCACACCCAATTATGACGTCACAATGACGTCATTTTTTTTCCGACGTTTCTTTTATATTTTCCATCCAGATACTTAAAATATCAAATATAACTGTAAAATCATTTCTTTAATATTAAAACATAATAAATACAAACAAGGACACACTTGTCAAGCGAGAAAAAGCAAAAACAACGTGATAAAACTATAATTTTGAAATTATTGTCCGCCATCTTGGATCCGCCATAATATCTTGGATACGCCATCTTGGATTTCCTTTTTTTTTTTTTGTTTAAATTAAAATTTAAAAAAAATATATCTAAAAGAGAAAAGGATCAGAATGTATAAAACACGTATCAAACTAATGTTTATTATCCAAACAATGAACTTAGAAGCGTTATTTAATAAATAGTACAAAATGTTTGTCTATAAGTAAAAAAGAGCAAAAATTTACCTACCCCTCCCCCCCAAATATTTGATGTTAAAAATTTTTGATGTCTTTCAAGAACTAGTCCCAAGTAAAAACTATTCTAACAAGAAAATGCACTATAAGTCAAAGAACAAGATCTTAAAATAAAAAAAATCCACCATATTTTAATATTTTGAAAACCTGTGTGTCAAAAACCGGTTGCCATGGCAACATGCTTAACTACACTGACATGTTATGGATATCAAAATGTCCTTAGATAAATTCTAGGGAAAGTCAGAAAATTGCAGCCTCATAGCTATTTCGATGTAAGAGTTATCACAATTTTACTGGAGGGGGTGTTCGAAAAGCCCCCCCCCTCCCCCCCAGTCTGAATAGGGTTAAATTGAACAGTACAGTGCGAGAGAGTTACACTTCTTTCATTGTATGCTTCTGTTTTTTTTGTAACTTTTTCGTAACTGGGCGTTTGGTATAAGTAGAATTTTCAATTCGATTTCATCCGCTTGTTATCTAACCCTTTTCCATCTTTTTTCGTCTTGTTGTTTTATTTACTTATTGTGATTGCCTGTCAAAGGCACCGCAATAAAAACAAAGTGTCTGTATCAATATTTGCATGTAACTAAGTTATAAGTTAGGGACTTTTTTGCAGGATTTTGGCATCTAACAGCATTACCTTACTTCCCAACGATGT
>JAJGOT010000316.1:757500-762500 GCA_022457155.1 Cladopsammia gracilis | reverse complement strand
ATACACAGAGCTTAAAATGTTTCCCCCTGTCGGAAAGCAGCTTTCAAGGCCGACATCTCGCGTCCAGAAATTCAAAGACGTACGGGTAACTGCTAGAAGCTCTTCGCAGAAACATAGACACTGTGACCGCAGCAAAAAAGCACACAATGGTACCACTTCATGCAGACCTATCTGCCAAAATGTTTGAATAGTGAGTTTATTGAAGGGTAAACTGAAATTCAGAACAAAATAATTATTTAACTTACATGTAATACTGTTCAATTGAAAATATATTTTTTGTATATTTAATGTAAAGAACGCTCAATTGTTTGTCCAGGAATGCTATTGAGTTTCAAACGGAGTGATTTATTAACATGTTAATAAATGTTTCTGCACTTGATTGTTGCAATTGACTTTCAAGATAGTGTTAACGATTTGAATGTTAGCGGAAATGAAAGTATATTTTCTCTTTAGTATGCCGAATGACGCAAAATAGTGCCAAAAAAATGTAATTGAATGTTGATTAACAATCGGACGTACACGCAAACTTATACCTCCACAGTGGTACAAGGGGTTGGGGTGTTGAAACCCCCCCCCCCCCCCCCCCCCTTGGGTTTTTGCGATGTTACAATATTTCGGAAACATTGAACATCTGATTTATAGCACGCGATGTCATCTACAAGATAAGGTAAATATTATGGGTTGTGACGCTGCTGGGGATCCGTGACGTCATCCAAAATGGCGACCAAGATGGCCGCCATCTTGGATTTTACTAAAAATTCAAATTTATCGGAAAATGCGGAAGTTGCAAATATTGTTTGCTAGAGTTGTAACATAACATACAACTAATTGCATTGCACCGGTGTCGCAAAGTCATGGATTCAAATCCCGTTGAAGCCTGAACTTTTTTCAGGTTTCTTTTTACTTTCTTCTCTACTTAAGTTGACAGCACACTGAGAGGATCACAAATTTCACTCATGTTTATCCGCAGTTCAAATAATTCACATTCATGTATATTCACTATCATATTACGAACTCGCAACTGACCATATATCCATGTGGCTTGATAGCTCAGTGAATAGAGCATTGCACCGGTATCGCATGGTCATGGGTTCGAATCCCGTTCAAGCCTGAATCTTTTTGAGGTTGCTTTTTCAACTCCTTAAGTTGAAAGCCCACTGCGAGGGTCACAAATTTCACTCAAAATATATTTTATTAATACCTTTTCTATAAAAGCCATATGCTAAAACTAATGAATGTTACGCACTTTCGTCAAAATATAAAAAAAAGTAGCAAGCCTTGGTCGGCAATTTCAGGTCATTCTCTCTATTAATTGTTCGGCATGTTTTCAAATTTAGCGCTGTTGGCTACACAAAAGGTCCCGGATGTTTCGCTGGATTCTGGGCCATGCATCCCAAAGGGTTCAAGAGTCTTGCCCTTGGAAATTAAAAATGCTTCTCTGGCCTTATGAATGGCGTCTCTGTTTAAGTTAATTAATTGAAGGGCAGTTAGTTCTATGTCGTTGATTGAATGGCCAGGAAGAGAAAAGTGATCTGAAACGGCGCTAGGCTTATCATTGTGTTGTTCTTTAATGGCTTTTTCGATTGCGCGTCTCTGTTCACCAAATCTGTCGCTGAGATGCCGTTTAGTCTCTCTTGTGTATTGTGCTTTGCATCTGCAGCACTCTACATACACCAAATTGAAGAAACCTTGTCGGGTGAAGAGCATAAACCATGAACGATGCGACCCAAAAGGTTCACTGGGAAGTTGGAAAATTTAATCTTTTTCTATGACAGAATATACATTATATTAACACAGGATGCATAAATCATGCTCTTAAATGTCTCAAACAAAGAAAACATCTTGATTATCAAGAAATAGAATATTACTAGCTTGCCAATGCTGCCTACCCAGAATCCCGTTCGGTCTCATCGTTCATGGTTTATGCTTTTCACAAGTCAACGTTTCTTCAATTTGGTGTATATATGAGATTCGTAGATGAGAAAGAGAAGTGGCGTCGTATTCACTATTGTTCGTTTGTAGAGAGAAAGGTGTAAAACGTGGTTCCCTCTGAGATAAAAGGACACGTTTTGCACCTATTTATGATACAGCGGTTTGTTTGTTTGTTTCTTGTTTTTTTAACTAACCTTGCTAAAATATCATATCATATGTTTCTGATTTCGACAGACAGTTTTCAGTTTTTAACTTCCCTAGTTGTTCGCTTTTGAAAACACTGAAAAAAATTGGAAATGAAAAACCATTACGAGTTAAGGAGTTATTTTTTCCTAGTTTTGAGTGCTCGGTCACAATAAATAATTACCCTGCTCAAATACAATCTGTCTCAAACAGCAATCTCTAGCTTCCGAACTTTGATTATCGTTTGAGTTCTTTTCTTGATGCTGCTATCTTTTATTTGAACGAGATTGGACACTTTATGTGCACGTGCGAAGACAAAGGAGGTAAGAGGTCCAAATTAATAAGGGCAGAGACACGAGGCCCTATTCCAAACTCCCGCCTGACAAAATGAAACTACTAATACTATAATCTGATAAAGCTTATTGTGAAATTCGATTTTTTTTACAGAGATTTGTCATCAAACAACATAACAGTGCTACCGAAAAACGTTTTTGATAACCTAACAAATCTAGAAAGTCTGTAAGTAAAACAAAGTGAACTTAAGCGTACGTGCAACAAGTAAAAAACTTAATGTTAACCATTGCAAATTTTGAAATAAAACTTGATTAAATCATCAATATCTATTTCGAACCCCACTCTCGTACATAACCAAAAGCAGTAACCCTCGGAATTACAAGCAAACTTATACGACCTCAACCGTGGTTCAAGCAGTGTTACAGTATTTCAAAATATATTTTTTTTTTCAATGAAATAGATAACCTGTAATATGCTCTACAAGATAGGGAAATATTATTGGTTATGACACTGCTGGGGAACCGTGAAGTCATCCAAATTGTGAACAAAATGTCTGCGAACTTCGATGTTACTAAAAATTCAAATTTATCGGGACAATGCGGAAATTCAAAATATGTTTCGTTAGAGTTGCAAAATATGAAATAAGTAAACATTTCGCTGCTTTTGGTAGACCGTATGGTTTTCAACGCAAAATGGTGAAAACGCATTTTCATTCAAAAATCATGAAAAATGTTTTACCTCCTATCTCGTTCCCTTAGCAATTGATTGTCTCCCAAGTTTACAAAAATGTGTCTCAAGGATAAGCAAACAGCTACGAAGACGGCATAAAAAGTGCTCTTTAAAACATCGAAGAAAACCTTAAGGGAACATGAATAAGTCATTATTTCGACAAACAGTGTGCCTGTTGGCACAGACATAAAAAAATTATAAATTAAAAACAAGGTATAGAAAACTCACTTGCATAGTTTTTGGGAAATGTCGACAGTTTACGAGTTGGATCACTTTGGTCTTGCCGAGACAATACTTCGTTGTGCACTTATTTTCCGCATGTAACTTCTGGCAATTTCTAAAGGATTAAGGTGTTTCCCTCCAGTTTCCGTGTAGCCGCACCGACCGTTTTTGAGCGGCCGTTTAACTAACTTTCCTTTATTGAATTTGAATTGAAACTTACACAAAATATTGTACAAAGTTTGAAGTTTATAAAAGTGAAACAATTTTAAAAAACGGATTTAAAATTGCGGAGATAAACGAGAAACATTGAAATCGCTTGAGTCTAAATTCCGAGCGATTGCGATGGCATCTAGAAAAATCAAAACTATTACGATAAACTATGACATATGGCAAACAAAATATCTAAAAATTAGAAAATTTTGTCAAGCCGATTTTGAGTAAATCAGAAAAACATTTCGAACTTGTGATTTTGCATGTGTATGAGCACATCTACAAATTCCTCAATTAAGCTTATAAAAGTTTAATTTCTCAATCTCAAATTTACGCCAAAATGCGTGTTTAGTGTATGAGATGAAACTGTGAAGGTTTGAAAGCGTTTCTCGTTTTAGTTTTGGAGATTCGATTTTCTGTAGGAAACCGTAGTTTTTTGACTGAGTCCTTGATATTGTAGTTTTAGCACTTTTCTACATATTTCCAAAACCGCAAGATAGATTTTTTTTAAACTTTTATGGTCATTTCTTTATAATATGAACAACATTGTCTCAAAGTTTCATCTTGATTGAAACATGGCAACATGGTCAAATAAAATAATAAAGTTCACCTAAAATGTGATTGAGACTTTGTGCTTTGATTGCACGGTTGAAGGCGCACGTCGCAAAGACGCTTTAATTAATTCAGGTGAAGTGTAACGCATTTCTGCGTGTTGAGAATTATGCAAATCGCAATGACTTCTTTCTTTTCCCTACAATTCAAAATGTCGAGAGAGTCCAGAGCACGTCAAATGTGAATAAAAAACCTGCTTACAAATAAACTTCCCACTGAAATTCGTGGGAATGATAAAAATAACGTGGAACACAGCCCCTAACGTTACTCCGCAAAACATAATGGTCACGCAGAAATGCGTTGCGCTTCACCTGAATTAATTAATTAAAGCGTCTTTGTGCGCCTTCAACCGTGCAATCAAAACACAAAGTCTCAATCGCGTTTTGGGTGAACTTTATTATTTTATTTGACCATGTTGCAATGTTTCAATCAAGATGAAACTTAGAGACAATGTTGTTCATATTATAAAGAAACGACTAAAAAAGTTTTAAAAAAATCTATCTCGCGGTTTTTGAAATATATAGAAAAGCGCTAAAACTACAATATCAAGGACTCAGTCAAAAAACTATGGTTTCCTATAGAAAATCGAATCTCCAAAACTAAAACGAGAAACGCTTTCAAACTTTCATAGTTTCATCTCATACTCTAAACACACATTTTGGCGTAAATTTGAGATTGAGAAATTAAACTTTTATAAGCTTAACTGAGGAACTTATTGATGTGCTCATACACATGCAAAATCACAAGTTCGAAATGTTCTCCTGATTTACTAAAAATCGGCTTGACAAAAGTTTCTAATTTTTAGATATTTTGTTTGC
>JAJGOT010000316.1:547500-752500 GCA_022457155.1 Cladopsammia gracilis | reverse complement strand
TTGACCATCTCAAGATAAGAAACACTTGTAACTAAGACATTCTATGCCATTTTACTGTGTTTTAATTCTAGTAGTCACTACTTTGTCCCGTTCTTTGAGTAGACGAAAGCTCTTCGTAGAAACTCTCAACTGATTGTGTACGCTAAATTAATTTTAGCTTAGCAAAAGTTTCGGCATTCGCCGCTTGTTGTTTAAGAAATGGTGCGAGGCAAAATATTGTTGTTAGCCTTTTAACTTAATGAAAGGTTGTATATCTCAATGAATTTTTTCTCGAAACTGTGATTTGTTATCAATGTGTTGAATTACAAAACAGTTATAGTGTTCAAGCTTGCACAATATTGACAAAGGCGCCACTTTCATTCATGAACTGTGTGATGTTGCAAGTTTCGCGCGGTAAAACATATGTAAGTTTAAGCTTTTTTAAAATAAAAGGCTTGGCTTGGATATTTTTTCTTCGAACGGTGCTTTGTTATCAATGTGTTGAATTATAAAACTATTATAGCGCTCAAGCTTGCGTGATATCGCCTAATTTTAGCCGACTCGGCCTACGGCCTCGTCGGCTAAGTATTAGGCGATATCACGCACGCTTTCGTGCTATAATAGTTAAGTATCTCACGGTTGCGGATGGCCAGGATTGAAATACATTGCAACTTGTAAAAACTGGGACAATATTTTCAAATTTATCGCCATGTGTCTAGCTAAAACTGTAATTATGGTTTATTATCAGTTCATAATTTCACTCCATATCTTTCTGTTGGTGTTCTGTTCATTTGGTGTCGAACAAAAGTTTTAAAGTTGTAGCAGTTTTGATAACAAAACGTCAGAGTTTCCATGACATAGCTCCATTAAAGGCACCCTGTCGCACACTGTCCCACACTGTCCCACACCGTCCAACACTGTTCCACACTGTCTCACACTGTCGCACACTGTGGCACATTGTCCCACACTATCCAACACTGTCCCACACTGTTCCACACTGTCCCACACTGTCCCACACTGTCCCACACTGTCCCACACTGTCCCACACTGTCTCGCACTGTCTCACATTGTCCCACACTATCTAACACTGTCCCACACTGTTCCACACTGTCCCACACTGTCCCACACTGTCGCACACTGTCCTACACTGTCTCACACTGCCGCACACTGTCCCACACTGTCCCACACTATCCAACACTGTCCCACACTGTTCCACACTGTCCCACACTGTCCCACACTGTCTCAAACTGTCCCACACTGTCCCACACTATCCAACACTGTCCCATACTGTCCCACACTGTCCTATATATATATATATATATATATATATATATATATATATATATATTTAACTAAGTTACTTAGTCTACCTATGGTTACCTACCCTTCTTCGTATTTTAGATTTTTAAGTCATAATCGGTTAGAGATCATTCCACGCCGAGCTTTCTACGGTGAAGGATATCTGTCTACTGGGGCTTCTCTAGAGTTAATGTAAGTAAATTACATGAAACACTTCTATACCAGACACGTATGATATGTATAAAACAAACCTATAGTTGACACTGCAAAAATATTAGTTTCCGTTTGGTCACTTTGACCTCTTCAGTTAAAAAGGAAATGCAGCCTAATGGTGAAATAAGTGTAACAATTTTATTAAATTAACCACAGAATAACTTCTATCAGTCATATATATATATATATATATATATATATATATATATATATATATATATATATATATATATATATATATTTATATATATATATATATATAAACAATTATGTATACAATGTGTCCTCCCGGTTGTTGCCATAATGGCTTTATGGCAAACTCCTGAACTTGGGCACAGGATTTACGGTTACACATTGTTGGATTGCATTGTGGAGTCACGAGAGTGCTCAAACTGCAAGGGGTGAGCGAAGCAATTCGTCACTTCCATCACAAATTAACAGATAAAATAACACTGATCTTATCAATTATTGTGACAACCAAAGACATTCGACATTTCTTGTTTCAGAAAACAAAAGATGACACAGGTTCTTTACACCAATCAAAGAAATATCGTTAGATAATAAATTGGTCCCATATGTTATGGACCATTTTTAGAAATTGTTTGACGACTTAACAAGGACCGCAATGTTTGTGTTTCTGATAATATTTTTATTTTATTTCTTTTAATTTTAATTTTAATTTTAGGATATTTTCAGATAATCCAATAAAAACAATCCACCCGGAAGCGTTTACGTTTGGCCTTCCTGACGATAAACCAATTAAAATGTAGGTTAACACCGTATTTGTATTGGAGTAAACATGTGTTGTTATTGAAATGGCCGAAAACGATTAATTTTTGGTCCGTAGGATACATTATCAATATAATTAACATAGTGACAGAAACCTTTCATCTTATAAAAAACGTTGCATGGAACAATCATGATACTATGATACTGTTCATTTACACTGTAAAATAAAAATAAAAAAGTGGCCCGCCTTTTGATCTCGCTTACAGCCTCATATCTTTGCAGAAATTTGACAGTGTAAACAAGGCATTTGTAGACACTACACGTCCCTAATAGTTCTCTACTTACGTTTAATTGGTTCTCTGTGCAGTTAGGTTGAATTAAAGCAGATTTTATTATTGTTCTTGGTAGTAAAATTTTAAGTATCAATAGCAAACACAACGTCAGGCATTTTTTTTTTTTCAGCTGAGAAATATAGTTATTTTTTTTTCCTGACAGCTTTTTGCTTCGAACGAAACTAAAGAAACTGAGCCTGGAGTCTTTTGTCGGCCTGAGTAGTATTGACTCGAAACTGTAACGTATCGGTTTTTTTTTCTTTTTTTTTCTTTTTTTTTTTTTAATATATGGCCAAGGGTGCTATAACAAAAGAGTTTAAAACACTGACACATTCAATTCATCCGGGACCTTGCGGCTTATTTTGTGACTCTTGCAAGTGACCATTTTGAAAATGACGTCATAATTCCCACCTTTTTTATCATAAAATTGTTCAACGAACTATTTTTTTAAGATTAAAAAGTAATGTGTATTTTCTGAGATTTAGGGTTACGAAGGTACCTAAAATGGAATGCTGTATAATTTTATGATGCCCGGAATGTTTTATGTTTGTCATTGAAACAAGGGAAGAGAAGTACTATCAGCCACTATACAAAATCCGTTTTTGCTGCGTACAGAAATAATTAAAACGGTAAAAAGGGGAACTGGCCAAAGCAACGGACCCTCTATGAGATGAAGAGATTGCAATTTCTTACGCAAGTTCGACATTCAAACTTTAGCAATATCTCTTCTAGGGCTCTACAGAAGAATACTAGAATGTTATTTGTTTAACTTCTGGGGTACGTGTGGCACATTATACTTTTATCCCTTCCTTTTATCGAAATATCGCACCTTATCACAAAACCTCGCAAATTGAATGAGGCATGTAATAACGCACATCCCATAATATCGGATATCACTAATTAGCATCATCAGTTCGATTATTGATTATTAATAATTGGGATTTTTACTATGGTCGAACCCCGCTTTATGGGAACCTGCTTAATAAGGACAAGAGATAACGGACAGATTTTCCCGTCCAGACTGAACAAACCTAACCCTCGTACGTACAAGGAGGGTGGTTGCCAACCTACCGTTAAGGTTTTCCTCCGATATTTACAAGACCATTTAACCTTCGGACATACACGCAAACGTATACCCCAACCGTGGTGCACCCCCCCCCCCCCCCCCCTTCCCCCCTCTTGGGTTTTTGCGATGTTGCAATATTTCTGAAATATTTTACATCTAATCGATAGGCCGCGATGTGCTCTACAAGATAAGGTAAATATTATGGGTTGTAATGCTGCTGGGGGTGCGTGACGTCATCCAAAATGGTTGCCAAGACGGCCGCCATCTTAGATTTCACTAAACATTCAAATTTATCGGGAAAATGCGGAAATTGAAAATATTGTTTGCTAGAGTTGTAAAATAACATACAATTAAACATTTTGATGCTTTTGGTAGCATTTTATGTTTTTTTTCGCTGACAAAAGGTGAAAACGTGCATTTTTTTTCAAAAATAGCTTGACCACATGTTACTTATGACGTCATATCTCGTTACCATAGCAACCGGTTGTCGCCAAACTTTACCAAAATGTGTCTGAAGGATAAATGAACAGCTACTGATATTACATATTTTTTTTACAATTCAATTGACTATTAACAGTTTTTATTTAGTATTTCTTAAATTTATTATCCTTAAACTGTAAACTGCGTATTATAAATTGAAGGATTGATTTGACGTCATATAATTAGTATGTTGTTAATTCAAATCTCTATAACCTATAACTCACTTACGCGATGTTAAAAACACGAAATATTTCACTATTAGACCTTTCAACGTACATTGAGTTGATTAAAAGAAAACAAATTGGGGGTTAGGTGCACTTTAAATGTCGTCATTGGTAAGAACCCGCTTAATACGGGCACCCCGTTAATAGGGACAGTTTCCGCGGACAGATGATCCCCCCATTATATTAAGATGTCTTTACGCTGTCGTCCTCATTTTCATTTGTCAATTTGTTTCAGTGTTTATTATTTTGCTCCATTTAAGGCTAATGGACAAGAGAAGGCTGAAAACTCTTAAATATTCAACTAATAACAGCAACCGCTGCACAATATATCTGTGAGTATAACAAATCTTCACAACTGGCAATGCGGTATATGGTAAATGTTTTAAGTTAAACTTCTTAACTCTCGGCCTCCACTTGGATTTTTCTGAAAATTCAAATGATCGGAAAAATTATGGGAAAAATGGAATTTTTAACAGACACCACTGAACAGATGCCAACAGCTACCTGCGGCTTACAAACGACTTCTCAACAAAACAGACGAACAATAGACTGAACTCACTGACAAATTTGACTAACAATACGACTACAGAAATTACACTAACAATTCACGGATCGAAACGCACCTATCACTGACTTAAGTCTCTACAGCCAATAACATCATGGCTAAACTGACCAATGACAGCTATAACCAGACGTATATAACATCAACTGACTATTCACAATTCACATGACTCTGAACATGACTTCCGCTCAGGTTGTCGAAACGTCAGTCATTGTCAACAACAGTTCTTTTCAGAACTACTCTCACCCGGACGATCACAAACGACAGACTACTGATACTCCTGGGTTCAAACAATTTACAAATAACTAAATTGTTGTAAACGAATATAAACAACAATAAGCTTAAAGATGTTTCGCATATGTAGTCTTTACTGCAACGTCAAAAAATCGATCTAAAAGGAATTTTCAACCGAGACACGCATTTTGATGCTTATCTACCTTGAAGTAATAAAATTTATGCCGTTTCTAGTCAGTGATCACGTTGGCCGAATGGGTGGGAAGCGTGGACTTACAGCCGAAAGGCTCCAGGTTTGAATCTCGCTCGTGCCGTTCTTTTTCGAATTCTTTCTTTCTTTCTTTTTCGAACTGAACGCTATGAAAGTGATGTACTGTATTTTTCTTTTTGCGTTTGTCAAAAATCCTTACGTTTAATTAAAAAATGAACCATGTCAGTGTGAAAACATAAGCTTACCGCAATATTGCGTTTCGCGTTAGCATTTCTTATTCACGGGCTGGCTCTTACGAGTCTTTGATTCCATCTGCATCTGAGGTCAACACACGGAGATATTTTACAATATTGTAGTGAAATGAATGGGTGACATTATTTGTGACTGTGTTGTCGTTGCGTTGTCGTTGTCATTGTAATAGAATCCCAGACAAGGGGATCGGATGTCGAAGAAGCAATAAACTCGTGTGTAGAACGTCTGTCGTTTTGTGGATGATCTGTTCGGTAATTTCGGCACGTTACATTGGTGGCAGCGGTTAAAATCATCTAGAGTCAGAGGAATGGAGAAATATGACGATGGTGAAGTGAATTTTGGGCCGCTCATCGACCTGTATGCGGAGGAAATGCGTCCCACGGGCAGTGACACAGTACTGGTGAAATCGCCGGAACCAGTCGCGACCAGCACTCCAGCAGGATAAACCAGCGCCTCAACTGTGGACCAAGTCCTAAAAGCGATTTCGGTGGTAAGTGTAGGGATGGACAGACAATAGTGTTGTAGAGAATCGGCTTAGTGTGCTGAGCGAACGCCTCGATGCCCTTAAATCTAAGCAGCGTGACCGTCACGTTCCACAAGGCACCAGTCGTCGTGCGACCTCACCTAGTGTTCCCGATTTGTTTGCAGAGCCTGAGGATGAAGATTGTGGCGCTCCACCGGCTCCTCTTTCGGCTAGTCAATATCGCTAGCCTTTTCAGTAACAAGAAAAACCAGGTGTCCGTCCCTCAGCTTACAATGGTTCCTCTTCATGGGAGGATTATAAAGCCCAGTTTGAGCTAGTTTCCGACATCAACGGGTGGGATAGGCGGACCAAAGCCGCCTACCTGGCGGTCAGCCTCGGCGGCCCAGTTCTGGCAGTACTTGGTGATCTCGACAATACCCAGCGTACTAGCTATTCAGACCTTGTGGCGGCTTTCGATGGTAGGTCTGGGACATCCAGATGTTTCGGGTTTCTCTACAAAGCCGCTCTAGACAACCTGCAGAGATCCTTCCAGAACTGGCCCAAGCAATCCGGCGCCTGACAAGGCAAGCCTACCCCGATGCCCCAATTTCCATCAGAGAGTCGATCGCCAAAGACCAGTTCATCGAGGCAATGGGTGACCCCGAGCTCCGTTGGAAGGTTCATCAAGCTACACCAGGCACTTTTACGGCGGCATTGGATGCTGCTGTTGAGGTTGAGGCGTTTTTCTCGTCTGAAAAACAACGCGGATGTGCAACGAAGATAGTGCAGGCGGTAACTTCGCAAAACCCTCAGCCAGTAGACTCAGCACTCCGCAAGAGGATAATGAGCTTAAAACCATGGTGCAAAGGCTGGTCCAGCAACCGTCACGTGGATCGGACAACTCGCAACGGAGTTGGCAGAGGACCTGGAATTCCCCAGAGTGTTGGATCTGTGGCGATAAGGGGGGACGTTTAACGGTACTGCCCTAAACGGCCTGGAGATCAATTGCCTATGCCCTCGAGGAGGTCAACTTTCTAACAACCTCAGGAGCGTCCGGGAAACGAGACGCTGTCGAGTTCAAGGGCCGGAACCCGACAGACCAATCACAACTAACGCCCGCGTTACCTTCCGTGAAAACAGATTCAGTGGGCGCTAACAAGGATGGCCTGTATGTTACTGGGTTAGTGCATGACATACCTGTCAAGTTCTTGGTGGACACAGGTGCCAACATCACCATCCTTAAGTCTACAACGTGGGAGACCATCTCTCACACATCAGCATCAACGCTTAGAAAACTCGAAAACGTTCATGACACTATGAAACTGGCCGACGGACTTACTTCGTCATTCCTGGGACGTGGGACAATGACAGTCAGAATAGGCGACCTGCAACTCGACTATCCGTTGTGGGTCGCGGACATTGAACCCGAAGGGATCCTTGGTTTGGATTTCATCCGTCAGTATGACTGCCAACTGGTGCTTAATGGTGACCTCTACGAGTTACAGTTTGGGAATGCCACGGGAGCTAAGCAAAGTAAATCGCTTACCCCCAGCTGTTTTAGAGTTTCAGTTGACGGTACAGCAGTCGTACCCCCCTAGAAGCGAGGCAATGATAAATGGCAAAATAGTTGGCCCGTGTGCCCCTATTCTAGGACTACTTGAACCCACGGCAAGACTGATTATAGTCAAATAACTGATGTTCGCTAGAAGCCTGGTAGATACAGCTTCAGGCGTTGTTCCATTGCGAGTGCTAAATCTGACAGATTCTCCTTGGACCTTGTACAAGGACACCGTGGCGGCGATGTGTGAACCTGTCGAACTTGTAGACCAACCTAACGGCAACCACAGCAGCGTGGCTCTCTGCCAAGTAAAGGAGGAGGGCGGTGAAGTGATATCTGCAATAGAGCCCGATAGTGTCCCTGAGCACCTGTTAGACCTGTTCGAGCGAAGCAGACATCAACTGGACCCCGAGGAGCGCTCTCAAATTGCCTAGCTGTTGACTGAGTTTCCCGACGTATTTGCCGTCTCCTCTGATGACCTTAGCCATACCAGCTTGGTAAGACACAAGATCAACACTGGATCCTCGCAGCCCATCAGTCATCCGGCAAGACGCCCTCCGCTACATGAGAGAGCTGACGCCGACACTCTTGTCCAGGAAATACTTCAGAAGAGAGTGATTGAGCCGTCGTCAAGTCCCTGAGTGTCTCCTATAGTCTTGTTCAGGAAGAAAGACGGGATCACCTGTTTCTGCGTTGATTATCTGAAGCTGAATGATGTGACAGTCAAGGACAGTTACCCTCGTCCAAGAATCGACGACTGCTTGGATGCACTAGCCGGCTGCAAATGGTTTTCTACCCTACACCTGTGTAGCGGTTACTGGCAGGTTGCGATGGACGAGCATGACAAGCTGAAGACTGCCTTCACGACTGAAAACGGTCTGTACCATTTCACGGTTATGCGTTTTGGACTCTGTAATGCTCCGGCAACATTCGAGCGTCTGTTGGAAAAAAGAGTTGTCCGGTCTCCCTTGGGAGGTCTGCCTTCCCTATTTGGACGACATCATAGTCCATTGCCGTCAGTTTCGAGTGGCCGTTCAGAGGCTCCGCACTGTATTACAGCGATTACGTGACGCAGGTCTTAAATTAAGCCCAAGAAGTGCGTTCTTCTTCAGCGATCTGTTCCCTTCGTTGGCCACTTAGTGAGCGACCAAGGGATGTGTACCGACCCCAAGAAGATCGATGCGGTACGTAATTGGCCTCTCCCACGAACAGCCAAAGACGTGGGGGCCTTTGCTCGTACTACAGGCGCTTCGTTTGTGGTTTCGCTGACATTGCTAGGCCCCCTTACAAGATTACCGAAGAACAAAGGGAGTTTCGATGGACCAGCGAGTGCGAAGACGCGTTTTGTCGGCTAAAATCCTTGCTAACGACAGCCCCCATTCTGGCCTTCCCAACAGTTGATGGCTTGTTTATCTTGGACACCGATGCAAGCAACACTGGTCTTGGTGTAGTACTGTCCCAAATCCAGGAGGGGGAAGAGAAGGTGATTGCGTTCCAAAGCAAGTCACTGAGCAAGAGTGAGAGGAACTACTGCGTGATCCGCAAAGAGCTCTTGGCGGTTATTATGGCAGTAAAGACATACCACCACTACTTGTGTGGAAGGCAGTTCCTCATCCGTACAGATCATAGTGCTTTGAAATGGTTGCTTAAATTAAAAAAAAAACCCAGAGGGCCAACACGCCAGGTGGTTATAACTTCTGGGGACTTACGACTTTAAGATCGAACACCGTTCTGGTGTACACCATGGGAATGCTGACGCCCTTTCAAGAAGGCCATGCGGTGACTTCAGGTACTGCGATCGTCTCGAACAAAAGAGGGAGCGCACATTAGAAGAGGATTCTAATACAAGCTTAGACGTCATACGCTGTTGCGCACTTCAAGGTCCAGAGAAGCCCATGGGGGGTAAACCTCAGCCCGATCCAAAATCTGCGCCCAGGATCCAACAGAACCTCACCGAAAATGACAGCTCCAAGCAGGCCTGTGTTGCTATAGGTAATAGGAATGATTTTCGGAACAGTCAGTTGGCCGACGCCGACTTAAGAAAAATAATCACGTGGAAGACATCTTGCAGTTCTCGTCCTTCATGGGAAAAGGTGTCGATCAAAAACAAATCGATCAAGGCTTTCTGGAGTCAATGGGAACGTCTGTCACTACGAGACGGTGTCCTTTGTCGACGATGGGAATCTGAAGCCGGAGACGAGGTCCATTGGTAGCTTGTAATACCGTCCGGTCTCAGAAAGGATGTCCTTTACGACCTCCACACCAAGGAAACGGCCAGGCACTTGGGTATCAAGATGACGCTGGGAAGAGTTAAAGAAAGTTTTTTTTTGGCCCGGATGCACGAAAGACGTTTAGGACTGGTGTCGGGAATGCGACACCTGTGCCTCCAGGGAAAGACCAACCCGCCAGCCCCGAGCGCCCTTGCGAACTTACAACGTGGGTCCCCCCCATGGAGAGAGTGGCACTGGACGTCTTGGGACCACTGCCCGTGTCAGATCGTGGCAATAAGTATATCCTTGTCGTTGGGGATTACTTTTCGAAGTGGACGGAAGCCTATGCGATTCCTAATCAAGAAGCTGCAACTGTAGCGAGAGTTCTAGTTGAAGAGTTCGTAGCACGTTTTAGCATCCCGAAGCAGATACATTCCGACCAGGGAAGAAAGTTTGAGTCAAAGGTGTTACAAGAAATGTACCAGACACTGGGGATGGATAAAACCAGAACTACACCCCTCCACCCACAGTCCGACGGAATGATTCAAAGATTTAACCGGACCATAGAAGGCATGTTATCCAAGTTTGTAGCGGAGAATCAGCGAGATTGGGATAGCCATTTGCCAATCCTCGTGATGGCTTATCGCTCCGCTGTTGGCGTAGTCGTCACTTTACCCCATGCGAGCTAATGTTTGGGCGGCAGATCGACCTACCAGTTGACTTTGAGTTTGGACGTCCTGATCAAGAAAGTGCCAATGCGGACAAGACTGAATATGTCCACCACCTACAGGCCCGACTGGATCGAATCCATGCATTTGCCCGTGACAATATAAAGTTAGGGAGTGAGCGGCAAAAACGGAACTTCGATCACAGAGCAGTGATTATTGTTTTGAATTGGCCAATGAGAGTGCAGAATGTCATATTATCATGCTCACGCTCCAGCGGCCGTAGCCGCTCTAACAGCCGAGAACATGAGAAGATTGCAGAAAACCGAATATTATTTGAAATTTCTCCCCCTAAAATTGCAGTTCGATCGCCGAGACGAGTTGATGTGATAGGAAATGTATGTGGCCTTATGGCTGTGGTGATTTTATGGCGATTCAGTCCGTCCCTTTGTGATGTGAGAGCGATTTATGGGACGAGGTCGCCGGGAGTCACCGGCCTTGCTTCGCTTTATGAGTCAACGACAACCAACGACATTGCAAAACCTCGTAGCCACAAAACCGTCTAAAATGGACATCACTTGGGCCCAAATTGCATAAAAGACACAACGAAAACACAATGTTGAGGTAAGTGAAGTTTGTTTCTACATTAAAGCTTTATTTTAGCATATATAAGACTAAAACTAATTTCCCATACAAAGTCTATGAAACGTTCGTTGCGTAATAACAAAGAACCATCACAAACTAAGCTTGGGCTGCCTATGAAATAATCAAACAATGCACGCGTCTTGCGAGTTTCGCTTGTGAATGTTTCTCGGTCGAAAATAACCTTAAAGCGATCACTTTTTTTCATTTTTTTTTTAATTTTCTTTTCTATGTTTCGGATACAGAGGAATAAAAATTGGATATATTTTTGTGTGTCTGATTGCGAGATGCTTTATACTGGAAAGGTTTCAACTTACTTTTTCATTATGCAAATTGCAACTGAAAAAAATATATTTCGAAGGGCCAAATTTGTTTCTCTCCTCCTAATTTTTCACTTCTGTAGTTAACTTTGATTAAATTTATAAGTTTCATTCAAAATTTATTATAATAATGACAGGCATATATACTTCCGGCAAAACTTTCAATTCGAAAAGTTGTTTTGACCCCGGGTCCGGACCAGGCAAAATAAACTGAAAGATTCATGGCTTCGAAAGGCCACTTTGCGGCTACATTTGCATTCACTTCAAAAGTGTTGGAACACAGTCGACCAGCTAGTTACAAGATTTAGCTAAAACCAGTAACAACCATCGGGAAACTCTGATATACGGCCTCTTTTCAACGGTAACTACAAAATAGGCATTGATTTGTATTTTTCAACACTCTAGTCTTTTGACACGCTATTTTAACATTAATTGCGTGCGATCTCACACGCTAAGTGTGCTGTGTCGTCTTGTTTTAGAAGGTTAACGCGCTTCTTTGTTTGTTTGTCAAACCGTGAAATAACGTGCATGCAGATTCTCATCACAAGACATTTATTTTCCAATATACCTAATACCTAATACCTAATACCTAATTGTGGGCGGCACGGTAGTCTAGTGGTTAGCGCGTCGGACTTCCAACCTGAAGGTCGGTGGTTCGAAGCCTGGTCTCTGCCGTCGTATTGTTTCCTTAGACAAGAAACTTTACTCCACACTGTCTCTCTCCACCCAGGTGTATAAATGGGTACCGGCGACAAAATGCTGGGGGTAACCCTGCGATGGACTAGCATCCCATCCAGGGGGGAGTTGCAATATTCCTTGTTGCTTCATGCTAACAGAAACCGGATTAAGCTCCGGCCGTGTGGGCCAATCTTGGCTCGAGTGCGACTTTACCTTTCATACATAATACAAGATGTCATCGACCGTGTTCGTACACCATAGCTGAACTGGCTGGTACTGATCGATGGAACAACAGCGTTGCAAGACTCATGAAAGAACATTGTCTTCCCCATTGATTCCTCTCTCTACCCTGATGAATACTTCCCGGAAATACTTAAATCTGAACCTGACTTGACAAGCTAATAAACAACTTATCGTGTTAACGAAAAAAACTTCCGTGGATCGCAAAAAAGGTATCTTTGAATTTCATTGCACGAGGTTCATTGCACGAATTCAAGTCCGTCAATCATAAAACACCAATCACGGACTTTCTACGCGGCGGGGCCTGGGAACTGCTAACAAACACCGAAACAAACAAACTTCCAAAAAAAAAAAAATACACAGATGGAGATCTCAGACACTCTCAGTACAAAAATAGGTAGCTGCCGTATGCTGGCATGCAGCAATAATTATACGGTTGTCATGGAGACACATGCTATGAACAAAAATATATAGCATAACATTTTTCCAAATAAATGTCAGAAAAGTCACGAATTTTGGTGGGGATTGGTTAAAAACGTCTAAAGTTTTAAATGTTCAAAGTCAGAATGAATACTGACTTCCGTAACCAATAAATCGATGAAGAGTTCTAGTGATCGTTTTTTAACACAAACAATTTACCTCCTTTAGAAATGCCCACGAATCCAAAGCAGAAGCTATTGAGGTAGAGGACCGTTTCGATGGACAAGACAACGCCTTTATTTCTTCCCTAGTCGCCTCAGGATTCACAATAACACCTGATAATAATCCAAGGTCTCACTTTTTTCTACCTTGTCCTGTTGGAACATTTTCCAACTCTTCCTCTCAAGGGGCTGAAGGATGCATACCATGCCCTCCAGGTATCTCAACTGCAACATCATGTTTCTCTAAAACCGCATGTTTTTGCCAGCAAATACACTGAAATAGATGAGACCGTTCATCAAACGTAATGGATGCGTATGTTGTTATTGTTGCTTTTTTTGTTGGTTGTGGTGTTGCTACTGTTATTGAGGTTGATTGCCAGTTGCCAGTTGCGGGTTATTGCTGGGAGTTGCGAGTTGCGAGTTGCGAATAAATTGTTACCAGTTGCGAGTTGCGACTTGTGGTTTGTAATAGGAAGTTTGGAGTTGGCTTCCATGGTGTCTTGCATATTGCAGAATGGTAGAGAACAAAGTACACATTGTCAAATTATTCGGCATTTCTCTACCTCGCTAAATTTGAAACCAATCAAAATGTGCTTATTATTTCTCAAAAGTTCGTGCCGTCACCGATGTCATAATAACGCTTGGAATTTAGTCGTATATAGAGCCTAAGCTCGCAGAAGCCTAGGACTTGGCGTTTCTTTAGCCCTTCTTGGTATCTAACCGCATGGTATCTTTCTTTTTCGTTGATGTAGGGGGGTTTTACTCTGACGATGTTGGTTATGTTGGTAAAAGCTGTAAGAAATGTCCAAATGGGTCCTTCGTTAAATTTGATAAGGCACCCGGAAAACAAGCTCAAGATTGCAAAACTTGCCCTCTTGGTAAAGTATCGAACCATTTTTTTTTTTTTTTTGTATCTGTATTCATCACTAAAATTTATTTCGTCTTCTTTTAGCCATTTCGGTTATTGATAGAAGTTCCTACCTTTGCGTCTTCTAAAATGTATTTAATTTTTATCTAATGTTACATTTACTGTTTTCATTTAAATACGTGAAACGTACACTTCTTAAGCCTACATGTACGTGTAAAGGTTATAATTGTTTTACTTGTTCCGTTCAAATATACTTCGAGTGACGTTAAGATAATCGTTGTTAACTTCCAATCTCCACTTCAAATAATGTTCTTTTTTTTCGCATTCACCATAGGAACAGATAGTGACTTGTTTGCTGGATTCCGTGCCTGTGCATGCTTGGAAGGACATTATCGACTTCATATGTTCAAGAAATGTCTTAAATGTGAACAAGGACTAAAATGCCAAAACGAGTACGCTACTTTGAAATCTGGTTACTGGTGGAGATGGAGAAACAAGACTCACAAAGATCGCTATAGAGCTTTTATGTCGAATCTCCTGGCATCTTTGCCGGCATTTGATAAAGAAAATGTTCAATATCCGTATCCAATACCAATGCCCTATAAGTGCCCAGAGGAAACGTCTTGCAAAGGTGGCATGGATTCCAACTGTGCGAATGGTTACAAAGGTCCACTATGTAGTGTGTGTACAAAAGGGTACTATAAACAGTTGCGCAGATGTCACAAATGTCCATCTAAAATGTGGATAGCTGCTCAGCTGTTTATCGTTGCTATCATTACCTTGATAATCATTGCAGTTTGTGTGTGGACGAACAAAAGAAAGAATAGGAAGAACCAAGGAGTAAGCTCTTTATCAGACCATCTTTTATCTAAAATCAAGATCGCCATTGGATTTTATCAGGTCACCTATGGCTTACTTGAAGCATTCTCGTACATAGAATGGCCAAAGTCCGTACGAGTCATCAGCAAGTATTCAGAAATACTCCAGCTTAACGTACTTCAGATGGCACCGGTTCACTGCCTTTTTCCAGAATTACGTGCACATGCCTTTGCAAACTTGTTTTCGATAATGGCAGTAAATGCTGCAGTTATTGTGTTTGCAGGCGTCGCGCTTGGTGTGTGTAAAGTGACTATCGCAAGAAAAAAAATCCTTGAAGGAAACGAAAAGTTAAAGAAAATAACAGATACTAAAGAGACTATTTACAGCAATTTGTTCTTTTTCTTGTATGTGACCTACCTCAGTACGTGTTCCAAGACAGCAACTGTCTTGCCACTTGCTTGCGAAAAACTTTGCCGGGACGAAAAAGAAGACTTGTGTCTGGAATACCTGAAAGCAGATTACAGCATACAATGCAATGATCCCAGGTACAACAACTTCGTAATGGTGGCTTACCTCTCTACGGCCTACGTCCTTGCCCTTCCTACCGTCACATTCATTGCCCTTTGGAGAAAACGAAGATCGATACTTGCCATAGCAGAAGCCGAGGAAACTGAAATGATCAAAGGGTTGCATTTCCTCTATGAAAACTACAACGCTGCTTCGTGGTATTGGGAACTGATAGAGATGTCTCGTAAAGTCATCGTTACGTCAGGTCTTATCCTTGTGGGACAGGAAAGCAGGTCCTATGTTGGCTTGGCATGGGTTGTTGCTGGAATGTATGGAGTGCTTTTTGCCTGGAATCGTCCAATACAGGACGCCTTCGAGAATCGATTAATGACGACTTCTATTGCCGTAACTGTTTTCAACTTGGGCGTTGGGGCTGTCAGTAAAATCCCGGCAGAGAACCTACCAGCGTTGTCCGATACGTACATGTACATGGACACCGTCATATTCGACATATTGGTTCTTGGAGCAAATACTTTGGTTATCGGGCTACTTGCTGGTACTATAATTACATATATATTTATTTTTTTGGATCAATGTGGGTTTTTTTTTTCAATGGACGAAAGCCAAATTAAGTCTGATATGAGCCAATGAATTTCAAATGAATGTCGCTCGCACAGAAATCAAACCTATCTAATTTTAAAACGTATTTTAAACTAATAACCACCACTGACAATAATTTCCTTAAAATCACTCAAGAACAATAATGGGTTCTATCTCAGCCATTTTGTAGAGGCATGTTTAGCCAAAATCTATAACTTGAAGTTTAATTCCCCCTTTACGTCTATTGAAGTTTTTATGCCCATTAGAGTTGAAGACCCTCAACGGCAATCAGATGGACACGGATAAGTTCTGTGTCATTTTTAAAATTAAAACGTTGAAACATTGTCTTATATATTTCAAACCGGTGACAATACGTAGCTTAATTCTATCAGTGCACAAATTCTGCATTTATTTTGTTTCCTTTTGCCTAATGGATTGTCTAAGCGCGAAACTTTAAAACATGTTAGCTAGCCATTTTGATTTTCTCGTGAAAAAATTGATTATCAATTATTTATCTTTTCTTAGTTCAGTACGTATTACACCTATACGATTACCTCAAGGAATGGATCAAAAACCCACAGTGGTCGTTTTCATGCTGCCTGGCTTTGGTTATTCCTCTTGTCAGTTTGCCGGGGGATATAAGCGGTTTGGCTGGAACAAACATAATGAATAATCAGTTAAACACTGGAGATATTGATGTGCCTACTATATCCACTGCCGTGCAAGATAGTGGGGCTATTGATGTCACTCTTCAAGAAAATGAACGGAATGCGAATGACCAAACGGACGTACAAGGGCACGGTAATCGTAGTGGCGCTCCAACAATTGGCATTATCGTTGCTAAGCAAGATAGTGAGGCAATTGAGGCCGCTACTGATAAAAGTGAACAACGCGATGGCAACAAAATGGACGTACGGGATGAAAATAGTAGCGTGTCTCGGTTAAAGAATGGAAAAAATGGAATGCCAACCATTGTCGCTACTGTGTATTACAGCGACAACAAGTATCATCAAGGGACACAAACGGAGTTGTCAACGATTTACTCCATGGCTGAATCCGTGGTGGATAAATCGATGAAGAAGACACTCTTCTAATCATCTGTGACAACAATGCATTTAGTATTGCAAGCTGCAAAAGCGTTTTAACCTTTGTGATTGCAATTAATAGAACAAATATTTACAGCTAGAAAACAAAGCAGGAGAATGATTACTCTAGGTATATATTTTAATCCAACTTATCAACTCGAAAGAGCGTTACTTCTGCCTGCTCTAGAGGAAATATGCAGACATATTTCGTTTTTTGTTTAACCCTCGACGTACAAAAGGAGGGGGATATAAAATGGAGTGTTTTCCCCTTTTCTGGTGAATATCATTACATGTAACTGCCACCAAAAAGCAGCAAAAGGTGTAATCATATCATGTTGTACGGTTCTAGCATGTTTTAGAATTTCCACAACTTTTGCGATAAATTTGAATTTTGGGTAAACCATATTTTGGTGACGTCACAGATCCCCCGCAGCGTCATAACCCATAATATTTTCGCCATCTTGTACAGCGCATCACAGGTTATCTATTTAACCCTATTCAGACTGGGGGGGGCTTTTCGAACCCCCCCTCCAGTAAAATTGTAATAACTTTTACACAGAAATAGCTATGAGGCTGAAATTTTCTGACTTTTCCTAGAATTTATCTAGGAACATTTTGGTATCTATAACATGTCAGTGTGATTAACCATGTTGCCATGGCAACCGGTTTTTGACACATAGGTTTTCAAAATATTAAAATATGGTGAATTTTTTATTTAAAGATCTTGTTTTTTGACTTATAGTGCATTTTCTTATTAGAATAGTTTTTTCTTGGGACTAGTTCTTGAAAGACATCAAAAATTTTTAACATCAAATATTTGGGGGGGAGGGGTAGGTAAATTTTTGCTCACTTTTACTTATAGAGAAAAATTTTGTACTATTTATTAAATAACGCTTCTAAGTTCATTGTTTGGATAATAGACATTAATTTGATACGTGTTTTATACGTTCCGATCCTTTTCTCTTTTAGATATTTTTTAAATTTTAATTTAAACGAAAAAAAAGGAAATCCAAGATGGCGGATCCAAGATGGCGGATCCAAGATGGCGGACAATAATTTACAAAATTACAGTTTTATCGCCTTTTTTTGCCTTTTCTCGCTTTACAAGTGTGTCCTTGTTTGTATTTATTATGTTTTAATATTAAAGAGATGATTTTACAGTTATATTTGATATTTTAAGTATCTGGATGGAAAAATATCAAAGAAACGTCGAAAAACAAAAATTACGTCACTGTGACGTCATAATTGGGTGTGGCAGGTCAAAACTGGGTGTGAGGTTTCCTTGTATGGAAATGAACATTGTGTGAAAATTTCATGGTCCTACCCTTACTGGTTCCAGAGATATGAAGGGGGGGTCCGAGGAGCCCCCCCCCAGTCACAGATTGCCTAAAAAAACCCAGTCTGAATAGGGTTAAGGTTACTATTTTAAAAATATTGCAACATCGCACCACCCTCTTTGCACCAAAGAGGGGTATAAGTTTGCGTGTACGTCCTGATTAGTCTAATAGGCCTTATTCTCGATAGCCGCCATGTTGGTGGCAACATTATGATGCAAATTAGCCATGTGCTCCGCCAGGGGGCAAACGATGGATAAAAGAACAATTTTCGGAAGATCGATTCTTCCTAACTGTGAAGTATCCTTGTAAAACTCATATTTGAGAGCTAGATAGTTAGTATAGGTAATCATACGGTTTCGAGTTCAATTTGGGATTAATTTGCACGAGTGAGTTTTTCAAAAAGCTCAAAGTTGCACGAGCCGCTTCGGCGAGTGCAATTTGAGCTTTTTGAAAAACTCAAATTAATCCCAAATTGAACGAGAAAACCGTATGATTACTTATTAATAATTATACATGAAAAAAATTTGCATCCATTTTTGTTTGAAAACTTTTTTTCTTTTTGCAATTTTTTTTTTTTCGAAATTTTTTTCTTCTTTTTTTGACAAAAGAAAAGAAAAAAAAAATTTTTTCAATTTGTAATTTGCACTGGTGTTACATTTTTTGCACTGGTGTTACACTTGAACTGCACTGCTCTTAGCCAATCAGAATCGATTAATTTTTTCATGTATATCATTATTATATTTATTAGACGTTTGGAATGGTTGATCTGTTAACTACACAGACTGTTTACTTGTTACTAAAGCGACGACAATAAACTTAAATTTAAGTATATTAACTACTGTAACACTGTGAAAATGTATTAGCTCCGAAAAGATATATGTATAATGAAATCTTCCGAGTTTGAGTTGTTTACCCCCTCAGAAATCACGTGCTAAATTTGCATAATAATATAAAAACCAACATGGCGGCTATCGTGAATAAGGCCTATCAGGAGGCAAAAGGAGCAAAAATATAATCTCGCATATACATCTTAAGTCGTATTTAATCATAAAAAACAATAGTTGATCACTTGAGCCTGCTCAAAGAAAATTTGGAGATATATGAAATAGAATGGATAAACCTGGAAGGCAGGAATATAAGTATTTCCAATTGTACTGGCTTTAAACATGTTTTCAGATTTTGGATGACGCGGTAAATAAACGGCACTGCCAGTAGAAGCGGTGGCGTTTCCCAATTTGGTCAGAGGTTATACAAAATGTATCGATTATCAAAGAGATGGATTTTCTGAATGGTTTGTGCAATACTGAAACAGATTAATAGAATTACGTGTAATGTACTGACATTACCGTCACGCAATCACTAGTATATTTTCGCTTTATTATACTGAGCATAAATCTTGTTTACAGCGACGTTTATAATCGTTATTCAAAGCATCTTGAATAATAAAACATTGTTCAAAATATCTAAGGAGGGCTTGACTTTTTATCACATGTATTGTAGATCGTGGCAGCAACATTAGCGCTTTAAGGCCGACACACCCTAGGGGACATGTTGCGGGGACATGTTGCAGCGACAGATTTCCTCGTGTGACATCCCTGTTTTTGCGAAAAAGGTCTGTTGTAAGGACACAATTTTGTCCCCGCAACATGTTGCATGAAATTCAGCTGGTTTGAATTCGTGCGTCATGAAGCCGGGACAAAATGACCCCCATTTCGATGTCACATCTTGTGCACTGCTCTTAATTGCAAACTGTCCCCGCTACAAAATAGGTGTAATAGGCTCCTTTTGCTTCTCTTCTTTTCAGCCACTTGCGTATCCATCTTTTTCGTTCAACATAATTACACTTTTCTACATATAGTAATATCATTGACAGTAGTAGAAGCTTCTTTTTCCTAACCATAGAGTCCGCCATCGTTCTTTGCTCGTATACTAGTTCCTAGGCGCCTTTAGTGATTTCTGTGATTTTTATTCCATCATCCGCTTTGTGTGCACCAGCTTGCGTACTGTCCCTGCAACATGCGCCAGTATGCTGTGCACACGAAAGGGCTTGTCCCCGGTTTATGTCCCCGCAGCATGTCCCCTAGTGTGTGCCGGCCTTTAAGGATCATACGTACGGGCGTTCGTATGTTGAGTTATGGATGCACGCTCGCGCTATTGAATTAGATTGGGCGAATTGCCTAGCTACGCTATAATGCTTATTTCTACGTAGAGTTTGTGAAACTGTCAAATTTGGCTACCACGGGATATAGTTTTCTAAACAACAACTGTATTTACATGTATTTATAGCTCTCATTTATCTAGTTCCTCCCGCTAAAATTGTTTTAGAGACGAAATTTCAGATGCTTAAATCTCGCCCAAATCAGGTTTTCCCAAATTAAAACTTCGCAAACAGCGTAAGTTCGTTGTCAGCTTAAAGCTGGTATAAAAAATTGCAAGATTCTGAGATGGTGAAGTTAGCCCCCACCCTGGGCCTCCACTAGATCCCAGGTACCAAGAAAGTCCCAAGTTGTACCACTCACTCAAAACGAAGAGTATGTACAGCGTATCACCAAAAAATTCGTCCAGTGGCTTCGCCACTTTCTTCTTTTATAATAAAGCCGTGAATTGTTTAGTACAAAATTTTCTTATTTCGAGCCTATATTCACGAGTTTGCTCATATGAGCCTTTGATTTAGTTAAGCACTTAAGAGTGACTTTCCCTAAATACCAACTATAGCGTGCAAGATAGAAAAATCGAAATCGCCCAAACTTTGTCACAATAAAGACCTTAGAAAACTATTTTAGAAAATATAGGTTTCAGCTGTTTTGGATTTATATATTCCAAGCAAGACACTATATTTTAATATTTACCCTTGCTAGAGGCCTCAGACAGGCGAAAAATGCCCTTTTTAGTTGGCCTCGTGTGCAAAATTTAAAAGAGGCTGGATCACTATTTCACTACATAGAATTCAGCGATCCTTTCTTTACTTTTTGCCGTTTTTAGAATGTAATAATATTTCAACTACAATTTTTGAGCATTTTTAAGTTACCGTTAGAAATGGTGTTTTTAAAAGTGTCAAAATTGGCTAACTTTAGAAACAAAAATCGCTATCTGGTACATGGATTTCGAACTCAAGTTAACATTCTAATAAAACAGCAACTCTAGTTCTATTGAAATATGAAATAAAATTTTGGGGCAATTAAAACTGCAAAGTTTGACAGCCGAAAACATTCACGCTACTTGATCGAAATTGGAGAATGACAGTCTTATCGCCCGCCGATAAAATTGAATTGCCCCAGTGTTTTTGTATATTTTCTTCAAGGAGACCTTTCTCGTACCACTTTATGGCCATATTTAGCTTTTCCTGGTAAAATGCATCCTCTGTGGCTTCGAAAAAGTTATATTCCTTTAGTCGTTTCTCATGCAAATTAAGACAAATCGCTATACTTTGTTTACAACCAAGAATTATCGCCGATAAACCCTTGTGAATCTCTTCATCTTCACTACTTTCTTAGGGCATCTTCTTATATGATAACATAAGACATAAAAATAAAACAAACGAAAGTAAAGCGGGACTCACCTTTGATTTCTTTGGGTCGAGAACGATACAAGAACGTCGAGAAAACAAAGTCCGTTCATCGCCGTGCCGAGCGTGACAGAGCTGGTGACCTGGGACAAAGTAAAACTTGTCACGGTACCTGTCACGCTCGGTACCTGTCACGCTCGCGCGGATTGTTCCTATTTTTTTTTTCATATATACCGCGACTTAAAGAGGAACAAAAGTTATGCTTTCAGTTTATGGCAAAAAGGCAAGATATTTCTGGAATAATTTTAAAAGCCTAAGTTTGTTTTCTAGGCTCTAGTTGGCAAGCGATGCGCCGTAGATTTAACAAATTTACACCGGTTTTCCGTGGTGTGGACTCTTATTTACCACGATTTACGTCATCACATGGTCAAAATGTTGTGGACTCACGAAGCGCAGCCGAGTGAGTCAGCAACAAATTTTGACCATGTGATGACGTAAATCGTGGTAAATAAGAGTCCACACCACAGAAAACCGGTGTAAATTTGTTTTTTTTTTACAACAATATTGAGAAAAACTACAAGGAAAAATCGAAGTCTTGTTACAAACGTGACAGCAAAGAAAGAGCAAGCGTTGTCTATAACTTTCTCGCAATCTGATTGGTTGTTTTCAAGCGCGCGTGATGTTAGCGTCAGCACCGTTGTCTGGACTCTCATTTACCACTCACGTCGACCAATCAGATTACGAGTTTAGCGGCAATTGTGGTAGAAAAATTTGTTTTCAACAAAACCTTAGTTTTCGCGAAAAAAAAACACTAATCGGTGATCTTGTGTCAGTTGCACCTTTTCTTACCTCAAAGGTTTGTCACATCTCTTTGTAAGGGAAGAAAGAGTTCACGAGCAGGGAAACTTGACAAGTGGCAAGAAAGGCAAGACGGTTATGAATAATTAACTTCCTCTCGAGACCGGCGATAACCCAATCTTTATAATTCTTCCTCTAAAATAACGGATTGTTGTACAAGAACAACATGTGGTTCTCTGTTTGAAATATAGAAACGATGGGCAATTATTTTCAACTGGAAGAACTCGCATGCTTTTGTATCGCTCTTGTAGCATTTCCTGCGAGTAACTCACGCGCGTGTTCTTTTACTATTGAGTTGAACGCGTTCAACAACATAACCACTTGTTGACATAATAATAGCAACAGAACAATTACTGGAGAGCGGATTTGCGGCATTCAAACAGTGTCCACAGGCTCCGCCGCCCCTTCCACCTTCCTATTAACCATTATCTCCAAAAAGGAGCCTGGTCCACGCTGACAACTACTCTTAATATTACTTCTTTTAATATTGCTGAATATTAAGATCACGTGATTCATATTGTGTGCTATTTATACAATGTTCATTGAATGTTAATTTAAATGAAAAACTTGTATAATTATGGTTTTCTAACATGTAAGACAAAACAATTAAAAGCAAAAAACATGTTGACGTTCTTTAAAAATAAATTAAAGCCAATAAACAGTACATGTCGATTAAAAGAAGTAAAATTTGCTGATTTTATACAATTCAATTCTATTTTTCATAAATAATATGTCAACATTTTAGGGAATTTGTCAAGATAAGTACATCAACTAGTAAAAGTTGTAAAATACTAAAGTAAATATTAACATATCTTATAATCTGGCTTTTCAGTGTCTTGAAACTAATAACGAATAGTTTGACTACAGTGAACAGTTGCACGGTTAAATAACATTGCACTTGACTTCCAGAAACTATGCCGGAAGGGTACACGCATCATTAGAAGTTAACGGGCTGTCACTCGGGACAAAGAATAATTTCCAATATTGCATGAATTGAATTCAACTTTACTAATTTCTCCTATTTTTGAACAACAAAGTAAACGCGAACAGGTAACCATTTTCAATGCATGTTCTGACATCGCTTTATATTTGCTAGTTACAGTAGTCACAAATGTGTGCTACAGTGCAGGGGAGGGTCAAGACGAGAGGCAAGTAAAACAGACAACTGTATCTATCGGAAAAACAAACTGAATTATTGGGGAATCAGTATTGCCTGGGTTCATATCCTGCGCCCTCAGGGGAAAATTAGAGGACAGTTTGAGATCTACTGCGCTATTTCTTGTCCTGCAGAAGTTAAGCGGCGTGTAAAACAAACAATTGTATCTATCAGAAAAACAAACTGAATTATTGGGGCATCGGTATTGCCTGGGATTCATATCCTGTGCTCTCAGGAGAAATACATATAAGAGGATAGTTTGAGTAATGCGCTATTTCTTCTCCTACGGGAGTTAAGCAGCAAGTTAAACAGAAAATTGTATCTATCGGAAAAACAAACTGAACTTTTGGAGAATATACATTGCCACGGGATTCATGTCCTGCGCCCTCAGGATAAAATAAGGGTACAGAGTGGGAGACACTCAGTCTAGCCCTAAGGATATGTGAATTTCACCAAAGTTATTTTTCATGCAAACAGAAGTCAAGGAAGATTAAAGAAAAGAGGAATAACAAAGTTTTCTTTCCATTTGTTATGAACAATCAGCTTGTCGAAATTTACAAACCAAAAACCAGGTAAATTAATATTTGAGTTTAAAGGGGAAGTATCACGGGAATTTTGATGTTTTTTGGTCAAAGCCATTTTACAACACCTTTACATGTTTACAAAATAATACTAAAACACCAAGAGAGTGAAATCAACCAATTCTTGAAAGAGGGGGAAACTGGTAACTTGGAAAAGATTAGGCTATTTTTTTTTTTCAAGTTGTAATTCATTGAAACCCAGTCCATCTATGGCCAGAGATACTAATCGACAGTTTTGATATATTTTGCGATAATTTGTCACACCATTGGAGCTTTATTTTTCAGTTTCTGATCATACAATAGCATCACCGTGATACTTCCCCTTTAATACTATGTCATAACGTTTGTCTTGATATGCTTGTTTTATCTCATTCAAACTACATTATGAAATAATTTGTTCATCTTTGTCACTGGGCTATTTTCGGGGGAAAATATTGAAGGGATTGATTCCTTCCGTTTTAAAGAAAAAAAATGACTGTGTTGCTCACTAACAATTTTAAATACTGAATTGATCGTTGATCAATGTTAATTTCAATGACAAACATGTATAATAGATTTATTTAGCTTGTATGTTTTGTTTTCCCAATGTAGATTATATGATGTTACCCTTGAGAAGTGTTTCTTTTAAATCTTGTTTTCTGTACGTGCATATGTATTGCATAATTTATGAAAAGACAAAGAACAAAACCCCCTTAGAACATCACATGGCCTACATTGGGAAAACAAAGATACAAGCCATAGAGGTTTATTGCGGTTTGCTAATATATCACACAAAACAATTTGAAAGAAAAACAAATATGAACCCTCTTTATAAAAAAAAATAAATAAATAAAACCAATAAACAGTGTTGATTAAAAGAAAGAAAGTTTGTTTATCTTAAAGAAATACGAAATAACTAGCTAATAAAGCAAGAGCGTCCGGAACTATATTCTGTCCAATGTTTTGTTAAGGCAGCCTGACATCTTTGTACAGCTAGGATATTTCGTGTTTACATATAAATTTGCTGACAAGATCCATGAGGATCCGGCGCCTGGCCTTGCAGATGTTACTAATAAAGATGTTTATTTTAAAGAACAATGCATTTCTATTTTCATAATTTAATATGTCACTTTTTGTGTGAATTTATCAAAATCAATGTATCAACTTGACAAAGTTATGAAATTCCAAATTTTTAAATGAGAATTTTTTTTACGCAACAACTAGCTTGCTTTTCCCCACCAATAATATTATGTTTTCATAACATTTGCTATCTTTCTTTATTTATCAATATGTCTCCATTGTACAGTTTTGTCTATATTAAAAAAAAACTTGAGAAATTCAGTTTTTTTTAAGGTGATTCCCTGGTTTTGCACTGCGCATCCCTACTGCGCATAAACATTGCGACATCAGATTGAAAAAATGGCGGCTTTTGTGAGGAAAGCCGGCCTTTCTCACGATAGAAAAGGACTCTGTGAGCGCTAGCGCAAAATCGAGCACGGTGACCCCCATTTTATACTGCATAAATTCAATCAGGACAGTGTTCCCAACGCAAATTTAAAAAGTGAGCAAAAATCTATGATCAAATTTTGCACAGTTTATAGAAATCCTACGAAGAAAGCCATTTTGGGTAGAGGACCGCACACCAAGCAACCGTCTACTGTTCGAGTGTTCAGTAAATTTGAAGCTTTTTGGACACGTTTTCTATGATACAGACGATTATACATATGTATAAAGTCAACTTATACGCGAAATATCAATATGCAGTGGAAATATTGAGCATATTAGCTTCACGCGGTTATTGCCTGAAAATGCCTTTAAACACTGTATTCGTCAGCAGTATACCACTAAAACGAGCGCGGTGACCCCTCATTTTTGTTGCAATTTTGGAACCTTCATGACTTGTTCAATATTTGTGCCAAGTTTCATTACAAATCTATGACAGATTCTTTTTCCAGGGAATTACCTTAAAGTAACAAATAATGATTTGATGCCGGCAGACATGGCAGAAACAGTATCGTTTTGCATGGAACTATTTATAATTTAGAAATAGTCCGGCTTTAGCTATACAGAATCCAAAATGTCAATTTCCTCGAAAGCATTCCAGTTGTTAGAGTGATTATACTTCATATGTGAAATAGTTAGTAGAATAGTACGCACTTTTAGACTATAATTCCTTTGTTTTCTTTTGTTTAGTTTTGACTATCACACGCTAATTGCTAGCTAGTGTTTCACAGATGAAGTAAAATCACTCTAAGAGGAACATTCGTAATGTGAAAGAATGCTGTCCGTTTTTGCTGGAATGTAAGTTTTAATTCTCAGAAAACACGAGGATTGTTCGATATTAAACTTTTTCTTACTTTTCGTAGTATGCTTGTTAATATTTATATGCTTACTGCGCCTTTCAATAACATGCGGAATTTGAAATTCAAATTCCACCAACGGTTGCGTTATTCCCTGCCGTCAATCATAATTAATACGAAAACCAACTGAGCATGTAAAAAAAGAAACAAACAAAATGGATCGAAATCTACCAATCACAATGCACGGGCGAGACCTTTTGAATTCATTGAAGTGAAGATCTGTTTCCTGAGAGGTAAGCTAAGATGATTGATGGCAGTGTAAAAAGCAATCGTTGGTGGAAATTCGAATTTCAAATTCCGCATGTTATTGAAAGGCGCAGTAATGACTAGTTTTAGTGTAAATAATAATGCATTTTAGTGTAGTTTATTTAACTTGAGGGCCACAAGTATATCAGTAATCATAGTTACTGTCATGTGTCACCCTAATTTAATAAAGTATCTATCTATCTTTCTACTATTTGCATACATGGAACATATCAACACGCCTACTTGACAAATCGACACGCCTACTTAAACAACACGCCCACTTAACAAGAGCAACTACTTAATTCCAAGCGTTTTCTAGACTTTATTCATTCTATACGCAGCCACAGTACAGCGTAAATAACGAACTGAAAAGAAGGTAAGTTAATTAACAAAGCACCCTTGTGGCTTTTTTAGTATTTTCGTACTATTTTAGTGCTACCCTTGAGCAAACAAAGCAGAAAACACACACACACACACACAAAAACACAATGGAATGAACTGTTATCCCTAAAATGATCGACGGCGCATGATTCACGATCTTCAAACACTTCAGAATGAATTCCAACTGTAATATCCGGTACAGACTTAACCGAAAAAGGATCATTCTCGCGTTGCGTATGAATGCGTTTATATATGTTACCATTCTTGCCGACGACAAATTAAAAGATTTTTTTTCCAAGTGTATCGTTCCTGCTTTTTAAAAAGGAATTGGACATATAGAGAAATAATACGATCTCAGCAGTTAGCACCTATCCAAAAGTTACATCCAGAGAGATGAATTTGCCTCCTTTACAATTGTTCTGAATTGTGTTATTCAAAAATGTATTTAATTTCATTTATGCCTTTTACTGAATAGAGTTTTAGTTGAATTGCTGGAATGTTGAGCTCGGTTTGCTGGGTAGGAAAAACACAACCACCAAATGGATGAATCTGGCTATGTGCCCTTCCTTGAGCACATAGCCGTTTTAATAACTCAATAAAATTGATCAAATGACAAAATTTGATAAGGAATTGATAGTATGCCCAGCAAAGGTGGGGTCTAAAAGCGCCAGCTCAAGAAAGCCAATGGATCGGACATGGGGAGGAGGAGGGTTAAAAGTTCTAAAGGCTGTCTGGTCAAGCGAGAGATCTGCAAAGATTGACCTCTCAAAGGTTAACCTCGTGCTATTGAAAATACCTCAGAGGGGGGTTACTATAATTGACTCCCCCTCCGCATGAATTGTCCACGTGCTTCTGGCGTACTTCATACATTACTACATAACAATTAAACGTGCAAGACATAAAATTTTTATTGGCTAGCCAATAACTCCTTTATCGTAAATTTGAATTTGTAACTTGTTGGTGTGGTCACTCCATAATTCACCAAACGGCCAAGATCGTAATGTTATCAAAGATGTGTCTAAATGTAGCTCTTGTCATTTTCTCAAATACCAGCAGTGAAGTATCGGTTAATTGCGAAAAGGGTCGCTAAATTGAGCGGTGATTTCGAGTATTCCAGTTAAATCAGTTAAGCAGGATTTTTACACTTCGTCAGTTGTTTCTTGTAAGATTATGTGCATTTCTTTTTTGCAGCTTTTTAGAGAAAAGAATTTACTGCCTTTACTGCGTGGAATTTTTTAAACATCAGAAAGTAACACACACTAGTAGTTTTGGTGTAAGAGTGCTTGCAATACCTATTAATGTTGGAGACCAATTTTGATTAGGATCATACAGTAAATGTTAATTTGCGTTTTTCTAATTCGTTTCGAATTAACTGCTGCTTTGGAGAGACAACACTTATATATAATTTTTTTTATTGAAATGAATCCAGAACTATCGTTTAATACATTACATTGTTTTAGCTACTACAGCAAAATATGTTGAGTGCCCACACAGGCTCGAAACAGCAATCCTCAACAACAAAAATATAATGATTTTGTATGGGATTTTATTGCGAGTTTTGGTTTTCTGCCGCCAACAAAAAGACATCATTTCATGAAGTATAAACTCTTTATAGCCTTTTATTTATAATTTTGATTTTTATCCAACTCACGATAAAATTCCATATGAAATCCTTATATTTTTGTCGTTAAGGATTTCTGATGTGAGCCTATAGGCTTCCTGAGTAACTATTCGGTGTACATATAAGCTTGCAAGTCAGTTATCGTTTCTTTTCATTCCAAATAATGATCTATTTGTGTCATATTTAAAGCAGTTTCCAATGGAGTGTCCTAAAACCAAAACCAAGGTATAATCACCCTGACCAATCATAACACGCGCAGACAATCCAATGAACCAATCATAACTCGAAGCAAATGCATGTAGCCGCCACCAAGCCAGTAAAACGCATGCGAGTAATTAAAACAGAGCATTATTTTTCTCTTTCAATAATTAGTTAATATCTTTCTCTAGTTGTCTCAGCAATATTTTGTAAATGAGTCAAATTCTCGGTGACGCTCTCCTTTTAAATTTTGATAACTTTTGACAAAATGTTACAATTCGTTCAGTTGCCTTTTTTGCCGCCTGTAGTCAGTCTATACAGCCATTATTTAAGTACAAAACACCACTCAAAGAGGGGATGTATAAGCCTTTCATCTTAAACATATTGTGAAGCTTGTGTTGCGGTGTTTATTGTTGAAGTAAGCACAGCAGCAAACCGTTTAATCATTTCTCGATTAATTTGGTGTCATATTTTTATACAGTTCTTGGTTAACATGAATATCCTGGCTAAACTCTGTTTTTTCTTGTTGTTGAGCGGCATGGTTTTGGGTCACCATCATCGTGGGAATGGAGAAGACGTCATGCGTGAAGGTAAGGAGATTTTTGTCGGTAACAATTGCTTCCAAATCAAGAGTCTTGATTTGAATTGTGTAACTAGCTATGTTGTTCTACTTTTCTGAGTCCTTGAATAATATTCAACAGTGTACCCGAACAATGAAAGCTATCGAGCAGTATCTACTTTAAAGTGCCTATGAAATGAAATTTTCGACCCGTTTTTATACTAAAAAATTGAACTCCATACTCCACTGATTCATAATTTTCCAAAATATGCAAATTAGGACTTGTTACGTCAACAGTTGTGCAGACCTTCGTAGTCAATATGGTAGTCAAAATTTATCGTCGGAGGTCATTTCCAACTGAGCAAAACTGCAAAAATATAGTTAAAAAAGGGTTTGTTTTCGGGTACTGAAGCGTTTGAAAGCGACACCGCATTTTTGGCATTTTTGCACACCATGTTATTTGCTTCTGCTGCTATCAGTTTGCCGTTTTTTTTTTTGTTTGTTTCACTTAGGTATGGAAACCCAGATTCGGCCATTCTCGACGGTTTGTTGCAGTGTTCGTGCATTCTTTGTTTCTTTTTATACTCGATCCAGGCCCCAGGACACGAAAAGTTCATTTTTGACCAACTTTGGACGTCCAAAAAAAAAAAAATACTTTTCGTTGTTTGACCATAACTTAAATTGGGAAATTATGAATCAGTGGGACAAAGGCACTTAAAGGTGTTTTTCAGGTTATTTTTGCATTTGTTTCTACACCAGAGTCTTGTCTTAAGTCGCGCAAAATGTGGATCTAATTAATAACAATACACACAATGTTGCTGAGCAGAAGAAAGATAGAAAACGTGTCTGTGTAAGAGAAGGGATACGGTATGCTAAATTGTCCATTGTACAGTTGTGTGCTTAGTGGCCTGTCCTTTGAATGAAAGTTAGGCTGGTTTTGACTTTGTTTTGATACAAATCTTCCTTGTTTTTCATATGTAAACCGTGTTTATAAAAAGGCATGTCTCACTGGAAAATTTGGACCATTTACAGACTTGATAAAATGTCTATAAATCTTGAATTTACAGACTTGGTACTTTCACCCGTTAAAAACAAAATCTCTGTAAATTATTTTGACAGACATTTTATATAGTTTTGTTGTCTTGTTCTTTATAAAATGTTTGTAAAATGTTTATAAATTCTAGGAGCTGTATTGAGAGGAAAGACTGACAATTTACAGAGTTTATAAAATCTGTCAACAATGTTTGTAAATCTACCATTTACAAAGATTTTATAATACCTGGCTTCTGATATAAAATGTCTGTAAATGGCACTGCGTAATTTTAATTTTAATTCAGTTACCAAATCTCTGTACATTTATGTGGTCCCCAAGCGCAACATCTAATGACAAACAGAGAATTATAAAATCTTTTTAATTTGACACAATCAAAAATAATCTACATCCAGTGTTCACTCACATAATCTAAGAAATTCAAAATCGACAACCTTTTGGTTCCTAGACCGAGTACTGAAGCAGGCAAACGATGTTTTCAATATCGCGGTTCTGTTCTCTGAAACAAATTGCCTTTGAGTGCTAAGATGTAGCCCACTCTTAGCTCTTTTAAATCATGCATTTACTTTCTATCTGATTTAATGACAGATAAAGGATATTTTTGTAGTTTTTAGTATAATCCCGTATAGATCATGAATTTAGTTAGATAATTCAATTTAGTTAAGTAATTAATATATTGTTGTTTAAGGCTCGACAGAAGAGCATGTATTATGAATTGACACCGCGTACGATAAATAAAGTTTACCTACCTAACGGAGCATTATAAAATATCTGTAAATTGACGCAACCGGGGATAATAAAATCTCTGTAAATTGACACAAACGGGGCATTATAAAATCTCTGTAAATTGACACAAACGGGGCATTACAAAATCTCTGTAAATTGACGCAAACGGAGCATTATAAAATCTCTGTAAATTGACACAAACGGGGCATTATAAAATCTCTGTAAATTGACGCAAACGGGGCATTATAAAATCTCTGTAAATTGACACAAACAGGGCATTATAAAATCTCTGTAAATTGACGCAAACGGGGCATTATAAAATCTCTGTAAATTGACACAAACGAGGCATTATAAAATCTCTGTAAATTGACACAAACGGGGCATAATAAAATCTCTGTAAATTGACGCAAACGGGGCACTATAAAATCTCCGTAAATTGACGCAAACGCGGCGTTATAAAATTTCTGTCATTTCACGCAAACTATTTTTTTAGTGAAGAAGGCATTTTACTCGATATTTTGAGTTAGTTTACTTAAAATTTGACTTAAATATTTAATCCAACACAGTGAGTTGAAATAACACCTTATTTTTGCTCTTATTTTTGAGAAAATCAAGTGGAAGTCACTTTTACTCAAACATACGATTAAATACTTACTCACCGCAAGAAGTAATTGTTTCTCACTCAAATTCAGGCATGAGTTAATTCTTAAAGTGAGTTGAAACAACTCTTTCTTTTGAGTGAACTTAGTGTAACAGTCCGACATCTACTCAAATGTGAGCAAAAGCACACTCATAAGAGATTGCCGCTTCTCGCCGACGAGAGCGGGGAAAAAAACGTATCATTGACAGAAAAAAGCTATATTTTAAAATACAAGACACAGTTTAGTTCAACGGCGGTATTACTGTTGTATAGGATATATGTCTCATGTACCATTTGGATCACAAATGTTTACTTCACATGTCAATGAAAAAAGTTAAAACCAGTGAGGAGCACTGTACAGCTGACACACTGAGCATTTTAATAGCGGAGCACTCGTCAGGCCGAAGGCCCGGCTGCGCAGCCCCATCATAGAACCAGAGAACCAAAGAACCCATGCCCGTCATTTTTCATGGTCATGGCTAGCGGATTGTTTCGCGGGCGCGTTGTGCGCCCACCGTCTCGCAGGGCTAACTCGCGGGCGCGTATACCGCGTATATCATTCGGGATCTTTGCAATTTCACGTCACCTGGGAAAACACTGCTGTGCTTAGCGGAGAAAACCGTTTTAATGAAAGTCGTTATTCTCTTGCATTTTTTCGCGGTTTGCTACTCAAGACGGATACTAATTAAAGGATACTCAGAAGCCGCTATAGTGGAAGTAGAAGAGCTTTCAGAGATAAAATCTTGCTTCGAGGATGGGAGCAATGCGGGAAGATGTTTGTCACTTCGGGTTTCAGAACTGAAGAAGCGGAGATTTAACAATTTCCAAGCAGTGGAGGGACTTCAAAGTAAAACAAAATACATTTTTCGATGAGAATTTCTGTTGATATCAATCTGTGATTGACTTTTTCTTTGTGTTCTCGCTAGTTTTTGAGAATTGTTTATAACACGTGCTCAATTAAATTCAGTTGTTTTGATTTTTTTCATCGGAGAAATCTCGGCTTCGATGAGCTCTTAATGGTTCGCGTTTTGCTTTTAAGCATAAACTTTTCGAGATTTGTGTATTTTTTGCAATTTTGATTTCCAAATCAGTTACTCGGACAATTTTTTTTATAAGCAGCAGGTGTATTTTATTTGGAAATTAGTCGTACTAGTTATTCTAGAGGGAGAAAAAGTTGTTTTTGTGAACTTTTGTACGGTCTAAATGTACTGTGCAAACGGTCGCGTAAGTCTGTTTTTGAGAATTACTAAAATTACATGTAAAAGATAGTCCGGTCGTCAATTTTATTCTGTGCTTCCGACCTTTCACCTCATTTAAGGACGTTCGCGCCAAATGTTTATGCGCATCCTTACTGCGCACGCAATTCATGTCGAAACGTCATGCACGAGCGCGCGCGCAAAGGAAGAAATCTATTCACATGAAGGGATGGCAGCCATTGCGTTAACTTTGCTTTGATTATCTCGCTTGGATGGTCGGTGACCCCTATTTTTTTCTTCATATATCACTTTCTTTACCGATTATCTACAGTTTGTGAAAAAAGGAAAAAATCTGTCTTGTAGAAGTGTGATTTTTTTTAATTTTTTTATCCACGCGACGTCGAATTGCACTCATATCTCAGCTATATGTTGTTTCCGAATGCCCTCTTTAAAGGGTTAACTCATTTAAAGGTTGAAAACAGTTCGAATTATTTACGAATCACGCCCACTTAGATAACATTTGAATATAACAGTTTCTCCCGAAACCGATTCATCTTTGATATGGTTTAACTCAAGCCATGGACACCATGTCATGTTACGAGGACCAACTTTTCAAAAACAAGGTATATTTCTACACACTATATCTCTTAAATCAATTCGGTGACCCCCAATTTTTTTTGCATTTCTGACATCAGTAACTCATTATCAGACCGTAGGATAAGTTTGAAAAAAATCTGTCTCTTAGAAGATTTTCGCGCGAGCGTCCTTAAGTTTATCATCGGCTTTCTGTTCAAAAAGCGACGCTGTTAGGCTCAGGCTATCTATATATATTATTTTAGCCCCTTTATAGCCTTGCCTAAACAGCTCTTGAAAGAGGTGTTTTTAAGGTTACAGTGTACCTTCGGGGGCGTCTCCAGTATAACAGCTCTAGTGTCTTAAGATTACACTTAACATACCTAAACCCAGATATCAAATTAAAGCTTATAGAGCTGGCTATCTAAATATAGAAACCATTTGGTAATAAAGTGAATTGTCGAATTTTTTACGACGTCTAAACTCGAACGTCCGAATCAGCTTTAAAACGCTATAACTCAAAGCGATTATTGTATTTTGCTAATTTGATTTGTTCTCGGATTTCCGGACACGAAGCGCTAAAAAAGTGTCGGCGATTTCCCATATTCAATTGTAGTGAAAAGTTACAGAATATTTTCGAAAAAGGGAGAAAAAAATTGGAATGATCGCACGGAAATGGCTCTTGACGAAAAAGTTTTCGGAATTAAGAAATTCGCCGACATGTTTTTGTTGATTTTATGTTAGCCTAGCTTCTGTCCAAATTTGAGGAAAATCGAACAAATTTCCTTTGAGTTGTAGCTCTTTAAAGTGTCCCCAACAAGCGAAAAATTAACTTTGAGAAAACAGCGCTTAATAAAACATATCGCTTCATAAACAAACTCCGCCCACAAAAGGTATACTGTCATTTCTCCGTCAATTTTCACTATTTTTCGATAATTTCTTTTGAATGAAAGTTTATTCTGTAAACTTTATTTTGACGCCAAAAAAAAAAATTCGATAAATTTTCGATCTGAAGGTACACTGTAACCTTAAAGCCTGGATTTTCCTGGAACTGAAATAGGAATGATTTCCGAAGAACGAGAGAATCAAAAGAAGTGCATCGAAAAAGCTGTAAGTGAGCCGAAAAAAAAAACAATGGTAAATAAAATAACTGAAATAAATCAAAAGCAATCATCAAAGCAATTTTCCGCCAGGCCGTTCGGCCGAGAGGTCTTGGTGCGAATCATGCGCAGGAGAGTCATTCCCGGCGGACAGTTCGCGTTTTTGGCTCCTTCAGCTCTCGAAACGTTAACTTCACCACTTGCTTTGAAAAGATAACTTGTGATTTGAGCCTTTTTCTCGTTCCAAGGTTTGTGAATAAGCTGCATGCAATGTTTTTACAACATATCAACGATCGCTATGCATACGATTGCTTCCAACCTACAGTACAAGCATCATCGTCAGATCAAGTTTGACCGCCATGTTGGATAGACTGTTCTTTAATGCTACACCAATTCAAGCGCTTAATTTTTGCTGCCCTTGTGATCCCAAAGGTAAGTAAGCTTACGTTAACAATGTAAACCAGTTTAAAGATTATTTTTGGCTGCCATTACTGAATTTCAGCGTTCTGTCTTGGTGACTGTACGGGCTCACAGTCTTCACTGTCAAGGGATTCCACATTGTATTTTGTTTAGTCTTTTGTTTTTGTCCTTGTGTATCGGTACACCAGGAGAGAACCAATTTCAGCCTGTTCATTTGAATAATTAGGCTTTTAAGAAACTAAAACTTGAGTTTTAATATTTATTTCAATCTTGCAGTTCTGTTCGAGTGATGTTGATTTAACATGAAGTACATGTACACTGTACAGTATTATTTTCTTCTTATTTGCGTCCATGCTTATGCACTAGTCAGTGGAAAGCCCCGCACCATCATACCCGGGGAATGGGGGGGGGCATCAGCGGGGCATTTGAGTGAAATTAGACTGCCTCTGTTGCCCCGGTATGCGGCGCTTTCGATAACATTAGGCTCAAGTTTCACTGACCGGGGACCATTAGTGGGGCTTTGGCAGGGATTTGCATCTGACGCCACAGAGAACACTGGGAATCCATACGACAAGGGCCTCAAAAACAAATTATTTTTAGTGCTAGGAATAAAAATGGTTAAATTTTTCGGTACAAATATTGTCTATACGAAGAATGAAACAAAACCTGCCAATACAGCTCACTGATATTACACTCTCAGTGATAAATTAGTTCTTTTTCACCGCTGTTATTGTCCAAAAAAGTCGGGAAGGAAGATAAAGCACTGGTGGCAGAGTATAAAACACAGTCTTCAGTTTAAATAAATACATGTATGGTATTTAACATCAAGTATCAACGTGAAGACACAAGTAGAACAAGAAGGACTCGACCAAGTCCCAAGTTATCATAATTATGGGATGCAGACAATCCCATGTGCTTTTCTTTTGGATTCGTTGTGCATGTGCTGTCAAGAAAATATTGATATAGGCCTGGTGGAGTACATGTATAATGAAACACATGCACAAGCAACCATACTGTTGAATAGTGTTGGAACAAGATAAATATTGGTTTTGTTTGTTATTATTTCTAGATGCTTTGTGAATACTCGCAAAGAGCAGTGTTTCAGGTTCGAACCTAGCCTCACCCCCTCCCCCTTCCCTCTCCCTTCCCTCACCGAGAACTCAAAATGAATCAGTATGGTGGCTTTGGCATGTGTTTGTTTATACTCCACTAGACTTTTGTTTTATCTGAATCCAAAAGCCATGGCATTGTCAGCATCTCATAATACATGTAATAGCACACTGTAGCTTGGGACTTGGCCCAGTCGTTCTTGTTCTACTGTACATGCATCAAACAAAATCTGTGGGGAGAGCACTAAAACTTCACATGCTCCTGCCCCAACAGTACCAGCCCGGAATCTGACTGCATACAATGTACATATTTTATACAATGTAACATTATATAAAATGTAATGTTGGCAAAAGCTCAAAATAGAAGGAAGTTAAATATTGATGTTGAATGCCATATTTATTTCAACTTAAGACTGTGTTTTATACACTGTGCTCAATCCATAGTCCATCCTTTAGACTGACAGTAAAATCTGGGAAAAAAAATTAAAATTGACAAACATTAGGGGCGGTTTATCAGGGTGGTCCATGGACCTGGTCCAAAGCTGTTGTACTTCACTTATTTTTTTTTCTTTAGTCTGTGTGAGATACATGTAATGTTTGCAAATGAGGATAAAACAAAAATAGAATCAATGATAGTTTTAAGCACAACATGCCTGTAGCCATCGTGTGGATAAATTCATGTAGCATCATTACATGTACGTTATTTTTACTTTACAATGGATACAGCCTTGTCAGGGCTGTAAGGCTGTGCTCTAAATCTACATTGGTGCCAGCTTATAAGTTTTGTGAAAAGCTACATGCTTGTACACTTAGGACAGCCCAACATTGCAAAATTTTACCTTTGGACGAGCAGTAAATTTTTGTTTTTGCACCAAACTTATATGCTGGGCACCCCATATTTCAAGTGTTTGGAGATTTCGGGCTCCCAACTATTTTTTTTAGAGCACAGCCTTGGTTGTCTTATACATGTACAGGTATGTACATGTAGTCAAAGTTTATAGTTTTTTTTAATCTAAATGGTGACTATTTCCTTTATTTCTTAGAAAGCTGACAAAACTACAGTACTACAGCATGCAGTTATGAAAAAGATGTAAAATGGTCTGAGCCAGAGGTACATGTATATTATCTTTCATCTTGCAGCAATGGAACTTGTTGATTAATTTTATTTTGTCCAACCCCCAGCCTGATACACTGTATTGCAAGTTACAATGTATGGCATCGCCATGGGAATATCTCTTGATTTCTAACATTTCCATGCATGTAAGAGTACATGGGGGCATCACACACATCAATATTACCAACTTCTGCTTACGGATTCCTCCTGTATCTTTGAGGATACAGTAGATTCTGTAGTCACGGTCTCATTAGCACACAACTACTGTACCTTTTAACCCAGAGTAGACTTTAAACTATGCAAGAGTTGCATGACTCTCTGTTGTGTTTATACATGCATGTATACAGGAGCATAATTTGCACTGGTCTTGCATGTATAAAAATTGAATGATAGACACATGAATAATATAAAGCAGTTGGTTTCAAATGAAACTGAGTGTGATAATGAATTGGTGGGGTAGTGAAACAAAATGTTAGTGTTATCAGCCATGTTGATAAAGTAAAAAATAATTGCCACGATAAAAGGAAACCTGTGAAAACCAGGGTGCCCAGCATTGAGTTTTATGCAAAAACTTAGATTTCAGGTTGCTTCAGGGCAAAAGTAAGTTGCCAGGAAACACCAGGCACTGCTAGAGCCAAGCCCTGCTCATTTGTATATCACAAAACCTTAAGTTTTCTATCTATAGTGTGTACACTGTAGGTCATGGCTACATTTTCCAAAATTTTGAAAAGCTACGTGTAGTGTGAGACTTGTTGGTTTGCTGGAGGTCTCAAACTCATTGTTTAAATTAGAAAAAAAAAATACATTCTGACTTACATGCATTATTTTGTTTCCTTTCAGATTTTACCATCTTATGCATCAATCTGCATTGTTTTTTTCTGAAGGCCAAGAAACTTAGTGATGTAAAGTAATGTATTTTAAAAAGGAGGTGACCAATTAATTGGGTGCAACTTTTCCAAAAAGGTCAAACATATTCCAAAGAAGCTTTAGTCATACTTTCAGGAAAGGAACTTTTTAATTAAGGGAAAGTGAAAAGAAAAGATGAAACAAAGCTGATAACAAAGTATAATCTCACATGTATGTTAACTAATACACTGTGCTGATTAGTGGTAGGGAAAATACAGTGTAATAACAATTTATTTTGTTGATGATTTTTTAAGAATTATCATAGTACACAAAAGTCATGCTATATCATTCATACATTCAAATATTTACAGTATTTAAAGTATACATGTATCATTAAAGAATGTGACCCACCCAGTTTGCATTGCGCACCTACGTTGGTTCATCTGCCATTTTAAGGACCCCCGAAAGTCCATACAGTATTGTAGATGAGAAATTCACTCGTGCAAGAGGTGATATGCTTGCCCAAATATGGAATAGAGCTGTATCATAACAATAAAAGAAGCGCACAATGCAAACTGGGTGGGCCAGACTCTTTAAACTTAAGCAGAATTTTTTAGGTACATGTAAATCATACAAAAAGTGTAAAAGATTACACAGAAAATTAATGTCAAATACAATCTACATAATAATGGGAACATTTTTATTGAAAGGAAGTTTATAATACATGTTAGGCTGAGGCTCTCAGTTGGTAGAGCATCGCACCGGTATCGCGAGGTCACGGGTTCGAACCCCGTTGAAGTCCTGGATTTTTTTTTCAGGCTTCTTTTCGCAATTGCTTAAATTGCGTTCACAACTGCGAGGATCATTCTTCTTTTGATTAATGTTACAGTTTATTACATGTGATTATTTATTTATAATCCAACCCAGATAAGTAAAATTTATATTAAACCAGAATTTATTTTTAAAATGCTACATGTATACAGTATTGTAGTGCTATTTTCATGAAAGTACAAATGGTAAATTTAATGTCATTTATTTTTTTTAAAGAATTATTTCCCATCTATCAGACCATTATGTGTGTTGTATTAATTTTTAGCTTTATTTGACAGCGTTTAGGTTTTATTTATCAGAATTTTTATACATTTAAATTAAATTATAGAGATTCAGAGAACAAAATTATTATAGATAATTATTAGATTTAGCTTCTAAAGCAATCATTATATGGAATTGTAGATAAGATTTTTATGCAGTTTTTTTCTCTCTGAGATTGTCTTTGATTGGTTTCTTTGGGCATACCATTTTAAGAGGGCATATATAGCTGATATCAATATTTAACACAGTGAAATATATCTTAATGAACACCTTCATGTAACTTGATTGTACTGTATAACAAGACTTGAGCTATATTCACACTTGGTGCCCAAGCACCAGTGCCTGGGTACTGGCATATAATGGGCACCCGTCAGACACCATTTTGAAACATAAGCATAGCAGAGAGTTATGGGTATGTAAAGCAGTGGATTTAGGGTCAAGTGCTTCGAAAGCAAAGAAATATGCATTTACACCGAGAGCCAATGCTCACTTAAGTGCCCAATAATAAATTCTCAGGCAAGTGTGAACTGAGCCTTACTGAAGAGCTTTTAATTTCACTTTGTACAATGTATAACTGTTGTTTAAAATCTTACATTTTTAAACAGTTACATTCCGCTGCTATTAGTTTTATTTGAACTTCAGTTATTAAATAAAATGCAGTAAAGTTGTTCAATCCTTTTGTTTAACTGTAGCAAAATGTTTCTTTCTACAGCTAGATTTTATTGAGAATAATGTAGACATTTTGTAAGAATTTATATTTGCAATAAAATTTTAGAAATTTACAGACATTATATGAACTTCTCTATGACATTTGTGTGGTTTATTTGTGGACATTTTACTAACATTTTATGCAATGTTCCGTTTACATTTTACAGATATTTTAGTGAGATTTTATGCTATGCATTCTTCACGCGTTCATTTTATACATGCTGATTTTACAGAGAAAATGTGGACATTTTGCAAAGATTTAGTGCCATAAAATACATACATTTTACAAGCATTGTACGTACTTTTCAGTGACATTTTGTGTATTTTTTTTGTGTACATTTTACAAACATTTCATTAAGTTTTTTTGACTCACTTTTTACAGAGATAATAAAGAGATTTTATGTTTACTGGTTTACAGAGATTTTTTTCTCGTGCCATTTTTACAGAGAAAGTAGAGAGATTTTACAGAGATTTGTTGTTTGTAGCATAAAATCTCTGTAAATTTTACACAAAATTTACAAGAAAAACATTAAGATTACATACACATTTTATGCGATCTCACCGCAAAAAATGTGCTGTAATTTACAGACTTTTTACGAAGTTACAAAATCTCTGGGAATGTGCACGTTTACAGACTTCGTAATTTACAAAGGAAATGTAGACATTTTACAGAGATTTAACTAACTTTAGTGAAGTCTGTAAGTGGTTCAAGTTTTCCAGTGTCTATGGTTTATTGTCAAGGATCTATTCTGTTTCTTTAGATATTTTGTCACAAAAAAAAAAAAAAAAATATCTATATATATATATATATATATATATATATATATATATATATATATATATATATATATATATATATATATATATATATATATATATATATATATATATATATCCTGTGCCCAAGTTCAGAAGTTGCCATAAAGCCATCATGGTAACAACCGGGAGGGCACATTGTATACATGATTGTATATATATATATATATATATATATATATATATATATATAAGAAGAAAAAACACCAAGGAAGAATTTATTTTTTTCGTTATTGCCGATCGAGGGTAGGGCGTACCTTTTAAGCAAATTTACGACGACAATCTCATGAAGAATACTTGTTGTTTATTTATCAATTCGCAGAAAACAAACGAGTTGGGAAACTGGAATGTATTACAAATGGGGGTCATTGCGAAAGGGGACCTCAGTGTAATAAGGGAATTGAAAATGACTATTGGGATTGCCCTTTGAATCTGATCTGCTGTGTATTAGTGAATTAATGGTAAGTACTATTCACCAGGAGCCCATTACCCGAAACGTTCAACCACCATAAATTCGTGTAACGGCGTTTTTGCAAGTATGTTTATTTTAGATAAGCCCTTGCCGAGAATTGGTTTCGGAAAGCCAATCACAAGCAATTGCGTAATTAATAACTATTCAAATGTTCACATTCCTGTGTGGTGAATGTCTGATTTCCAGTCGCCCTGTAAATATGTGAATAGTTATTTAAAATTACGCAATTGCTTGTGATTGACTTTCCGAAACCAATTTGCGGGAAAGGCTTATCTAAAAATAAACCTACTTGCAAAAACGCCGTACCACAGGCGCAGTATATAAGTTGCACGATCCGGGATTATGGGCTCCTGTATTCACTTAGTACCAACATGTCGTAATTCATGGTCACGCGCCGCTGTGACGTGGGTCAATTGGCAAACATTTGGATTGGAGCCCTCATTGTTGCCATCACCACGTGTGATTTGGTAGAGAATTGGCGTTCGCGCTAGTTTTTCTATCTTTTTGCTGCTACACCGTGCTGACGAGACCCAACCAGGTCGAAACAGCTGTCCACGGTTGCATTTTGGCTTTCAGTTTGGTAGTAGTTTGTATTACTATTTTTGGCTGATCAGATCTTCTATTGATCCTACGTACTCTAGCAGCATTTTCGTTCGCGGTCCTTTGCTACTTGTTCTCCTATATAAGCCTATCCTAAAATTTAAAAGTTGTATTTTAAAATTAGGTTTCTGCAAACGGCAGCTTCTCTTTTTGTTTAAACTGGCTTGGAAATCAATTTTGATTCAGTTCTACCTTCTCTTGATCTTTTAGTTCTGTTTCCTTGAATTAATCCTGTGATAATCCAAAATAATTTTAACGGCTTTTCTTTGATTGACGTCCGCACTAAAACTCAACTTTATCTGCCTCTTTTGAAGGCGGTGGGTTGTGTGCTATTGGTATATATATATAATATTCTTCTTTTTAGAAAGAATATTATATATATTTTTTGGAAATAACTATTCATTCAATTTCCACTTCTCTGGGCACCGTACCTTAATTCTGCGCGGTGCACGTGGCGATGTCATCAACCGCTCCGCTTTATGCTGGCGCGCTTTTTGACGTACAAAACACATTAGCGCCTGGAGGACGATAACTATGTAAGGGATAATGCCCTCGCTCCGAGGCCTTCTTAAAAATAATGACCGAGCGCGTAGCGCGAGGTCATTATTTTTAAGAAGGCCGAGGAGCGAGGGCATTATCCGTTTTAATGCACCTTTCCATTGTTTTAGAACAAGCAAACCAACGACTTGCTGTGAAATTTTGCTCGTTAGTGACAGTAGTGATTGTCTAAATCCCGTAAGGATTGTGCAAGCATTTTAATCATTGTAATGACTCCCGTGGGCGATTTTTTTCTTGCCGTTACAATCAGTTTAGAATTGATCAACTATGGCCTCGATGAAACGCGGTGATGCGATGTGAAGCGCCGTTTGTGATATTCTTTACTGGCCAAGTAGGATACTTTTTGCAACAAGATGCGTATAAAGTTCTCAAGTTACCGCAAAATAGGAAAAAGGAATCAGGAGGATGCAATCTTGGAAAAAATGTGAGCTAGTGAAGTGAAATTTTAATAGTACACTTTTGAAACGTTTCAATTCTTACATGACAAGGGTAAAAAGTTCCTTGCAGTCAGCAGTAGTAATAATCAGAAATTTGGGGATATGGGCTTTAGATAAGACTACGAGCAGTCTCTCTTTCCCAGCTTAGTCCATCGAGCGAGAAACGAAGAAACATTAGCGAACGGTAATGGCCGTGCGAAACTTGGGCGCCTCCAGTTTCGCGCGGCCATTATATATCCATTCGCTAATGATTTTTCGTTCCTCGCTTGATGGACTTAGCTGGGAAAGAGAGACTGCTCATAGTCTAGCTTTAGATAAAAATAGGAAATTCACTGTCGATAATTTTTCATTCCACGTTCAATGTAATGGAAAATATTGAGATTTTGCCTTATAGTGTCTATAGTAAAGGTTTATTTAAAACTATTAACCAAGGTAGTTGAAAACCTAAAAACATAAGTCCCTGGGAGATACAGGGTGTATGTTGTTGGTCCAGAGGGATGTTTTGTTTATTTTGTACATATACATCAAAAGTATTTGTCAGGGGTGTTGCGAGTGCTATCCATGTTGGAATTTTTAATAAATTATGCTGATGTGCTAAATTGAGAAGATGCTAGGAAATCACTGAGGTGGAACAGTAGGTTATTATTGTGGTCAGTGAGGTGGAACAGGAGGTTACTATTTTTAATAATAACCTCCTGTTCCACCTCACTGACCACAATAATGACCTGTTGTTCCATTTCAGTGAGCATGTATGCAGATTATTACAAATAATAACCTGTTCAAAACAATGAAAAGGTGCATTAATTAACGATAACACTTTTATGACAAGTTAAGTTACCTGTAAATCCGCTACTAAGCCACCTCCACCTTCTCTCTCTTCCTTCACAAAGGAATAATAGACGGTAGCATGGCCTGTTCATTCTTTCTAATTAAACTGGAACTTACTCACATATAGTACTCCAGAGTTAGAGAAATTTTTAATTATTACTTTTCACTCAAGTAAAAACACACGCGCAATCTTCATCCCCGAAGCCCTTTAAGGAGAGATAACTGATAACTGTGTTGCCATCTGCTTTAATTTTGATTTTTGCTAACTTCATTTTTTTTTTGTTTCTTTTCAAACCATGCAGCGAAGAAATGTTGTCCTACCAGATGTTTTGGAGGAGATTATTGGTTCCAGTGTCAAAAAAGACTTAGTATTGTAGATGTGTTCACTCAATAAACACGGCCGTCAAACTGCCAAAGGCTGTTTGCTTGGCATTTAAAAACGCAATACGTGTACCTCAATTCTTTCTATTTTCGCGGGTTTTAGAATGTGCAAAATTGCCAATGTTTTATTTCCAGTTCTTCACAATGATCTTCTCTACAAATCTTGATGTTTGTCAGTTACAAGAGTTGCATTGTGCTTTTATGAAGTTTAGTTTATGGGTGAAAACAAATTAATGAGAATAAGGGTGGTACCTTCGCGGGGTTAATCTTCCGCGCATCTTATAAACGATGCGGCAAAAAATAAAACAATTAAACCCTGCATGAAAATACGAGGCATTAGCGTTTTCGAAAAATCATTTTCCGACATGAGACGCAGTTCAAAGTATACTCGTGACCGACTGTGAGTAACATTTTATGGGCTTTTGTGGTTTACTTTGATGGACCTTAAGGTGGCTCTCTAGAGTTGTAACTAAAGCACTTACACTTACTAATATACAAGTCGCATACAAGTCACATACAAGTTGTAATACTTACATTACAGTTACAATATGAAACACTACTTACATTGCATTATTTACATTACGTTACTTAGACTAAATTACACTATTTACAATACAACACCTAACATAATTGTAATTACAATACAATACTTACACTAATTATAGTACTTGCGATATGCAACGCTACTTACAATACGATATTTAGACTTACACTATATACTATTCACAGATGTATGTTACGTATAACAGTACTAACAACACAACAATTTAACAAAAAGAAGAGAAAATACATGCAAGCTAACACAAGACGGCAGAACAATGAAGTTTGCTATCGTTCTTATGTGGAGCATTACTTAATCTGCTATACTTTAAAAATGAATATTTCAAATTAAGCGCGTTGTGGGCTGCGGGCTATCTAAATCGCTTATTAAGAGAACCTCTGTTCATTTTGCTTCTATGAACCTAAACACTAAAGGCTCCACGCTTTTAAAGCGTACAACGTTCTTGATCGTGTCTGAAGTCAGTCTATCAGTTGGAGCCCTTCTAAAAAAAACTAATTAAAAAAACTAATAAAAAACTAATTAAAACCTAATTCAGGTAAATTTTACAAATAGCAGTACTAAGTTAATACTATAATACTATTGTTTATCGTAAAAGCTATACTTAACCAATACCGAACTAATACTAATATAATTTCAAGAGAGAGAGAGAGAGAGAGAGAGAGAGAGAGAGAGAGAGAGAGAGAGAGAGAGAGAGAGAGAGAGAGAGAGAGAGAGAGAGAGAGAGAGAGAGAGAGAGAGAGAGAGAGAGAGAGAGAGAGAGAGAGAGAGAGAGAGAGAGAGAGAGAGAGAGAGAGAGAGAGAGAGAGAGAGAGAGAGAGAGAGAGAGGGAGAGAGAGAGAGAGAGAGTAAGTTTAAACTTATGCTTTTCGGTCTTGGGAACGGCTGCCCACCTTACTTAATGTCAAGGTGGATCTTTACATCGCAAACTTGGGCACTAAGAAAGGCTGAGAAAAGGGCCCGGCAAGTAGACTTTATCGTAAACAACGAGGACGGGAAAAGAAGCAAGTGGTTCTACTTCGACCTTGAACACAGAAAGCTGTTGTATTTGAACGGTCTGCCGAAACAGGAAAAACCGAAAAAGTAATATCAAGCATCAGCTGTAAAGCCAAAGCACCGTCAGTTTAGCCAAGCACACAAATCAAGAAAACAAGAAAAGCAAAAAGAAAACATACCACAAGAAAACTCTGAACCGCAGAAGGAAAAAAAACAGCTCCTTTAGGAGTCACCAATTACAATAAAAGTCATAAACCAACAGTGTACTGATAACGTATGTTTTCACCTTGAAATCCTATTTATCTCGAGATAATAGAGAGATTAAGCAGGACATTATATGGCAGACGCAAACGCGAGCTTGCCTTTCATTTAATTTCGTTGCCTTTTTATCAAATTCTTAAATGGATCCCTCAGAAAAATAGATAAAAAAATCACACATTCACGCGAATGGCCAAAATTTAACTTATGCCGTCTTCCGTTAGGCATGCAACTTGTCAAAATGTACATACCAAAAAACCAGCTTAATTAATATTTTATACTAAGTCATAACGTTTGTCTTGACATCTCATAACTTCCGGTTAGACGGGTTGTGGAGGACGTTTGACGAACCGACTCACTTCGTGTGTATTGGACAACCCTCTTAAAATGCAATTAATAAAATATTTCACCAAATAAATTAACAGAATAATTAATGAATTACATCACATAAAATTGGCTTATGATATCATTGCTCTGATGTACACTTGTTTATCTTTATCCGTAGAAGAAAATCAAGACAAGCCGAAAAAGAAAAGAAAAAGAAGAAATAAGGGCAAAGAAGCCCATGTTCAAAAAACAGTCTGCGAAAAAAAAAAAAGCCGAAAATATATATTTATATCAGTGAAAACCAAAAGTAATGGTCTTTTAAGTTTTGTTAAAAATCAATTTACTCACAGGTGCTCTAAGAGTAAAACATAAGTAGCTTGGGCTGCAGATGGCCAGGAGGGAAATGGGAAACTCGCTAAAACTCAGATTACGGTCGCTTGTCTATTCAAAATTCACTTAATTATGATATATTTCTCCTAGTGACTCGTTTTAAGCATTTTTTTGTATGATAAGGGTATTAAGTTTTTATCTTAAGGAGAGCACTTCCAGGCCGACCTTAGTGGACATCAATTCTAGTCTGTTTTTCTAGCTTTGTATTATCTTTTAGGGTTCGTCTTATAGTTTGTATTCTGGCTGTTTCCGTGGGTGACCTCCTCTGCGAAGCTTCCGAAGGGATTGTCTAATATCCGTCATTGCTTTGTCCCTGGACGCGGTATTTCGGGGTCGCTTCGCTTTGGGGTTATACCAATCCCTTAGCGGTATTTCTCTCTATGTTTTTTCCTCAGTGCTCGGAATCAGGCGTGCGCCTCCGTTTAGTCTGCGTGCTGGTGTTCTGTAGCGTTAACCCCAAGGCGCAGCGGCCCCGGTGCCCCCATTACGTTAGCTTTCCTAGTTATCGGTTACGGGCTTGACTACACGGTACTTTTTTAGAAGCCCAAACCTTTTTATTGTTTTTTGTTTCTGTTTTTGGAGGTAGACATTCACAGACTTACGATGTCTAGGGGTGGAAAAAGATTCTACAACGTTATCATAGAGCTGTTGCCTTTTCCGGGTTGCTTTACAATTCAGTTTGCTACCGTTCTTTAGGTATTTTTACTATGGTTGGTTTTCAGCAATTCGTTACTGTCGCTCTCTACTTCCTTGTGCCCCTGTAGTGGTGGTAGCCGTTAGTGCTCATATTTGGCATACATCGTGGTGACTATTTTTTCCGTCCTATTTCTTATTATAGGCTCCCTCTCATAGATCAGTACTATCACAAGTATAGACTTTTCTCAAGTCCGTTTTGTTTAAGTTCGCGGCAAGTCTACCACAAGGAGGGAGGATTTTCTGAGTTATGGGAGGAGGACACTTCCTCGTGCTTACCCTATTTTTGAGTTTTGGGAGGAAAGTTCACATTTAGGTGCTTCCACTCGGGTTTTTCCCTAGCACACTCTTCTTCCTGTGAGTTGCCAGGGAGCATTAGCCGAAGGGCTGACCTTTCCCATATCTTAATGTTATCACATCCTGAGGCATTGTTGGTAGGTAGCCCCGGTGAGAATATATCACATTTTTGATTATGAATAATTTGATACTATAAGTAAGTGCGATAAGTAAGTTTTTGAAATGCGAAATTTGATAATTGACTTAGACACGTAAAGTTGAGAGTATTTGACGAATACCTTTCAACCCCACCCGCCCCCACCCACCCCCTCTTCACCTTCCGTTTATTAAACGCCCCCTTTCCATAAACGCGTCACTTCTGAGAATTGGATAAGGGACGGACCATAGAGCAGTTATGGAGGAGGAGGAAGGAGGTGGGCCAAATATATATAAAAAAACGTGCAAGGGGAAATTAAAAGAAATCATGCACAGCAACCAACACAGCAAAAGACGAAGAAGACTTGACCGCCAAAAAAGCCAAAACAAAAAAAAAAATAAATAAATAAATAAATAAAATCTGAAACAGCCAATGGATGGAAAAAAATCATGCGAACTGAAAAAATCCCCCCCCCCCCCCCATAACTTTTCTTATGGTCCCTCCCCATTAAACTTATCGAGTCTCGTATTGAGAATCGAGTCCAGTTTTAATAATCGAGTCTCACTTTCACAATCGATACTTTTAATAATCTAGTTTTCACAATCGAGTCTATCTTGAATCTATCTATCTTTATTAAAAAAAAGTAAATTATTTTCAAAATTATAGGAACCCGCAAGTAGCATCAAGCTAATCGAGGCGGGTGCGTTCACACCCCCCACAGGCCTTAAAGGTCCGCATTTTGATACTCAATATCCAAGTTAAGGAGTGCAGTCGGTTAAACTGAAGTTCAAAACTTGACAGTGATATTTAGAGACAAAACGAGAGTGGAAAAAGCAGTAATGTATTCACTGGGAAACTAAAACCAACTGCACTCTAGTAGCCCGAGCCATTCAGAACATTTCAATGAGCGCACAGATGTCTGAGCTTATCTAAATGAATAATGAAATTAACGTGCGCACGCTTTGCACGGGAGTTTGGACGAGCGAGCCAGTGACAACGGAGCGATCTCACGATTTTTGTCAGACATGTCTGCTATAAACGCGTCGGGTAGTATTCTCTATTTGTAAGCATGAACGCCCGAAGATGCAAAATTAGTTTTTTGTGTAATACGTTATGGGTAGGAGAGAACAGGAAAACAGAAAGAGGAAGGCTGCAGCTAAATCTTGCCAGTCTCTCAATACATGGGTCAGTAAAGTACCCCGTCAAGAGCCATCAGACTCTGACAATGACAGTGCAGTCTGCGACGATAGCCCAGCTGAAACCACGACTTCAGATCTATCTCAGTTAACTACAATTTTATAGATAGATATAGAAGGTAAATCACACTTATTTTTAGCAATGTCCACCAGTCTTGATCCCATTATTATGCTCTGAGATTTAGTCGCTATTCCTCAATATGAAACAAACTTCCATCGCTTAATAAAAAGCCAGTGAGGGAACACAGAGTAACAATTCGGAGAGAAACTGGGGGAGGGTTAATCTAAAGCAGCACCTTCTGGAAATCCACAGGCATCCCAAACCATCAAAATAGAAGTTTTCGAGACACAAAGAAGGAAAATACACTTTATGTTTCTCTTGGTTTCTTATCTTATGTCATTTATTTTCTTTTGATGTCATTTCTTTTCATGTCTATGAAAAGCCGATGTGTACTTTCTTAACAATTCCGCATTGTTTATAAAATTGTAGAGACTTCGCAAGCTCCAGTACCTGAGAATACTGATGACAATCTAACGCGGCATCACTTAGAACCAATGATGCAACAAGAAATTAATGACATCGGGAAGTTTTCGACGACCTCTGATAAATTTGGTTCTCCCGCAAATAAGCTGTCAGTTGGTCAGAAATACATGTATCACTTGATTAAAAGTCATTTTGTGCCACCGATTAACTAGACAAGAACTACGATGTCAGGGAGGACTTTATTTCCTTTATTCATCTGCCACGTATAACCGGCGAGGTAATCGAATAGCGGAAACGATAGTGTCTACTTTGCAATATCTTGGTCTGGAAATAGAGAACGTGAGGGGTCAGGGGTACGATGGTGCCGCTAACATGTCCAGTGACAACGTGGGGGTTCAGCGTTGAATAAGAGAGTGCTCGCCAAAGGCTGTATTCTTGGCTTTCACATGACGTCATAAAAATTAAAAAAATCTAAAGAAAACGTCCTACAAAGCTGTTTCTAACATGGTATGTGGATACAGGTGTTATAATCTTTCACAAAAAGTTTCAGGTTTTAACGATGTTTTGCTTCCGATTTACAAAGGTTTTAAATGTGTCACGCAATGCGTCACGCTATTTCAGATAAGCCGCTAAAATAAACAAAATTGAATCGGCTGAAAGTTATTGTTTGCATTATAAGTGCTTATAAGCCGAGTTAATTGAGCTTATAGCAAATAGATTATTTTTGGATGTGTTTTTTGGTGTAATTAAGACTTTGAATTTTTGGCCGCCATGTTTGTGCCCCTCTCAGGGGCACAAAGATGGCCGCTCCATACATTTCTTACTAAAAATATCTAATACTCGTTCGCCTATAACTCTTGAACGAAATGCTTTTGCGCTTCAAAATTTGGCCAAGATGCGTATTTTTGAACTCTTTACAATTCCATAAACATTTTGGATTCGAAATCTATATTTTAATGCTTCTGAATTTTGATATGACGTAAGTGAAAGCCAAGAATATGTACACTGAAGTGGTCATTGCCTGAATCTGGAAATTTCCCACAGCTGTGCTTTACCGTAAATCAGGAACGTAATCGATAAACTGAAGCGGTGCTGCTTGTATTTCCTTGGAAGCGCAAAGTGAGAGGGTAAGGAGGATTATAGCTTTACTTGTCATTGACCTTTCGTGGTTATAACATTGTAGTATTTAGTAATTTTGTTTTTAATATTACAGTTTAAGTACTAATTATGTTAAAAAGGAAATGTATTAAAAACAATGTAGACATCATTTTCTGATAAGAATGCAAACTTGTTATTGTGCACCTTTAAGTCACAGGTATTCTACAGTCCTTTATTACGAAGGCCATACCAGAGGCAAGTCGCCGCAAGGGACTTATCGACATGTGCAGGACGAGATGGGCCGCGCGCCGCACAGCATACACTCACTTCTACCAGGTGTACCCCTACGTCATTGCAGCCTTAGAAAACATCTCCTGTGGGGCTAATCACGAGATTTGTGACGACGAGTACCAAGATGCCACCTGGGACCGAAAGAGAAAGGACGACGCGGTTGCACTGTTGGCAAGTCTAGCAACATTTGACTTCATTGTATCATTTCTTGTGCTCTACGAATTCCCCTTGAAGCTGCAGGGTCAGTCAATTGACATTATCAAGGCATATCAAGAGGTAGGTATCTTGAACGGAACGTTATTCTTTCTTAAAATAATGTCAGAGAAAGAAATTAAAGCCTTATTAATGACAAATTAAAATAGCGAGAATTTACACTGTAAAATGGCTTCCAGTTTGCAGATGTCAAGAGGACTTACAACGAAATAGCGTCTAAAATGGACGAGAAATTCGTGCATGTCTATAAGCATGCAGTGAGGGTGGCACGTAACGTCAATGTGGACCCTACGATGCCGAGGGTGGCTGGTCGCCAGATCCATCGTTGCAATACCCCTGCTGATAATCCCGAGCAGTACTATCAGCGAAACGTGGCCGTTCCGCTTATTAACCATATCAAAGCTAAACTGGATGAGCAATTTTCCGGTAATGAGTTTTCGGGTTAAATCTCTGTTGAATTGCTCTTTGTTCCGTTTACCTCCCCATCAGCTCGTTCATTTCTTTGTTTGACTGAAGTATCCAGGCTCTTCTTTCCTCCGAACAGATCTGTCTGTTTTGGCGTCAAGCCTCCTCTCTCTTGTACCGTCAGTGCTGTGTGACAGGGTCGAATGCGATGATTTGCCAAACGCCGATGAAATCATCAACACCTACAAAGATGATCTCCTGTCGCCGGAGCTTTTACGTCAAGAACTTATTCGATTCCAGATCAGGTGGATCATAGTTACCTAAATTTATTAATTCTGGGATATTCTAAAATTACACAACATATTCCACGAATGGGTAAGTGAGAGATAACAGTACATATTGTTTCTTATTTCTTTCAGATACTCTTCAAAACCGAAGGAAAACAGGCCAAATACAGCACCCAAAGCTCTTAAGGAGTGCTATGATGATCTCTTTTCAAATATATATTCGCTCCTCAAGATATGCACCACAATCCCTGCAATGAGCTGTGAATGCGAAAGAAGTGCGAGTTCTTTAAGGCGGCTGCATACATATAACAGAGCATGCATGGGCCAGGAAAGGCTGTCATCCCCCGCACTAATGCACGTTCATTATCAAGTTAAAATTGTTTTGGATGAGGTGGTAAATCTGTTTGCCACCAAACACCCACGGATGCTGGAGCTCGGGACAATTCAGAGGGATTAGTTCCGCAGTATTTTGATGTATCATTCTACATCGTAAAATTAGTCCTTTATAACTTATTGTATTTAACTTATTGTATTGTATTTAACTTATTGTATTTGATAAATGTAATATTCAGTTCCTACCGTCTGTATTTTGCCGTTACAATTTGTCATGTAAAAAAAAAAAATAAAAAATAAAAACATTTCGGTAGTTTGGTCCACTTTGGCCTCGTTAACACCTCCCCAAATAAGATCCTGGTTACGGGCCTGCATTACATTGCATTGCATTGCATTGCGTTGCATTGCATTGCAAGTCTTCGTTGCAGTGCGGAAGTCGGGTCTTGTTTGAGTTCTTCGTAGGTATGTTTGTCGTTGACAAGCGTGTCCATTTTGTCATAGTAGTCTGGTTTGTCCATAACAACAGTCACTCGTCCTTTGTCTGCAGGTAGTATGACAATGTGTTTCTCGGTTTACGGTCGTTTTAAGTGCCTGTCGTTCGTCTTTAGTCAAGTTTATTTTGTCTGATATGAGACGCTAATTGTGTAGTAGAAGCTATTCTACTTTTGATGTTATCCTTGACAGGCTCCAATAGATCTCTTTGACGAGACAGAGCAGCCTCTACAATTGATACGATAGCTTCTGTAGGTATACCTCTTGGCGTCACTGAGTGTTTCAGTCCGAATGAAAGCAATCGGTTTTCAGTCTAGTCGAAGGGACGAGAAGAGATATTCCTGACTCAGTTTTCGTCTATTCTTTTTATCGTTTTTAACCCGTGAATACGTGCATGCGTAATGAACGGTTATCGGTAACGGAGACATATGCAAATGAGTCACTCGCTCCTTCCATCAGCTGTAAACTTAGTGACGTAATGCTTTGTTACGAATGCATTTCGTAACAAGATCAGCGTGAATCCAGCGATAACAATAACTAATTTGCTGTAAACGAATATAAACAACAATAAGCTTAAAGATGTTTCGCATTTGGAGTCTTTAATGCGACATAAAATCGAGCTAGAAGGATTTTCTAATCGAGACAGGCGTTTTGATGCGTATCTACCTTTAAATAACAAAATTTAGGGACTGTGCAATAATTATCAGGAGGGGTTGGAAAATGGGCATCAAGTAGGAAAGTAGTTAGGTAATACCCTAAAAACATGACCTCGAAGCAGTGTTCAACAAAGCCATCCGATTCCACTTCTGAATCACTTGATTGCGAATCCGAGTTGTTTGCACTGGAACTCATTTCCTCGTTAACTTTCCCTTGGGTTTCTCGTGGGATGCAAGAATGTTCATCACGAGCGTCCTGGAGAACACGTGCAACCAGTGCCACTTTACCTCCACTGATCTTAAGACCATGCTGGTTTAGGTACATTTTCATGATGCAACGCGAATGAACTATATCATCAACTGAAAATTGTGTGACCAGTCATTCGCCATGGAGTTGCTCGAAACGAGCGCATCATCCACTGCGTAGATTTCAGCAGTCAAACATATATCACATCGACCAATCTGGCTTGTTGTAGGTTCCTAACGTTATTTAGTACACGTTTGCTTCCCCAAAATGTAAAGAGAGCGGCGACTTTGTCTATTGCTGAACACAGACAAATTGAAAGGCATCAATGACAATTAAGACTTCGATTTCCGGTAGAAGAAAAAATATAGCCATCCTCCATATCACTTGTAAAAACATGAACACCAAGCGATTTATTAGCTTCGAACCGAAGGAAAGTGTAAAACGATCATATGATTCATGGCAAAATATTGGGTGACATTTGCCTCGAAATTTTTTAACTCGTCCCCAGACCCCAATTTGACCCCTAAAATCACTGTGAAACGCCATTTTTTTTAAGGGAAAATCAAAATTTCGCCCATTTATGAATTACTTTTCGGAAATTCACACTCGGATTCCAGTAATTTGGTTATTATTCTATCTGGAAACGTTAAAATATTTTAATAACTTAAAAAACATCCCGTCATTTTGACCTTGAAGTGACCAATGTCAAGTAAAGACTTATATGAAGTTCAATCGCGCGATCATCGCTTTTAGCGGTATAACTCATTTTAATAGGCATAATGTCAACATCCACACACGGTTTTGAAGAGACTAGGATCTTGTGAACATTTTGGTGGGAAATATGATTTAGTTGGAGCGAAAAAAATCCCGTCATTTTGCAATTTTTTCAGTGCACTATACTTCGACTGAGCCAATTTTGGCTTCTATTAGTCTGTATCTATTCGCATGCTCTACTGTCAATGAATGGCCTGGCAATTTATGAATTACTTTTCGGAATTCCATCTAGAAACGTTAAAATATGTTAATAACTTTTAAGAAAAGTACCGTAATTTTTACCTTGAAATGAGCAATTTCGTATAAAGGTTTGTATGGAGTTCGACCGCGCAGTCATCGCTTTAAGCGTTCTTAATCATTTTATCAGGCGCAATGTCAACATCCACACTCGGTTTTGGACAGGTTGACAAAATTGAACGTTCCCTTCCCTGTGGGGTTTGATTTGACTCTGGTACCAAGTGTTGACCGCGCACCGTGGTCTCTTCTGTCCTTCACGCTCTCTGGCGCCTATTTTGCAGTGCTATGTGATTTTGTGGAGCGGCTTGTTCGTCATAATCAACATGGGATGTTCAAGTTGTTCGAAGAAATGCATTTAACGTTATTCTTCTGTGAGGACGACCAGTCAGAATGGGAGCAGCACCTATTTTTGTGCGAAAAATGAGCCATTTGTGGACACGTGTCGAACGCCGAAAGCTCCGAACTCTCCTTCCTTTCCATTATATTATACAAGGTAAGATAAATGGACTAAAAATCGTTCAAATAGCGTAGAAACACTGTATAAAGATAGAATACGACACCAGTAAATGTTTCAACGATTTTATTCAGCAATTGTGATTTTATATATTGCTTAAAACGTTGAATTCGAAATTCCATACAATGTCTTATATTTTCAAATATCATTAATATGCAAACATTACGCTTGGGTTTCCTGTGGTGAGCTCCGCTGGCGTTGGACGTTTTATCGGCTTCAAAAGTTTGCATCTAAAAAAATTCGACGACTAGAGATGGGGAAAACCTTCTTCAAATTCCATGGAATATTTCATTTATATGCTGGCAAAATCGACTCCGCTGGCGAGTCGAGAAGTTTGAGCTTTTCCTGTTGTTTACAGTTACGGTCGACCGGTCATGCATCAACGGTAATAATATGCAAATGTAAACTGACAGTATGTATGTCGAAAACGAATGTAGTAACGACGGAAAATAAAAGAAAATATACAAAAAAACAAGATGCGATGTGATTGAATATGAACTAAATATTTGAAAGAAATCATCTTGAAGATGATTTTGAAGATGAAATCATTGACAGAATTTTCGGCTTTAAATTTGTCTTACGTACGGTACACTCTTTCGACTCGGGCGCAGAAATTTGATCATAATTCCGTTTTGGTCTTTTAATCATGCCGATTACAGGTATTTTACAGTTTCCAGGTATTTCTTGCATTTAGCTCGTTTAATTTTTTATAAATCGATCTCATTTTCAGTCTTTAATTAAAATCATAACCCCGCCTCCCACTGAGATGATTGACGGAACAGAAAAAGCAGAAAAAAGCAGAAAATTCTTCGAAGTTTGCATTTTGCGCATCGCGATACAACGAATTTGGCTGTAAAACTAAAACAAAAGCCAAAACAATATAAATCCAAAAGCAAAACAATAGCGCATACATACATAATTATGAGCAACAGTTCATTTTGGTAACGCGCACGCTCGGAGCAAATGTCTCGTCTGAGGGATCAATATTTTGGAATGGACTAAACTCATAAAAGGAAGCTACAACTGCACTAAATACGATATTTCCTTCGACTGTGATCGAAGCGAATTTCAACAACGTTTTCGCGCCGATTTTGACCAAAATTCAATGATCATAAATTCCTACATAACGTGGGGATTTTAGGGGACCTTGTACTGCATTTAAAAGAGCCACTCTCTGGGCACTATCAGGCGTAATTATATGCTAAAGTCCCCAGGATTAAAAACGAAACACGGCAAAACAGATCAATGGTTAAAACACAACAAAGAAACGAAGCGGATCAGCCATGCATGCCACTCGAAACAAAGACAAAAATATTGCGATACATCAGCACACAGGCTCGGATCAAATGATATCTAAGTAAACTTTAATGTACATAGAAACCAAATAACGATTTGATTCACCTTTTATCGCGTTTGAAACGAAGGAAACGTCTCGCGAATATCAGTAAAATTTCACCTCGATCGTGTACTCGCCATCGCAGGAAATTTGACACTTCAGGATCGATAATTACGGGCTAGGCGTCATGGGATACCTGAACAATCCTCCTTTATCTTCAATCTGTTGCAATATATGATTATCTATGTTGTAGTATACGTAAAATTATGATTTTAGTGCAATTTTGTCTGCACTGGTTCAAATTTATTGTGAACCACTGCAAAATATTTGAACTGGAGCAAAATATTTTCACCTAGGCAAAATATTTGCACTAGTGTATAATTATATTCTACTGTTCAAATGTTGTTGACAATTCAAATTTAACAAGAGGCTGCAAGCAGCCTATACTCATGTGCATGCGTAAGAAAGTTTTATGATATATTTTAAACATAAGATGTCAGACATGGAGAAGAGTTACTCCGTTCATTCAGTCATCGTTCCTGCAAACCACGTTGTTTACTATTGAATGTTTTGCAAATGAAGGCTGTACCACAATGAAGCCAGTGATTCTTCTGAATGTTATATATACCTAACGTGAACATTGGTAAAGTAAGTAGGGTTGTAGGAGATTCTGTCGTGACACTTCAGTAACGCTATTTTACCGGAAGTGAAAGAATCCGGAAGTCACTAAACAAGAAGTGTAAATGCCAAAGCTATGAACCGGAAGTGGCAATTTAAAATATGCGTGCATAAATTTGCATGCACAATCGTGACACAAAAAGTAAAAATAATAAAAAAACGGAGCCCATTTTAACTCATGCCGCTACGCGCATGAGTAAAATGCTAGAAACGCTTTATCACAATATTCGCATCTATATAATAGAGATAGAGAAGAATAGATAATCGTATTGCAACTGATAATAGACCATTTGCACGATGACTTCATTTGACTACTACTACCAGAATCCTTCAGTTTTTTGTTTTGTAGTGCAAATTAGGGCTATTGTTATTTAAACCGCACTGGGATAACAAAATTTAAATAAGAAAGGAAAAACGAAATGAATAATGGTAGTAGTAGTCAAATGACGTCATCGTGCAAATGGCCTATTATTGCAAAGTCCCTTACTCTAATGGAGAGCGTGTTTCTCGATGGCCTCGTGGGCTAAGGCGCTGGATTTGCGCTGGGGAGGCCCCGGTTCGATTCACGCCTGTGACTCCTGTTTTTTTTTTTTTTCCCTCGAACTGGACATTATAAAGCAAGTGATTTCCCTTTTTTAGCGTTCGCCCGTGACTCTTTTTTTTCTTCCTCAAACTATACATTATGAAAGTGATTTCCTTTTTTTTTGCGTTCGTCAAAAATCATTACGGTTATTAAAAAAAAAAAAAAAAAATACCGAACCGTGTAGTGTGAAAACATAAGCTTACCGAAATATTGCGTTGCGTGTTAGTATTTCGTATTCACGGGTGAGTCTTGGTACGGCACTGTTCAGTAGTTTTGTCAGCCCGTTTGTCAGAAATAGTAAGTATTGCGTTAAGTAAGTCAGTCGGTATTAGTTGTTACAGTTTGTCAAGTTTTTGCAGTAGTCGAGTCTTCTCTGTGACAGTCGTTGACCCGCGCTTTGATCAGTCATCTGCGGGTGGATTTGACGATCTCAATGGCCTCTTGTGTGTTCAACGGGGACTTAAGTCGAAGTCCGGCCGAAACAAGACCGAGATCTTTGCAGCGGTGGTTAAACCAGAGCTGACTGTTATCGGGAGGTGGCCGTGAGTAGAGGTGCACTGGGGGATGCCAAACGCTTCGTTTTGTATTGGGGCCGAGACAAAATCCAAGCCTCGTCCGGCTTGAGTTTCAACATAGCAATTACCCTCTCTTAATAAAAAAAACCTTGATAAAATAGAATAGCACCTTTATTTACAGCGTCAATGTATTTAGCCCAAGTGGACTAATTGGGTACACTAAATAACCTACGATAATTGTAAAAAAAAGAGTTTTCACAATATAGGGATGTTAGTTGAATTGTAATTCTATTCAATCCGCTATAAATTAAAAATGAATATTTCAAATTAAAGGCGATAAGATATATTTAGACCTTGCCACGGTTTTTCCAAATGTTTTTATTGGCCTGATAGCAAAAATCCATCGACACTGCTGGGAAAAGCATCTCAAAATTAGTAAAGTTACCGAGTTTAAAAGCGTTACCCTTTAAAACAGTGGAGATATAGCTCCGCAAAGTCGACAAAATTTCACATACGCGGCCAAGTGACCTATTAGGTCAGACACTCGTCGACTTCAAACAGCAAAATTTACAAACACAGCCAGAATATATACAAAACGCCTTTAGAAAAATATGAAAAGACAAAAAGGGAATGCATTTAGAAGAAAAGAATTGGAAGTATTTACATGGTTGTTTTGGAAAAAGGCGATGATAAAGGGCTTTCGAAGAATCGTAATTTCGTGATACACGAAATTCAAGATTAGCGATCGCAGCGCGCAATGCATCCCGGATGGAAATGGACCTTTAAGCGCATAGTGGGCTGCCATCGACGTCGCTTATCAAGAGAACCCCTGTTCATTTTGTCTCTAACATAACATAAAGATAAACAATATAAAAGGCACGATGCTTTTACAGCCATGCTCCGTCACGCGTGACCAGTAATCCACAAGGTTGAAATGAACATTTGAATATTTCTTTGTAACGACCGAGATTTGAATGAAACCTTTAAAGATCTCTCTGGAAAAAACTTTGAAAATCACGAGTTAACGGAAAAATAACTTCGCTACACGCATAAAAAACCTAACATTGTTTCATTTTCCGAAAATGTGGTAAAATTCTCACGGGAATTACGAATCTCGGAATGAATTTACAAAACCGACGCGTAAACTTGAAAACTTCCTTCAAATTTTCACATACTGGTCACGCGTGACGGAGCATGGCTGTAAAGCGTACAACGCTCTTGTTTATAATAAAGGGTAACTCGATCGTGTCTGAAGTCACTTTATCAATTGGAGCCGTTCTAAAAAAAATAATTAAAAATAAATAAATAAACAAACAAACTTATTTAGGCAAATTTTACAAATAGCAGTACTAAGTTAATACAAAAATACTATTGTTTATCCTAAAGGCTACACCAGAACCAATACTGAACTAATACGAGTGAGAGCAATCAGTGCGTTAAGTTCAATCACTCTAATCAAAGTCTTGCTTAAAAATATCCGATACTATGATGTGTAGGTATAAGTTCATTATCAATTTCACTGGTTAAACAAAGGCCCTATACATGCAGATTACTACTTTTGATGATTTGTTTAGAGTTTAATGTAATTGCTTTTAGGAAGTTTCTTAGCTACAAGGACAACAAAACGCACGTGATTTTCGATTACACCGTCATCCTCAATTAACCCTAATCTTCCTTGTTCAAGTTTTTCAATTCCCTCTTCAATATGATTATCAGACATGCTGTATAGATTACTTATAAAACGACCGCGTAACATGCTGTAGAACTTGGCTTTTTCCAGGTTATATTTTCCTTCATACCAAGACGTTTCTACCTCAAAATTCGCCGCTTCTAACATTCTGCAAGTTTCCTTATACCTTTCATTAGAATACATTTTGGCATCTGTTACTTCTCTAAACAACGAGTAACAAGAATGAGCCTTAAAATTCACAATTGCGCATACACCGTCAACACGGAGAGATTTTTCAACATCCTTAAAAATCTTCATGGGATCAGCAAAATGATGATCGGATTGTATCATCAGCACACGATCAAAGCAGCCATGAACGGATACATCATTAAAAAAATCTTCCCCAGTTTTCAAAACTGGAATAACACCCTTTCTTTCCAAAGCTTTTAGGTGCATATTCTTACTTGGCTCAACACAGACTATTGGATTGTTCAGCTTTGCCAAGGTGAATAGCTTTTCTGCAAGGTAGCCAGTTCCGCTTCCAACATCAGCAATCACGTGGTCAGGATGAAAGTCCACTTTCTCAATTATACATTGAAGAAACTGATTGTAAAGTCCTGCATAATGTTCATCGTAATTGGCAGCTACGGCATGATAATGATCTGGAATTAAAGACGAATCGTTGTATTATTTTCTATTATAAGTTCTATGGTTTGTTACTTGTTGCGAAAATAAATACAAACAAAGTTGAATTAAGAAGGCTGTGGAATGTATGCTTTGAAATCAAAATTTCGCAGGGAAGACATGCTTCGATTGTTCTAATACTTTCCAAGCCACAGCGCTTACTATAGCAATAATAATAATAATAATAATAATAATAATAATAATAATAATAATTACTATTATTATTATTAATATTATTATTGTTATTATTATTACTATTGTTAAAAATAGCAACGCCAGCTTATTGCTCGTTGTTTTAGAAATTGTCGTTTTACTCAAAATAAAGTCTGACACTTTATAATAATATATATAGTTAGCCTTAGCCTAACAGCGGCGCCCTCTGAAGACCCTCTGAACAAGCTTAACTAAGATGAAACTTAACTTAGGTGAAAGGTCGGAAGCACAAGAATTAAGGTAGATGACCGGGCTATTTTTCAATTTTAGCAATTCTGAAAAGCAGTATTACCCGACCGTCTGCACAGTACATTTAGACCGTACAAAAGTTCACAAAAACAACTTTTTCTCCGTCTAGAATAACTATTACGACTATTTTCCGAATAAAATAGAGTTGTTGCTTGTCAGAAAATGCCCGAGAAACTGATTTGCCAAAATACACAAACATATTTGCATAAGGCGACGCGAGTATAAAATCTAAGTCTTGTTTTGTTTACATAAAATCGCTTTTCAATCTATGTAATGAATGAACAAACACATAAAAATGGACAACACAATCTTCTTTCGAAAAATTTTATTGAAATCTCAATTAGTTTATGTTTAGAAGCAAAACGCGTACAATAACGGTGCATCGAGGCCGAGCCGTGTCTTCGATGAAATTCAAGAAATTAAAATACAACTGAATTTGAGCTACACGTTTATAAACAATTCTCCAAAATTAACGAGAACACAAACAAAATGTCAATCACAGATTGATATCAAGATAAATTCCCATCGAAAAATGTAATTTGTTTTACCTTTAAGTCCCTCCGGCGACTACTGTACTTGGAAATTCTTTAAACCTCCACTTTGGTGCTGAAATCCGTAAAACGAACCCATCTCTTCGCATTGCTAAAAACGTATATAGTTCCTCGAAGCAAGATTTTATCCCTGAAAGCTCTTCTTTTTTCACTAAAGCGGCTTCTGAGTATCCCTTAATTAGTATCCCTGTCATGAGTAGCAAACCGCGAAAAACTGCAGGGAGATAACGACTTTAATTCTCCGCTAAACACAGTGTTTGCCGAGCTCACGGCTGTGGCCGCGCGAAAAACAAAGCCTTGCTTTCAAGATCCCGGATGTTGTTCCAACACGGGCGGACGGGCACACGCGCGCTCGCGAAACATTCCGCTAGCCATGACCATGAAAAATGACGGCATAGGTTCTATGAGTATGGGGCTGCGAAGCCAGGCCTTCGGCCTGGCAAGTGCTCCGCTAAAACTCTCCAATGTGTGGTACTCACGCATCACTAGCTGCAGACAAAAATTCAAGATGGTTTTCGAGTACATCAAAAACATTTTTAAGTCATTTATCTCCAAACTACTGCTATTGTTTTGCTCTATAGAATCTTTTTATCCAACTAAGTTGTTTATTTTTTGGCATTTGGCGATATAACGTGGAATTACGGTTAGCGAAATTTTGCTTTTTCGCCTCGACGGTGTCCCTTAACTTTCGTCATGTATATTAAGGTGTTTCGATACAGTTTTCTGAAGACACCACCTACATTTTTCAATTGGCATTTAAGCGGTCTTTTCCAAGTCAGATGAACGTGGCATTTTCAGTACTAACTGGTTTAAAATTGAAGTTTGGCAAGATATATTTTCTGGTAAAATCAATATTACCATGACGACGATAAACAAGAAACTTCGAAATCTGTAAAAGTGAAATTTTGCGCGTTTAAGATTTCGCATTTAAAATTCCACATAGGCATCTTAAAATATGGTATATGGCATACAGTATATATATTTTTTTAAATAATAAAACAATTATGTATGTTTGATTTCAAATAAATCGCAATAACATTTCAAACCTTACTATTTGTATACTGGTAATAAATTGATCGTTGTTTTTTTTTTTATTTTCTTTGTTTACCTTCTCTTTTGCGATCATTAGAACTACCATTTTATCCTAACATCGCTCTATGTGCATTTATTTTTTTTATTTTAATCGCTTTTGCAAACATCTGAATAAATGCTCGATGGATATTTTTAAAATGTTCACCACGCATGCCTACCGATGTGAAAATTATTATCTCAAAGTTTCATTGACATTGTTTCACTGGCACGCCTTTAAAATTAAAAGATGACTTGACGTACGAACCGGTCGAAAAGTTTGCGTTACAAATTCTCTGTTTTAATTGCTTAAAAGCCGATTGAGAAATTCAGGTATCACCTTCAGAAAACTGTTAGTATCGAAACACCTTAACCCTATTCGGCCTGGGGGGGGGGGGGGGGGGGCACAAAGTGCCCGCGCTAACTTTCAACATTCATAACTTCTTTAATATGTATTCAAACGCCATCAAACTTTGTGACTTTTCCTAAAATTTATCTGGCAACAATTTCGCATGACAAGTTTTTGATCACGTGACTTGACGTTTCCATGGCAACAAGATTTTGACAGCCATGTTTTTGGAAATTTGCATATTTATACCTTTGAATGAAGAAAAACAATGTTTATTGGTATAACGTTTGTATTTTTACGTCATTTAGCGTTTATTTATTGGTTTTGATAAATTTTGCGTCAATTTGGATGATTTTAAAGAGGTTTTTAAAAAATTCAGAAATCCAAGATGGCGAATCCAAGATGGCGGCCGTATAACTTATTACCTAATAACTACGTCATATGACGTCATCGCTCCATTGTGCGGACCGAAAAGGAGACAGTTTTGGACGTACTATATACCCTCTAAATTTCATTATCATAGCCTTAATGTTCTTGAAGTTACGAAGGGGGGGGCACAATGTGCCCCCCCCCCAAGGCTCAGAAACTCAAAAAAAAGCCCAGACCGAATAGGGTTAATACTCTTATACACAGCAAAGCGATAAGCGAGTATCTAGTGGCTTAAATTTCGTTATGTAGGTGATTTTGTACATAAAACGATAAGCGGCTATCTACTTGAATTTCGTTATGTAGTAGTTTAATATTCATACCAAAGGAAAAGCTTACAGAGAAAATTTCGTTACATAGAACAATTTAGTTGCATATTAAGCGGATGCAAGTAACGCTGAAAAAAAAAATGACAAAAACCAACATACAGTGGTTGATATAAGTGGGACAATATTTAAAAGTAAAAGAACTGATGATTTAATCAATGAAGAAATAGCCTGGGCGTTGAAATCCTATTTTATATTTCGCATTTTTTAGCTTTCCATTGCAATAATAGCGTTCAGGTTTCATTTTGAAAAGTTTAGCGGCTTTTTCCAACATTTTACAGGAAGAATTAGGTAATATTCCTGAGTTTGCAAAATGAGGATACAAAATTCCTCATAGGATTTAGCGTTGTGTTTGAGAGAACGGGGGAAGAGTGTAGTCCTTAAATAGTAACTGTAGATTAGATGTTTTAAAATATATTCTTATTGTTGAACAATGTCTTCTTGACAAAAAATTAAGGTCAACAGAACACTCCAGAAATGCACGGGTTTCAAGCAATCGGAAGATGACATGAAAAGCATTGGTTGTACAATATAGATATTTATATAGACTCAGAAGACAATAAAAAAAATCATCACTACCACAGTGAATTATACAGTAGTTCTAACTTTTGAGTGTGTCGACGAAATATTATCGTGTCACTATTCAAATAAAACGTCTTTGGAAATGTTTATCTTTGATACTGTTTCTTTTCCAGCATTTAACAAAATTAAATTTGGGATTTCTCTCTATTTTTTAGTTTTGGTACTGTTGGAAATTAACCCTCGGACGTACACGCAAACTTATACCCCCACTAATGGGGTATACACACACAAGGGGGGGGGGGAGGGGTGGTTGGTTGCAACACATCCCATGGGGCTTTGCAGTATTATAATTTACCGTACCCAAATTCGTAATTAGCCAATCAGAAGCCTAGTCTACTGTCCTGATATCCTACGATATCAAGTCACTGACCTGATATGGCATGATTTTATGGTAAAAAGTTTGAAAATGCAACCATTAACGTCAACTTTACCTCTGGTTCCAAACGTTCCTCCAACTGAACGTCGGCTGAAGCGCGTATTTGAAGCTTCCATGTGATATTTACACTATTTATGTGTTCGTTCTCTGGAGATAAGACTCGTAAAATGATTTCTTCGGCATACACTGTAATTTTCTCGTTTTCAAATGCCGATAATTGTTTTGCAGAGAAGGGTTTTACACATATTTTGCTACCACGATTTCTCACCTTGCTCGCTGAAAGTAAAATTACTTTTCATTCATCACTTTTTGCGCCGTTTGTTAACTCGTATTATTCTCCTCGCGGGCCACACAATAGGACGCCTGACAGATTTTATTACCGCAACTGCTAAAAATATCACCGGATTTTGGACTGAATTTGGGTACGGTAAATACCTAATCGTACCTTTTTGGCACGCTTCGGCGGCATATCAGGCTCGTTTGGTCTCGCCATGGGTATTTTGGCTCGACTGCGTCTCGCCAAAATACAAACAAACCATGGGTCCACCACACTCGCCTGATATGCCGCCAAAGCGTACCAAAAAGGTACGATAAGGGATAAATATCGGAAATATTTTACCTCTAATAGATTGCCTGTGATGTGCTCTACAAGAAAAGGTAAATATTATGGGTTATGGCGCTGTTGGGGGTCCGTGACGTCATCCGAAATGGTCGCCATCTTGGATGTTACAAAAAATTCAACTTTATCGGAAAAGTGCAAAAATTGCAAATATTTTTTTGCTACAGTTGTAAAATATGATACAGGTAAACATTGTCCTGCTTTTGTTAACGTTTTATACGTTTTTCACCGAAAAAAGGTGAAAAACGTCTTTTTATTAAAAAAATGGCTAGACCCCATGCTACTTATGAAGTCATATCCCGTTACCATAGCCACCGATGGTCGCCAAACTTTACAAAAATGTGTCTAAAGGATAAACGAACAGATACTGAAGACGACTTGGGCTAACAATAAATGTTTTTGAAAAAAATCGGAGTAAAACCTAAAGGGGGTGGATGCCATCCCCCTCCCTTGTACGTCCGAGGGTTAACAAGGTTCCACTATTGTCCCCATTTCTCGTTATTTTAAATTTCCGGCGTCTTTGTAATACCTACCTTTTATATCTAGTGGTTTCTCCATTTTTCTGATGAAAATCACTGATCCTCGGAGCTTAGAAACAAGGCCTAAAAAACAAAAATTTTGAGCTGTTAGCTGTAAATAACAACTTTGGTAAATTAGTCGAGACGCAGCGGGATTAAATTTTGTGAATTATTGCCTCAAAAGAAAATCAAAATGCCCTTTGGGCTATGTCCTGTAAGTTCTTACCATCATGCATTGCTGTCATATTATGTCCGAATATTGTTTTGGATGTTGTAATTGGGCATTTTATTTTAGGTTAGGGTACGTTGTTTCCTGAATTGAATTTTTCTTTTGTTGTTACTTTTAGTTACGACGCCGGTGCCCAGGAGTAAGTGCGAGTGATCAAGAGGGACGACATCATTATTAAGTCGTTTACATGATATTTCCAATCAAATGTTCGTTTTAAAACTATGAATGGGGTAAACCGTATATAATAACCGCTTTTGGAACTGTTGACGAGAATACCGTTAATGTCTTGAATTTCCGAATAGTGAGAAGGATGTAAGACTGAGCATGATAAAATTCTGCTGCTGCTACATGTGGTTCCTTTAAATAGATATATTATCTAAAGCTTTTGACACTGTCATTTACATTTACATCAATCACAATATTCTAAGCTCTAAAAATAATAATAAGCTCTATGAAATAAGGGGGATTTCCCTTTAGTAGTTCAGAAATTACTTATCTAATAGATCACATGCACAGTATGTACAGCTCAATTATTTCAAATCAGACAAACTGACTGTAACAACAACAACATTTTTTAAACAACAAAAACAATATTAATTTCCACTCGCACAAAATCTTTACAAAAAAAGGAAAAAGAAAATAATTAAAAATAAAAACTAAATAATAGATATAGAAAAGAAAAACCAAGGGAAAAAAATAACAGGTAGAATTTGTGAGTTTGGAGCATCCAAATAGCTAGAGCTAATCGAATGGATGATCCAAAAAGAAAAGCAATTGAGAGCATAGAAAAATAAGATTTAAATTACATGAATTAAGATAAATAGTATTTCTTCATGAGCTAATAATATTAATTTAAGTATTAAATGTATCAATAAAATCATAGTAATTATTGATCATTGAGTTTTAATAATTTTACGAAACGAGGAGAGAAAAGGAATTTGTTTAGTATTAATTGATAGGGAATTCCAAAGGCGTGAACCAGTATAGCGAAGGGTACGAATACCATATTGAGTTGTATTAACAGATTTAAAGAATATATTTTCATTGACGGGTTAGATAAGTAACGGTTATTTTTCGCCCTCGGTGAATAAATCACGTATCCACGAGGTGCCTAAAAATAACCGGCTTATATTCCACATGGGCGAGGTTGACAGCCCAATGACAAACAAACGCTTTTGTGCAATGCATATATCGGAATGCCTTTGTATGTGTGGAGAACAATAGAATAAAAATGCTGAACGTACGCACTGGGATTTCGACGTGGTAAATTCGTACAGAACAAACATGTTTTGCGTTGTGTCTGAGCTTTATTTACTCCAAGATCAGAAGACATGAGTGACTCAGCAGACGACTTGTTTCTTACTTGGAACAGTTTCAGTGTTTCGTTAAATGCAAGCAGTAAGCTAGACGAGGAGCTCGCGACTGAACAACCTCGAGGTGCTTATGATAACGCGCAGTTTAGCGTTGCAGAAGTGACTGTGGTGTTGCTCGAAGATGCCAAGCAATGTCAAGATATCGCAGCAGTAAGTAGAATCCAGTATTTCGGAACGGTCATCGTCTGTGTTCAATTTAACAAATTGCTCGTTTGTGTTCAAAATGTAAGATTCCTTAAAGTTTGTGACAAATTTTTCTTGCTTTGCTGTTATTTTTGTTTGCAACCTTGGGTGTTGAGAGGGGAATATGTCAGGGGAATATGTCGGGGGAATATGTTGAGGTGAATATATTCCATTGTTTTGCTATTGTTTCAGCCCCGCACTCCCCTGTAACAATGAAAAGCCGCCACCAGCTTTTCAGACAGTTGATAATTAGCGGCGATTACCCAATACAATCCCCTACGAGAACAAAGGAAACCAAGCCATGTGGAATATAACAATAAATAGAGGAAATATTTTTAAACTAACCATCAAAGCAGGAAGGGATCATATTGTGAGACCACTGATAACGAAAGATATGATTGAATTTCAATAAATTGAGGGATTTAAAAATTGGTGCAGCGTGTGATTTTGGTCCAGAGAAAGTTATAATTCTAATTGTTCTTTTTTGTTCTTTATTGAACTGTGGTGTTCCAAAAGAATCACCATTAGGGCCTTTTCTATTTCTATTGTATGTTAATGATGTTCATAGTACATCTACTAAGCTCAACTTTGTACTTTTTGCTGATAACACAAATGTTTTGGGTGTTTCTTGGTGTTGCGGAAGCCATTGTTGGTTAGCTTTTGTGTTGTGGTGTGGGTATTGTTCAGTGTCTTTTGAATATTTTGTTTTACGTCATTTGGTGGTCACACCATCCGCAACACCAAGAAACTACCAATGTTTTCTTGAGTGACAAAAATCTCAGAACTCTTAAACGAGAGTTTAATAATGAACTAATTAACCTCTCTTATTGGTTCAAGTAAAATAGACTATCTTTGAATATTAAGAAAACTAAATTTCAAGTATTTGCCTCAAACAGTAAAAGAAAGAAAATGGATACAAATAAAATTAAAATTGAAAACACTGATCAGGTTGAAACATTCAAAATTTTAGGGATAATCATTGATTCCACCCTTACTTGGGCTAATGACATTGATTATGTTTTTCAGGAAGTTTCAAAAAATATAGGGATCACTGGATATGTTAGTTATTATATACCACAGAAAAGCCTATTGACTTTATACTATTCATTAGTATATCCTCATTTTTTCTATTATAGTAATATACTTTGGGCTAACCGTTGTCCGCTGAAAGTTCCTAAACAAAGCGTTCCTAAAAATAACATAGACTCATTTTTAACTCTTCAATCAAAAAAAAGATAATTTGTATACTAATATCTATATCAGATCCGTTACCATCTACCAAATCTTTATTTAAATGCCTCTGTGTACTTCAGTTTCATCAAATATATTTTTAAAAACTGCTTTATTTATGTACAAATAACTAATAATCTTATTCTAGGTTTATTTGATAATCTCCTAATCTTCAACACTCAAATTCACTCATACAATACTCGTCACTCTCAAGATCAGATTTACATATTCCTTTCAAAAAAACATTGTCTGCTCAAAATTCTGTATCATATTAGAGGAAGGAACTTTAAAAAAGCCTCAGCTCTGAAATTAAAAGTAAACCCTGTATTCAGTCGTCACTTCCAGTTATTTAGAATATTGTTAAAATGATTATTATTGGTTAACATTACTAAAAAACACAATGATTGTAATTTGTTAAGTTATAATAATTATTTCGTTTTTATTTTCCGATTTTCTTTTGATCAATTTAACTTAAGCCAATTACATTTTAAAGCTGTTTCATTTTTTTTTCCCCATTATTATTGATGTTAGGAAATTGTTGTAACTTGTTATTGTGTAAGTGAAAAAGTAAATACATGGATTGATTGATTGATTGATTGATTGATTGATTGACTGATTGATGTAATGTTTATCATGCCACGAGCGTCGGACGAATAATATAGTTACGTAGCAGGTCCCGCTGCACAAAATTTAAAATAAAGAAACAAATTATCGTCGCCATTTTTGACGAATGAATCACTGAATCAGAATAACGTATAAATAACATACAGATAAAAGAAAAACAAAGAAAGCAAAGAAAATAACAAAACGCAGACTAGGTGGATTCAAACCTGGACCGTACGAGCGCGAAACCACACACTATTAGAATTGACCATCGGGGATTAGAATTAACAAAATAGGGTACTCATGTCCAATAAAATCCATTAATAGTATCTAACAGAAATGCGACAAAAACTGCAGCAGAGCTCACAATATTCTGCTGTATAAAGTTAAACATTAACTTACGGGAGATAAAATTCAGTGTATGAGTAGTTTGAAGGACTTTCAAAAGTTCAGTTCTATTACATCACAATAGAGATTTCGCTTACAACATGCACTATTAAAATTGTTTACATATGTCTTATAGCAAAACAAGCAAAACAATCATTTAATAATCTCCATGTTATGTTTACATACTTCACAACAAAAGGGTAAGCGTCAATCATTCGGTATCCAGAAACATCCAAAGACATATTCAATAACAACACAGAATCTGAAAACTCTTGAATAACGCTGGTTGAGTTCAATGCAGGAATCTAGTGCCTAGATCGAGGGCTATTTTCTGGAGGATTTCATTGCGAAATGAATGCTTTCATAAGATCACTCAGGTTAATAAATTCCGAAATGCAAATGCGCCAATACCGCGAATAAATATGAAGGAGAGAATTCAACTGGTCTGAGTGTACAATGACTCGCTGAGATATATTTGTTGGCGCACGCCATCGTCGTAAAATAAAATGAAAAAAATATCGTTATGGTTTGATGTTTTTTAACCGGACAATGTTGTTTCCAGTCAGTTACAAAAAAGGAGTCTCCAACCAAGGAAATGAATGTCCTTTAAATGAGCGAAAATTCATGTCACTGTCGACCTAAATATCAAACCGAAGGTTTGATATAATAAAATAATAAAGAAAAAAAAATGTCCTTTACCTTTAAGTTCGAGATATCCGGGATTCGAGATCAGGGTACTTCGCTATACTTCAAATCAAATGTCAAGGTTAGAATCCCAACAGGCAGAAAGCAGATCTGTTGGCGACTCAAACGTGAATGAATTCCAGCTGAAACAATTGTCAGAGCGTGGTTATACACGGTCAAGCATAACCTCTCATAACCACTCTTAAATGTGTTAACGATGATTAGTTTCGAAACGGTGCAAATTGGAAGCAAGAATAGACTAAATTTTGGTAGATGTCATCGCTGCAAGCTCACACGAACCAAAACCCGGTTTATTTCATTAACAAAGAGGTCGCAGTTTGGCCAATTACAGCCGAGTTGGGTTTGATCACGAATATCGATATATGAATAATTATAATGTTTCAGTTGCACGCAACATACAAATAAACACGATGACTCCCTTTTTGGGGTCGATATCATGACAATATTAAGGCTAGCATACTAAATTAACTTAAGTGAATTTATGAAGATTATTTTCCCTTTGCATTTCTCCATTTCAAGTTACAGCGGTTCAGGCATTAGGATGCATCAACTAGCTAGAGTTGAATTTTACTTGAATACGAATAATTATAACATGTCTCAGTTAAACGCAACATACAAATAAACTCGATGGCTCAGTCTTTAGAAATTACTCAACATGTTTACGTGTTGGGCCCTGCTGCAAGGTTGTCGATTATGCGGGTCGTACGAATGGAAAAATGTATTGTTGGTCGACCCGAAAAAGAGAATTGTCGATCCAAACAATGCATCTGACCGCATCTCATTATTCAACATTAAACATTATTCAGCATTATTCAACATGTTTGTTTGTTGGGCCCTGCTGCAACTGAAAAGTGGGGATTCGTATGAGTTGCGCTGTTAGTATAGAGAAAATGTTCATATAGTTATTGGCCAGTCTTCCAAATAAAATATACACGATCTTATTGCTGTCTTTCGAGAGTATTGTTTCGCGATACTAGGCATAATATACACACACAAGTACCATGGCAACCAATGATTGAGTTGTTCGGCTTGTTGTTTAAGGCTAGCAAACCTCTCAACGGATTTTCTCGGTTTTTACACGGTAAACATTAACGGTTTTTTGGTGAAACAAGAAACATTCAGCAAGTATAATCTAACAAAGCCATAAAAAATCGGTACATAATTTTCGGCAATTTACGCACTTTTCGTTTTTTACGTTCATTGGGTTTTGTATAATACAAAAATTGTTGTCTTTTTTTGTGATCGAGAACAAAGTAAATCCTACGAATTTGTCAATTTTTATAAAAATTCACCGTGTGGAACGCGCGCAATAAACGTTTTACTTACGTAAAAACTTATTTATTCTCGTGACGTCATCAAAATAAACAAACGCGCGCCCTCGCCATTTTCGTGCCCATGCCTTTGCGCGCCAAAAAGCTACATGGAGCCAACCTTAACGAAAACCAGAAGATGTGGGCTTCGCCAGACGCGTTGTAAACCGTCGGATTTTACTGTGATGTCAGAAGCAATTCATCAAAGACAATATGACTAATATGGCGTATTGTTGTGTGAGCGGAGCATCAACCACAAGAAAAATACCTACAGTATGTCTTTATTCTTTAGTAATTTGCTGATTAGGGTTTTTGGGAGATCAGAAGGTTTTGTAGCTCAAACCTGAACACAAAAATATTCCTTGTTTTCATCGAACTCCATGTTATACTGACAGTGATTATCTCGAAATCTTGTATAGATCACCCATCCACATTGTATTATATCCTATTAATCCTATTAAAAATCTTGCTTTCTACGCTGTAATATCGTTGTCACTGTGTTAGAAAAATGGGAAAGATTAGAAATTAATGCTGATGATTTGCTAGAACGATTTGCTTCTGAACTATAATTATAAGAATGTTCTAAATTTCTTTTGCACCGTGACTGAACTTTTCTTTTATATCATTGCTATAAAATTATAAGTGCATGTTTTATCTCATAAAGTTTCTTAAAGCCTTGCCGTGTTTAAGACTTTTTTGCGCTTTTTTGGTCGCTTTCGGATTATTAATTATTGTTCCTGTTACTGCCTTATTGATATTATACATTCTATTTTCTTTCTTTTTGAAGCCTTATGATAATTGGGAAGTGTGGTTTTTGCTCAAAAAATGTTCTTATACACCATTACTAATCATATTGTACTCACTGCAAAACATTGGATTCACCTAAAATACTCAGGTGCAACTGATAAAAATACATCTAACTCTGGCAAATACGGAAACTGGCTTCGTTTACATGCAATGTCTTAACGATACACTACCTTTCTTCCAATCTGACAATCTTGAACTTTTGCTTCGTAGCCGAATAATGCCATCAATGAGTATGAGAGCTTGTCAAGCAGATACACGTATATTAATCCTTTCTCTTTTGAATATTCAACAAAAGTCACATAATATTAACAGTAATATTGATCCAGAGATCCATTTTTTTAAACGCCATTCAACTGAAATTAGAAGGTAATTCTCTGATGTTGACTTCAATAAAATCCTTTCTAAAAAACAAATCAACAGTGGCTGAGTCCTAAAAACATCATTATAACCTTAAATAGCCTTAAAATGAGAGCTTGTCAAGCACATACATGTATATTAATCCGTTCTCGTTGAATATTCAACAACAGTCGCATAATATTAACAGTAATATTGATCCAGACATTCCAATTTTTAAACGTCATTCAACTGAAATTAGTAGGCACTTATCTGATGTTGATTTCAATGAAATCCTTTCCAAAAATAAATTCAATAGTGGCTGAGTCCTAAAAACATCAATATAGCCTTAAATAGCCTTACAATAGCTTTAAAATAGCCTTAAACATCAATATTAGAAGTCTACTAGAGAACTTCGATCAACTCCAACTGGCTTTAAATTCAGTTGATATTGATTTTCAAGCAATATGCATTACAGAAACCTGGCTAACAGATACTATGGTAAATCTACATGCCATACCTGGGCAATTTTTTTTTTATCCATAAACACGTTGTAAAAAAAATTGGAGGTGGTGTTGGTATATATATCGATAAAACTCTATATTTTAAACCTGGGCCACAGATGAAGATGTTGAAAGCATTTTTGTTGAAATTAACTTGGAACATAATAACATCATAACAATCGGATCAATCTACAGGCCACCCCAAGGTAGCATTAATTATTTCATTGATAAGCTCAGTGAAGCATTGAATGTAGAAAAAGTATCAGTGCATGTATGTTATGGATGACTTCAATATTAACCTAATTAATTATCATACACATAATCTTGCCAATGAGTTTTTTGACATGATTTATTCACATTACTCCATATCTTTAATAGCTAAACTACAAGGATTACTTGCAACAGTGCTACTCTCATTGATAACATCTTCACAAATGATATTGAAAATAATATTTTTATTGGCATATTGTATTTTGATATTTCTGACCATCTACAGTGTACCAACATTTGTAATCTCCAGACAATCTAACATCACTTAGAACAATGGAAAAAAGTTATCATGCATATGAAATTTAACAATGGAAATGTAGAGAAATTTAAGGCAGACTTATCTAACATTGATTGGCATAATGCATTGTTTTCTACTGATGCAAATGTTTCGTACATTGTTTTCTAGAAGAATTCTACAAAGTCTATAACTCTTCTTTTCTTGTGGTAAGAGTTAAAATTAAAAATCATCAGCAAATAAATCCTTGAATCACTTCTTCAATTTTAAAATCCACTAAATATAAGTACAAGTTGTACAAAAAGTACTTAAAAAATCCAACCACTTAGAATAAAGAAAAGTATAATTATTGTAAAAACGTTTTGTCTTAGGTAATCAAAACTGCTAAACGAAAGCACTACTTCTCCAAATTAGAATCAACTAAACATGACATAAAAATACTTGGAAAATATTAAATAAAGTTTTAAAGAGGAAGAAGAATGTAGGTCAAGCAAGTGACACCTTCATTATTGATGATAATGAAACTTCCGATCCAAATGTAGTGGTTAATAATTTTTGCAACTTTTTCACACAAGTTGGCACTAATCTTGCAGAAAAAATACCTAAAACAGCAGAAGCCTATAGGCTCCTGAAACAGATAAAAGCTTCAAGGATTTCCTTTGTGAATGTTCCTCCCCATCAAGATTTTTGTGCACCCTACTAACTCTAGAGAAATAGTAACTTTGGCCTCTCGACTTAAGAATAAATCTAGTTGTGGATATAACAACTTAAATCCTAAAATTATAAAATCTGTCATTGACTTTATATACTTGCCTTTAGCTAATATATTTAAAGGACCCGAGCCACCTAAAATGCACTGCGCGCTCAAACAGTGAAATCCAAAATTTTCGATGCCATCGAAATTACCGAACATTGCATAGTGAATCGGAACTTACTGCATCGTCCAAAGTTGTGTAATTAAAAGTCTGTAACTGTTATCATAGCTTTTTTAAATTGTTAGTATATAGTATATACCATTTTGTCGTAGTTTTGCGGTACCGGTGGACAGGATTTGACATCCAAAGTCAATGTTCTTTTGGCCTCACGGTTTCCAAAGCAAGAACACAGGGAGCGCACACAAACTGTGTGACCGTTCGTATCCAGGTTTAAATTCAGAGAAAATGTATGATGGGAATATCGAAGAGGTTCACTTATCGTAATAATTATTCTGTGATGAATATTCATATATAACATCAAAATAAACGTATTTTTACCTGAAATATTGTGTGTTCTTGTTCTTGTAGCAGAAAACGGCGGATTTAAGCGATTTGAAGGGTTTTGCATCGGACGTTTACCTGAGCGTATAGTAGAGAGATAAGGGAGGAAAGCTGGATTTTGGACCGGTCCAGCGCGGAGACGATTTTTACCAAGAAATTCCCATCGCACAACTCTTAAGCCCCGCACCAGGCAAGCTGAAACCCAGAGGTTTCTTCTCGTACCATAACACTTAAAATCCATCCAAAACTCGAAGCGCTAGACCCCAAATAATATCGAGAAATCCAGCGTTCGAAGATCGAAAGAGCCGCGGATGGTAAAATGTGTGCCGGCCTCCAACAGTCACGACGTTTGCTCCTTTCTGATTGAATGATAACAAATAATGCCCTTTCATAAATTCGTCTCGTGGGGGGTGGGGGGGGGGGGGGGGTGGGGTGGGGAAGCAGGGACGAATAAACAGCGACCGACTTCACACTTACCATCCTGGGGTGAAGCGAATGGCGCGTGATGGAATGAACCCAGCAAGACGTCATTCGCTTCACCCCAGCCTGGTTAGTAGAATGTTCCTCGCCGTTTATTTGCCCCTAATTACCCTCCCGATGTACGAATTTATGAAAGGCCACTGTTTGTTATCGTCCAATCAGAAAGGAGCAAACGGCGTGACTGTTGGAGGCCGGTACACATTTTACCAGCTGCGGCTCTTTCGAGCTTCGAATGCTGGATTTCTAGATATTAGAGACCTTAAGATCGAGGTTTTTCGGCATTTCCCGCGAACCGCGAACGTCAAGAAGTCACGTGACCAGTGCCTTGCCGTCAGGTTTGCGGTTTGAGGTTCCCGTTTGCACGGCTAGACCACGCTCTAGAGGTAAGTGATTTACCGCAAGGTTTTTTTGCACCCTAAAACATCACAATCCCACGTTTGAGAGGAAATACTACTTTTTAGAACTCTTTCCCATATTAATTATCGAATTCTTTTTCATAGAAATGTAATTTGAAGACGATATCTCAGCTAAAATAGAAGCGAACGAATGAATAAAAACACACATGGCAGCCGGTTATTTGTTGTTGGAACTGTTTTGTCAGTCGGATTACTTTGTGGTTAAACTACGATAAATAAAGTAAAACAAAAGCCAGTTTCTGATGATATGTGAATGCATGAATGTATATCATGAATGTATACTTTGTTTCCTAGATGGCTTTGGTAATAGGCATAGGTGAGAAGTAACCCTCAATCTTAAGCCCAGATTATGTTCATGCGGTGAACTCCGAACTGTAAACTGCTGGCCGACGTTTGTGGTTTGCGGTTTAAGGGGAAACCCTCAATCTTAAGGTCTCTATTATTTGGGGTCTAGCGCTTCGAGTTTTGGACCGATTTTAAGTGTATAATGATTCGAGAAGAAACCTCTGGGTTTCAGCTTGCCTGGTGCGGGGTTTAGAAGCTGTGCAATGCGAATTTCTTGGTGAAAATTGTCTCGGCGCTGGACCGGTCCAAAATCCAGCTTTCCTCCATTGTCTCTCTACTGTACGCTCAGGTAAACGTCCGATGCAAAACCCTTCAAATCGCTTAAATTCGCCGTTTTCAGCTACAAGAACGACAACACGCAACATTTCGGGTAACAATACGTTTATTTTGTTGTTATATATGAAAATTCATCACAGAATATTATGATAAGTGAACCTTTTCGATATTCCCATACATTTCCTCTACATTGAAAAATACGAACTAGGCCTAGCTACAAATATCCGGATATTTGGTTTTTTTTTTTAGATATTTAGGAGCTCCTAGGATATTTAGAAAATTCCGAGATATTTAGAAAAAAAAAGTGATTAAATTTGGGATTTTGCTATGGTTTAATTACTTTTATGAGTTCACACATGTTTTTTTTTTTCTTTGAAACTTGAGGTAAAATCTACTTTGAGGCTCAATTAAGTGTCAGCATTGGTCCTATTCAGCGGTTTTCCTCACAAATATTATATCCCATGAGTCTTAGTACGTTTGGTAGTCACTTTGACGGGACTGTGAGGCATTCCCGTCTCCGCGCCAACAAATGTTTTTGATTTTATAAAGTCGTCATTGTGATATTTATAGAAAGATGTTAAGAAAATATTTGGTATATTTAGAATTTTTTCAAGATATTTAGGGGGGAAAAGCGAGATATTTAGGAAAAATATCGAGAATTTCCGGAAATATATTAAGGCGATTTTACGTGATATTTGTAGCTAGGCCTAATACGAACGGTCACACAGTTTGTGTGGGCCCCCTGTGGCGTGGATGGCCGAAGGCGCCAGGAAATGAAAAGAAAAATATTCTTCGCGAATCGACTTTCGACCTTTGAAATGTTAGCAAAAGTGAGGTTGGAATCGTACGGCTAACCCACAGCCAGCTAGCCGAATTGTTGTTGTTAAAGAATGTACAAAAGTAATAACTTGCATCCGGCCGTGAGAATTCTGAAACAGGAAACATGCTGGAGATTCAAATAATTCACAACAGATTTCATGCTGGATGCAATGATGCCATACATGTACGTCTAACATGACTCCAAGACACGCAACTTAACTCAGAATAAACTCTGAGGAGTCGAAAATAATAATAATATTATTGTTATATACCATTATTCTATGGATCTTAGACTTTTTTAACCGTGATGGAGAAACACTATCTCGGAAGCCATGCTAACCGCAGACTTACTTGCGCTCACGCAAAATCACGAACTGAGAAATTAAAATTTCTCAGTCCGTGATTTTGTGAAAACTCAGCGATCTTCAGTGATTTTGTTAGCCTGCGTAGCAAGCGTTCACGTACGAACGAATTTTTTTTGCATTCTGGCCGCGCGAAAATTGGGGCGAGAGCAAAAAATCGGAGGACGGGGGTGGGAGTGGGGAGATGGGTTCCCTCATCTCCCCACTCCCACCCCCGTCCTCCGATTTTTTGCTCTCGCCCCAATTTTCGCGCGGCCAGAATGCGGAAAAATTCGTTCGTACGGGAACACTTGCTACGCAGGCTATGATTTTGTTAAAACTCAGTGATCCTAGCATTCAGCGACAACTACTGATCTTACAAACTATGTATTAGATAGTTACTGAGGCCGGCAGCAATATGTGATATATTGCAGTCAGCTGAGGGCGTAGCCCGAAGCTGACTGCAATATATCACATATTATTTTCCACCTAGCTCGGTTTTCTTTGTTCTTTTCAGGGGAATATATAACATAACCCCGTTCATTACAGTGTCTGAAAAGCTGGGTGCGGCTTTGATTGTAACAGGGGAGAGGCGGGGCTGAAAACAATAGCTGATAACAATAGCAAAACAAAGGATTATATATTCCCCTCGACATATTCCCCTCAACATATTCCCCCCAACATATTCCCCTCAACATATTCCCCTCATAATGCAATAACACAAACGGGAAGACAAAATAGGGCGTAACAAGGAAAACGCTCTAGCATCAGTCAATATTTTTAGTTTACAAAAAAGACAACTTCATCAATCATATTTCTACGTAATTAACTTGCCGGTCGCGACCAAAAAGCGAAATGTTACTAACATCATTCGATGGTATCGTACCTCGATTCAGTTTTCGGGTCTTCAATAATGTATGACGCCTCGTTTTACGCTTGAACATGAATATGTTTCTGCCGCTTTCCCTTGGAAAACACACCGCAACCACTCCATTGATCTTCGAAAGATGAAGGCGGGCAGTTGGGCCATGGCGAGACTACGAGTACTGTTCATACATTTTCTTCTCTCTCCTTCTACTCATAACGAAGCAACGTGCTCAATGCAAATTTGGCAAAAGCAAAACATGTTTACCGTCTCGCTTCGTAATGTGCCGTGATCCCAATGCGGCCTTGCGGAATCATGATTTTTTGCATTAGAATTGAACGGAATGTTACTCTCCGAAAAATTAATAGTTTCTTTGTTTTAGAAAACCTCACAAGGTGGAAAATAAGCATGTTATTGACCAGTCCCTCGGGGATATGTGATATATTCCCCTCGTGGCGTTCTCTCGGGCTACGCCCTCGGGTACGCCACGAGGGGAATATATCACATATCCCCTCGCTCCTGGTCAATAACCCTTACTTGCTGTTGGCCGAAGTAACTATCTAACATATTTACTATTCAATACCCAGTGCCATTGTTCTCTCTCTGCACTAAATCACTGATTGCACGCGCCCCTTCTGCTTTGTTCCCGAACGCACAAAAGAATATAATTAGCGCTTGTTGATCAGCTCAACTGGGAATTGGTGACGAGACGCCTTGCGGTAGCGTTTCAACATTTGATTGCCTTTTGTGTATGTGTAGTGCGGTTTTGAATATTTTTCAACACGTAGGTCTCTGAACTGCAAAACAATGTGCAGTGTGAGAAATGCGGTCCGTTTCGCACTAATCATAGTTTTGAATATAGATGCTTTAGGTTTATTTGATTTGTGTTTTGAGTTGTTTGTTTTTGAGCATGTGATGTTTTTCCAATTAGCGGCTTGCTAAACAATTTTAAAACAATGTTCAGTGTGAGAAATGCGGTTCGTTTCGCACTAATCATAGTTTTGAATATAAATGTCTTTGTTTTCTTAGTTGATTTGTGTTTTGCGTTGTTTGTTTTTGAGCATGTGATGTTTTCCAACTAGCGGATTGCTGAACAATTTTAAAACAATGTGCAGTGTGAGAAATGCGGTACGTTTGGTACTAATGATAATTTGAATAGATATCTTTGTTCTTCTCAGTTTGTTTTTCGGCGAACTATGCGGAAACAATAGACAATGAGATATACCGGGATATTTGCATATACAGCGAAACTTTTTCCTTCAGTTGTTACCAGACATGAAAAAAGTGTACGACAATGGTTCTACATCAGACGAGGATGAAGGGGCAAATTTTATTACACAACAGAACCGAACTCTAAATATTGGCGAAGATTCACCTAAAGCTGATGGTTTCGAGAACGAGGTAAAGTTTTATTCGTCCGTTTAATTTTTCTACTTTTAAGACATAATTTAATTGAATCGACCCATAGCATTTTTATAGTGAGTAATGTATGGTGCTTAATTTTGCTTTAGATGAGCGCTTTGGGAAGCCTGTTCCGGGAATTTTCGTAAGTGTAATTTAAAAAGTGCGTGAAATAAAAAAAAAGTTGAAAATTGCTGTTTGGTGTCCTTAGTAATCTCAGAATGGTTTCAGAAAACCAAGGGAAATGGAAACTTTTGTTTGATTTACAATTAAGACCCTTTGGCAGTGAAGTTATCTTTCGAGGCAACCTTAGTAAAAAAGATCTAGCAAAATATATGAAGATATCAGATCCCTTTACACTGGAAATACTACAAATATTCACACATATTAAATATGAAAATAGTATCTTCTCCATTGAACAGTTTAAGGCACAAAGTCTGTGGCAAAATTCTCTTATACGTGTCGGAAACAGACAAATTTACTATAGATCATGGTATTTTAAGGGAGTTAAAAATGTATGTCATTTGATTAGAAACGAGACAAACTGTCTTTCCTTTTCCGATTTTACAGAACGTTATAACTTCAAAACAAATTTCTAACTTTCCACGGTGTTATATCAGCCATTAAATCACTATTGAAAACATATGATGTAAACAACCACTGTGGGAACACCAAATATGAAAATTTCATTGATACTCTTTTAAAGACGAAATGACAAAAAGTTCAAAATTGCTGTTTGGTGTCCTTGATAATCTCAGACTGGTTTTTAATATTGCAGTGGTGCAGACTGCAATATTAAAAATATTGCAGTGTGCAGGCTGCAATATTAAAAATATTGCAGCCTGTTTGTTTTAGCACGTTTAGTATAATTACCCCTGATAATTTCCCTGTTGACAAAAAGGACCGTCCCCATTTTCCTGAGACAGTTGTTTTAGCATCTTTAAGACTGCAATCAGTGATTTAGTGCAGAGAGAGAACAATGGCACTGGGTATTGAATAGTAAATATGAGCCAAAGAAACAACACTGTTATGCCCAGAGCTAGCAAACAAACGTAAATATATAACCAGCATAACTAAATATTCTAAACGGCTCTGGAAAGCGTACATATATCCTGTCAGTATCAGAGAGTTTTTCCTAAGATCAAAGAATCGGCAAAATTGAGAACAACTGTCCTGTTATATCTTATTTTATTTTATTTTTATTTTATCTAAAATAAAAATATATCTCAGGCACGTACTTGGGGTAACCCTATTCTAAAGCCGGGCAGAAATGTTTTTTTTTTTCTTTTGCGACGAGCAGGATTTGTGCTAGGGCTGTCACCTTCTGGGGAGCGGGAGGGGACTTCGATATGAAAATGACAGGAGTGCTCGTTGTACTTTTTAGGGGTCAAAATTTGTAGATCGGTGCTGCTTAGGGTGCTGAAATCTAAGATGACCATGGTTAGAATGTATCGTGGTACCTGAGGAAGAAACATGGTTCTATTGAGGTGTGTTGTCTATGGTTGAAGCAACACGCGCCAAAAAACGCAGGAACTGAGAAATTGCTACACTGGCATTCTTGTATTGACGTCACAGCGGGCTATTTCCAGTCTTTTGTCTTCCGCGGTTTTGCAACCCACCGGAAGTGAAATTTCACGTATTTAGACGGCTAAATCACAGACAAGAAAAATCGATATCGAAAACCTTTTTTCGACTTTCTTATCAGAACGCCATGTAGATTCCATCAAACAAATAAAAAAATATCTGTCATATGCACTTTAATACATCCTTCAATCAAGGCATCTTTCCTAACCAACTAAAAGTAGCAAAACTTGTTCCTGTTTATAAAGTTGATAATCCTAAAATTTTACATAATTACAAACCTAGTTTCATCCTTCCTTTCTTTTCAAAGATTTAAGAGAAATTGATGTACAAAAGATCATATGACTATATTAAAAGAAGGCGATTCCCCTTCAGTGTTTCAGAAATTACTTATTTTATAGATCACAGTATGTACAGCTTAATAATTGCAAATCAGACAAAATAATTGTAAAATATTACGGCCTCTTCTATTGTATGTTAATGATATTCATAATGCATCTACTAAGCTCAACTTTGTACTCTTTGCTGATGACACAAATGTTTTCTTGAGTGACAAAATCTCGGAAATCTTGAACGAGAGTTTAATAATGAACTAATTAACCTCTCTAATTGGTTCAAGTCAAATAGACTAACTTTGAATATTATAAAAACTAAATTTCAAGTATTTGACTCAAAAAGTAAAAGAAATAAAATGGATACAAATAAAATTAAAATTGAAAACACAAAACATTGATCAGGTTGAAACATTCTAATTTTAGGGATAATCATTGATTCCTCATGTCAGATCGGTTTAGCATCTACTAAACCAGTTTCATTAAATTAATCAACTGCTGTATTTATGTACAAATTAACTAATAATCTTCTTCCAGGTTTATTTGATAATCTTCAACGCTCAAATTCACTCATACAATACTCGTCGCTCTAAAGATTTACATATTCCTTTCAAAAACGCATTCATTTGTGTGGTCAAAATTCTGTATCATATAAGTGAAAGAAACTTTGGAACAGCCTGAGCCCTGAAATTAAAACTAAACCCTGTATCCAATCCTTAAAATGGACGTGTGCCGATATAGCTCAATGGGGTGAAAAAGCATTGCTCTTTCAGACAAACGAAGCTGTTTTTTTTTTTGTTCAACTGAACATTGTGAAAGTGACGTATTGTTTTGTTTTGTTTTGTTTGTTCGTTTGTTTGTTTGTTTTTTTTTTTTTTCTGCGTTTGAAGTCGTTACGCGTTGCATTACGCGTTAGCTCGCGGTACAAAGTTCAAATGGCACGTTTGGTTTTCAGGGCCAATTCTATTCTGGGAATACCTGTATTATATAGGTTACTGATAGGTGGGTAAATCGATATCAAGCAAAGACCAATGTTTGGTTATAGAGGTTCCGCTTTAATAGGGTATGATACCCTGAAAAAAAAGCTTTTTTAAATGTTATTTTAAAGTGCCAAAGTTTTTTAATAAGTTCCAAACGTTTCGGGCTTTGCCCTTCTTCAGTGGAAATATGTTCGTTGAAAAAAAAAATTAAATGTTATTTTAAAGTGCCAAAGTTTTTGAATAAGTTCCAAACGTTTCTGGCTTTGCCCTTCTTCAGTGGAAATATGTTCGTTGATATGATACCCTGACCCTGTTTGGGACAGGAAAATACTCTAAATACCTATACCCTGTGTAAGACAGCACCCTCTATGTTTAGACCCTGTTCAGACTCGTGTTCAGAAAAAAAAAAAAGAAACGGCTATGATATAACATTACCGGGTACGATATAACGGTATACTGGTTGCGAGATGACATCACCGAGTACGATATAACAGCATACCGGGTACGATAAGACAGTAAACCGGCAATACGATACAATACACTATACGATACGATCCAATAACATTTTTGTCCAGAATTCCCCTCCAACAGTTCAGTTATATTACATCATAATAGAGATTCGCTTACAACATGCACTAAGGCCCGGGTTAAACGCGTACTTCACATGAGCCGAACTCAATTAATTGAGTTCGGCTCAAGTGAAGTTCGGCGTTTGACTTAATTAAGTTAGACTGATTGGACTAGTCGTTCTTCACGCTGGTATAGTCGTCAAGAACGGCCGAGGTTGAGTTCGGCTTAATTAAGTTCGACGTTTGACCCCGGGGGAGGTACTCTGAATTTTTTTGGGTGGGGGTGTGCCGCTGGAACTCTGAAACCCTTCACCTATACCAGACCATGTTAGAGTGCCTATGAAATGTATATTTTTTTCCTTCGTTTTTCAGTAGTTAATTATGTCCAAAGAACGAAAATAATAATAATTTCCCGAGGAAAGGAAAGAAAATCGTTTTTTTTTTTTTTAGCCGCTCAAAGATGCGTCACTTCGGTCGAAAAGTGGCTCCAATTTTTGGAGAGCCTGGGGCGAGTGGGAGTGAGTGATGACGTAAATTACGTAAATAGTATAACAAATTGATTTGTTTACGCTATAATTCCCTTGGAATCATTTAGCGTGATGGTCATTTTGCCTAATATGTTTCTTTACAGTCCTCTGAATGCGAAGTGGATCAGTTTCGGATCACTCTTGATCAAATGGAATGATCGTGTTCACTGTAGTTTTGCCGTAGCGAGGCGAACCGATTGTGCCGCTTGAGCGAAGGAAGTGAACATGAAGAAGACGGACTCTGATTTAGATTATTGGACGTGAAAGGTATACATTTTAGTTGCACAGCGTCTCAGTGGTTGGCCTGTTGAGTTGTAAGCTCATTGAACGCCGAGGTTTTTTTAGTGGCTCGGTGACTACAACTAGCGTTTATCGAACGCGAAAATATATTTGTAGTACAAACAAGACAATGTAAGTGACATGAGTTAGCGACTCGGCCGGTCTTAAAGTTCTTCTGTGAAGTTCATTCATCGCGCGTGGAGGTTATGAGCTTATTTTATCAGCTTGGCAGTTCGCCCGTCTAATTAAAGTTCTTTTTTCAATGCGAAGGATATATGTCTTAGCTGCTTGACGGCTTGCTAGTTGAAAGTTTCTAAATTATACTGTTATGTTATGCATATCCGAGGTGGTGTTTTCACAGGAAACCCAAGCGTAATGTTTGAATATTAATGATATTTGAAAATATAAGACATTGTATGGAATTTCGAATTCAACGTTTTAAGCAATATATGAAATCAAAATTGCTGAATAAAAAACATTTACATTGTCTCCTCCTCTTCAAGAGGCCGTTTAAATGTCGAAAGCATGATAAGCAGAGTGACAACTTGGTCCTCACGGGGTGGTAGGCGCAACAAAAATGACAGGTTGACAAAATTGAACGTTCCCTTCCCTGTGGGGTTTGATTTTACTCTGGTACCCAGTGTTGACCGCGCACCGTGGTCTCTTCTGTTCTTCACGCTCTCCGGCGCCTATTTTGCAGTGCTATGTGATTTTGTGGAGCGGCTTGTTACTCATGCGCGTAGCAGCATGAGGTAAGGTTTCGGCTCCGTTTTTCTTGTTATTTTTATTATTTTTATTTTTTGTGTCACGATTTTGCATGCAAATTTATGCACGCATATTTTAAATTGTACACTTCCGGTTTATTGCTTTGCCAGTACACTTCCTGCTTAGTAACTTCCGGCTACTCTCACTTCCGGTTAAAGAACGTTACTCAAGTGTGACAACAGCGTCTCCTACAATCCTACTTACATTAGCAATGTTCATGTTTGGTATATATAAGACTTAGAAGAATCATTCCCTTCATTGTGGTACAGCCTTCATTTCCAAAACAATCAATAGTAAACAACGTGGTTTGCAAGAACGATGACTGAACGAAAAGTGTACTCTTCAACATGTCGGACATCTTCTTATCATGTTTATCTATGTTTATTTATGTTTATCATGTTTAAAATATATCATAAAGCTAACTTACGCATGCGCATGAGTAAAGGCTGCTAGGAGCCTCTTGTTCGTCATAATCAACAAGGGATGTTCAAGTTGTTCGAAGAAATGCAATTTAACGTTATTCTACTGTGAGGACGACCAGTCAGAATGGGAGCAGCACCTATTTTTGTGCGAAAAATGAGCCATTTGTGGACACGTGTCGAACGACGAAAGCGACCGAACTCTCCTTCCTTTCCATTATATTATACAAGGTAAGATAAATGGACTAAACGTCGTTCAAATAGCGTAGAAACACTGTATAAAGATAGAATACAACACCAGTAAATGTTTCAATGATTTTATTCAGCAATTTTGATTTCATATATTGCTTAAAACGTTGAATTCGAAATTCCATACAATGTCTTATATTTTCAAATATCATTAATATGCGAACATTACGCTTGGGTTTCCTGTGGTTGAGTCATATCGTCCACCATGTGCTTCGACGAAATTTTCGCCCAATAATTCCTTGCGCACCTAGATTATCCCCACCCACTACCCCCGGGCCAAGACAACTTGCAAAATTCCCCACCCCCGGGTCACTAGGGCCGACTTTGTCCCGGGGGTTGCCCGGGGGAGGGGGAGGGGGATGGTAACTGTAGGAATTGAACCATGCATTAGTTCAGTGCTTTGCCAGCAATTTCAACGTTTCTAGAAATTTTAAGCGCTTGGCGGCTTGTAAGTGAGTTCAAAGTATTGTGTTTTAGTGTTTACATTTATATGTCTGATTTATATTTCACGATAACAAAATTGATCCGATCGAACACGCACTGAATGATTCTGAGAGAAGTAGTTTGTTACGGATAGTCTTACGCATCTGTAGATATAGTTTTAACAGATGTTCCGTAGAATAGAAGCCTGCTAGTGAACACTTGCGTCGCTCCACTTTGAATTTTGTAACTCGGAATACCGTCAGTCAGTGCCGATCGAGTCAGTATATTTTTGTAGGCCTCGCTGACTTCGACGGCTCTCCAGTCGAGCTGAGGCTTGAAGGAACTTTTAAACAGCATATGGATTGGAAAATTACGCTTGATTAAACGGCCTCGCCGGCCGGAATGCGTTCTTTAAAATAATATTAATTTTAACAATATTAAGCGCTTTCATCGAAAACAACATCCCTCGACTTACCCTTTCCAATGTCGGCGAACAAATTTCGTGTATTTCGCCGGCCTATTTTCCTCTAGAGCAAAATAAAGCTTTGTTGCACCCTCTGTAATCGAAGAATTCTAATCTTTCGTATGTTTGGCCGCTCGCCACATAATCGCTATGGTTCCCGCGGCCGTTTGTACAACTATTTACGTCACAAAGTAACATGACACTGGTTTTGGCCGCGCACAAATAGGAGCCACTTTTTAGCGCCAACAATCTTACTTTGAGACCATAAAAAAGCGTTTCTCATCGTCTCTAACACTTTTTTTCCAAGGTCTAAAAAGGTGAAACTTTCGATATATCAAAAAATAAATTACATTTTATAGACAGTTCAAGCTGATTTTGCAATCCAAATACTAGACTAGACACCAAAAATCCCTATTCTATCCCAGACCTGCTATTTTAAGAACTGTATCACCATTACAGTCAAATATCCGCTAATTAAAACAATATGTTACCGGGTTTCAATTCCCATTCTAGACTGAAATCACTGATCAGTTTCCAAGCAAATGATCAATCAATCAATCAATCAAAACCTTTATTTATACACGGTTAAAAATATCAGTATTTACAATATAAAAATGCAATTCACTGTTTTACATATTTGCCGTGTGAGAGTCCGAAAGGGGAAACCATTCACTGATACCTTTTTTAAAAAGGCTCAGTGATTGAGTTGTTCTTAGTTCCTCTGCTTGGCCCTTCTGACACACAAGTTATCCCACCCAAGTGAGTTAAGAAGAAACCAATAGTTCGTATCATAGCTTGATTAAGTAATAACTCTTGCAGCCCGGTTTTGTAGTTTTTGAAGTTTCTCACTCAGCTGTTGTGACAAGTCATCCCAAACAACACTGCAGTAATCAAAGTGTGGTTGGATCAGACCTTTGTTAATTTTGATTGCAGTGTGCATGGATATAAATGGTCTGACTCGTTTAAGTGCACCAATACTGGAAGCAACTTTTTTTGAAATTACGCGTATGTGCTCTTTCCAGGAAAGGTTTTCATCTATGTAAAGCCCAAGAGATTTGCTATACAGTCGAACCTCCTTAATACGGACACCAAAGGGACAGACCAAAGTGTCCGTATTATAGAGGTGTCTGTATTATAGAGGTAGGGATTGTATGGATTTTGGTGTCTTTGGGACCAAGAGAACTGTCCGTAAAAGAGAGGTGTCCGTATTAGAGAGGTGTCCGTAAGGGGAGGTTCGACTGTTATTAGTTTGATTTATCATGACGCCGTCTACATTGATGTTAATTGTGTAATCATTTAGATACTGTAATTTTTGACGCGAGCTAATGAGCATAAACTCAGTTTTAGAAACATTGATACTTAGTTTATTGGCCTTGAGCCAGAGATTGATATACTTCAGTTCACTGTTTATTTGATTTTCGAGATCAACAAGGCTAGATGCGGCAAAAGTGACATTCGTGTGATCAGCATACATTCTTGGGTAGCCTCGATTTAGGCAATTTGGTAAATCATTTATGTAAATCAAAAATAGTAGCGGACCGATTATTGACCCTTGCGGTACTCCACAGTTTAAAGGGCTAGCACTAGATAAACGATTATTTATATTGCATCTTTGCTTACGATTTGTTAAGTACCCGACGTAGTCAATCGATAATATCGATAATCGATAACATTCGATAACAATCGATAAAAATCGATACAAGATGTCGTTGTGAGTAATCGATAATTATCGATTTTTGAATTAGGGCTATCGATTTTATCAATAAATATCGAATTTATCGAAACTAAATTATCGTACCATTTTTCGCAACGGAAACACCAAAAGATAATAAAGAGCTCGCAGAAACACTTATAACAACTTCCCTGTTCGTTAATCGATAAAATTTGCTACATCTTCTCTACAAACTTTAAGTAATACTCAGCGTGTGTTGTATTTGAAATCCGCTTTAGATCCCTGGTTCAGATTATTCCACTAGGCTAGTCATGCAAATACTTTTGAATCATTCCTTATATTGATCACTTTTTATTCCCCATATTTCTTACGTTAAAACGTGGTTTCAAAACCGCCGGAACAAAGGAAAAAGAGAAAATTTAAACGATAACCTTGAAGCCGAGAAGCCGGAAAAGGAAAATTAATTCACGTTTGTAATCAAACAATAAAATCAGGAAGAAAATCATAATGCAGTCTCTTTGGTCTCTTGTACAGTGCTTGTCAACAAATCATTTCATTGCCGCCTTTGAAATCTATATTTAAAGAGTCACAATCAAACGCCCCGTCAACGTGAACAGGATAATTTTTATCCATTCTACAACGATCGATGGATCCGATAAAATCGATGAAATTAACATTTCGTTAGTCTCCCACGCAGCCGTTATTTGTCTCGTCTCGCGTGACGAGACAAATGACGGCTGCGTGGGAGACTACCTTTCGTCGGCGTGTGAGTATCGATCTTTATCGATTGGCCGATAAAGTCGATATCGTTTAAAATCAATTTATCGATAGATAGCGATTTATCGAATGATTTTCCGATATCAATTTTTATCGATTGACCACGCCGGGTTAAGTAAGATTCAAACCATGTCCGGGAATTTTGATCAGCTCCATATCTATCAAGTTTTTGTAAGATAATTTTATGGTCTATAGTATCAAAAGCTTTCTTTAGATCAATGAAGACGACGCCATTAAGATAACCTTTGTCAATATTAACGCACCAATTATTGGTGGTTTCCAGCAAAGCCGTGAGAGTACTATAAAGAGAGCGAAAGCCTGATTGACAATTGGATAATAGAGCATTTTCATTAAGATAATAATATAATTGGTCATGAAAAATGTTCTCGAAGATTTTGGCCACGGCTAGAATGACAGATATAGGTCGATAATTGTTAAGGTCAGACTTAGAGGGTCTTAGAGCCATTCTTAAAGATAGGAGAGACTTTAGCCAACTTCCAATCTGAAGGATAGATGCCAGACAATAGCAGACAATAGAGATTGATTGAAAATATGCGTTAAAGAAGGCGCAACAACATCGGCGGAAATTTTTAGAAGTTTACATGGAATTTTATCTAGACCTGTTGCTTTATTTCCGTCGATATCTTACGCTAATTTAATGACTTCTTGAACATCGATCCTTTTGAAAGAAAACACCCCGTCAGTGGGTTTGACAAAGTCTAGTGGATCAATGTCTGTAGCAGGAATTTCAAGAGCTAGGGACTGGCCGATACTGGTGAAATGATTGTTAAACGTCTCTGCTATGTCATCAGATTTAGTAAATACTTGATACCCTATTCTAGAGCAAAACTCTTTGTTTTCTACAACCTAAACTGCTTGAAAACCATACCCATCACAGCGGCACATACTCCTGTATGTAGCTTATATATGAGAGTACCCCCCCCCCCCCCCCTCACCCCCACCCCACCCCCACCCCAACCCACGGGCGTTTGACTCACCATGCGACTTTAATTAATATGAGATTAGTTTCGGCTCGTTTGACCCCAGCCTATATTAAAGTTGTTAATACATACATACATACATACATACATACATACATACATAAACTAAAATAACATATTAAGCCACTGCACAATATTGTCTTATAGACGATGACAAAGCATTCCATTGGGAAACAATGGAATGACTCTGCATTAATGGCAGGCATAGGTAGGCTGTTTCACCGTGAGATTGTACGAGGGAAAAAAAGAACTTATATAAGGGGTTTTGAATGGTAAATTCGAGACTTTGCGAGACTGCGAGACCCTTGTTTAAAAATTCGAGACCGAGAATTTAGCGTTTCTATCAAATCCGAGCCCGAGACTTTTATACCTCTAAAAAATCCGAGCCCGAGACTCCAATTGCTGGAAAATGTCGGGCCGATAGTACTAAAACAGCTTAAAACGTGACTGAAATCTCCAACAGAAGTTGGGATTTACGAGAAAAATTTACGAGACTCCGAGATCCAAATTATCAAAATTCGAGACTTTGAAAATTATAGGGAGCCCGAGATTCCGAGACTTCAATTTCAAATGCCGAGAATTCGATACTCGGTGAATATTTTCCGAGACGCATCATTTCTGATAGACCATTCTGTACCCCTTATCGCCATGGGCAAAACAATTAATAATCTTCATGTTGCATTTGTGTTTACATATTTCACAACAAAAGGCTATTGTAGGCGTTAATCATTCGGTATCCAGAAACATCCAAAGACATTTTAAAATAACAACACACAATCTGAGAACTTTTGAATAACGCTGGTTCAGTTCATGCAGGAATCTAGTGCCTTGTCAGATCATGATAGAGGGCTGCTTTATAGCGGATGTCATTACGAAATAAATTCTTTCATCAGATCGGGTTAATAAATTCCGAAATGCAAATGGGCCAATATATACCGAGCATAAATTTGAAGGAAACAATTTGATCAACTGGTCTGAGTGCACACTGACTCGCCGAGAAATATTTGTTGGCACACACACTTATGATCGATCGTCGTAAAATAAAATGAAAACATACCGTTATCAAACTTTGTCTATATATTTAATATGGTTTGATGTTTTTTTCAGGTTTTTAAGCCGGAAAATGTTGTTTCCAGTCAGTTACAGACAAAAGAGTCTCCAACCAAGAAAATATTCTTTAAAGGAGCGAAAATTCATGTCATTGTCGACATAAATATTACCCTGGGTGCCAGAGGTTTCTTTTTTTTTAGTGGAAACCGGCGCGTTTGAGCGGCGAAGCCGAGTCGACGAGGCGCGAGCTTCTTCTTACCGTTTAAGATATTAATTTCACTCATGATATTCAGAGAACAGACCTCTAGATTTCTCAATATCAAAGCAAACCGAAAGTTTGATATAATAAACTAATAAAGAAAAAATGTCCTTTACCTTTAAGTTCGAGATACCCGGGATTCGCGATAACGGGACTCCACTGTACTTCAAATCAAATGTCAAGGTTAGAATCCCGTCTGGCAGACAGCAGATCTATTGACGAGTCAAAGGTGAACGAATTTCAGCTTAAAAATTGGTCAGAGCGGTAACCGGCAGCTTATACGTGGTCAGGCGCTATAGCCACTCTTAAATGTTTCAACGACGATTCCCTTCGATACCGTGCAAATTGAAAGCAAGGATAGACTAAAGATTGCTCGATGTCGTCACTGCAATACCCGGTTTATTTCATTAACAAAGAGGTCGAAGTTTGACCAATTACAGGCGAGTAGGGTTTTTAACACGAATATCTGTGAATAATTATGATATGTTTCAGTTGCACGTAAAATACAAATCAACACGATGGCTCCCTTTTTGGGGTCGATATCATGACAAAATTAAAGCTAGCATACTAAATTAACTTAAGTGTCTTTAGTGATTTTATGTTTTCAACATTATTTTCCCTTTGCATTTCGCCATTTCAAGTTCAGTCATTAGTCATGCATCAACTGTCATCAAGCGGAGTTGAATTTTGATTGAATATGAATAATTATAACATGTCTTAGTTTAGCTTAGTTGCATGCAACATACGAATCAGCACGATTGCTCCCTTTTGGGGGTGGGAATCATGACAAAAGTTTTGAAAATAATTTGCCTTTTTGGGACAATTGCGATCTTTGTATCTTTTAAAAAAGCTCTAGTTCTTATCGTGTTACTATGGTTGAGCGTTGTGAATAAAATTTCTTTGTCTCGACAAAAATAGCGCGCTTCAATATTAAAACCTAGTCGGCTTAGAAATTTCGCTTTGTAATTTGTTATTACCACAGACAAACCTAATATTTTATGTTTTTTTTTATTCGCTTTAGAGAAAGAGAGAGAGAGAGAGAGAGAGCAATGAAAATTTCTGGACTTCATTCAAGGCAGCTAGAACTCTTTGCGTACGTGACCTGCAGCTTGACCTTGAGATCCGCGTGGCAATCCTAATTTCGTGCTGGTTTCCCTGTGCCTTACATGCAGTAAAATTTGAGAATTTTTGGTGTCCGGTCTTCCAAATGCCGTCCCTGTTGCTTTTATGAGAGGCTCATTTCCGCCGGAAGTTCCTGCGAACGCGTCTCCATAATCTCCGATTATTAGTCAGAAATTGAATAGTGGGCGTCCTGAAGATGTTTCCCATCATAACTTTTTAAAGTAGGTGCAAATTTTCGTGAATTTGTTCACAAAGTGGGCGTCCACAGGACGCCTGGACATCCTGCTGGCTGAAGCCTGTCACCGGGCCTGTTACCTTTTATAACGATATTTTTAAATATCTCGCCTCTGACCATTCGCAACGATTACCTTAGTTTTGGTCACGCGCCAAGTGTAATACTTACCGAAACCCGTATGCAAACAAAAACACAGGTGTGGCTGACTCGGGTCCTTAAAATTTGTTACTACGAAGCTTAACCCTGTTTATGTCCCAAAGTGACCAACATCAAACTTCTCCTCACAAAATCCATACATAATCAAGAGTAAAGGTCATGAGAATTAATGCAGTGATCAGCAAAGATAATTCACTTTGACCTTTTATTGAATTTTCTCACTTAGATCTGTAAGCAGATGTACATAAACAAGTAAGGGGAATTTGTATGTTGACATCGGGACTCCTTTCACAAGTCAGCCAGCACAAAAATGGCAATTTTTCTTTTTTTTTTTAATTTATTTACTGTTTGATTATTTATTTAATTGTCACGTATGTTAATTTTTACTTAACCGGTTTGGAATGTTGTTTAAAGCACCTAGAGCAGGATTGGATAGGCGCTATATAAATTTAAATTATTATTATACCGTATTTTCACAATTAAACGCCCCGGCGTTTATTTCAAACTTGGCCCAGTGGACCCCGCGTTTGTTTGAATCAGCAGCTTTTTTCTCGCCTGCCATTTTTTTTTAAGAAAGGGTTATTATTCGTTTTTTGCTTGGCAGCCGTGTACCTTGCCCTTAAATCTTAACTTTATTATACCGCAAATAAACGTTTAAGGGGCTTACTTGCAACTTCCTCTATCGCACCCGGCATTTAATCGAGAAAATACGGTATTATTATTATTATTGTGAAGTGATATATATATATATGAAATAAATCATATATGAACTGCGGAAATGAAATCAAATGAAGAATGATCCTCGCAGTTTTGAACGCAATTTAAGCAATTGCGAAAAGAAGCCTGAAAAAAAAAAATCAGGACTTCAACGGGGTTCGAACCCGTGACCTTGCGATACCGGTGCGATGCTCTACCAACTGAGCTATGAAGCCACTGACGTTGAGTGTGAAGTGATATATATGAAATAAATCATATATGAACTGCGGAAATGAAATCAAATGAAGAACGTCAGTGGCTTCATAGCTCAGTTGGTAGAGCATCGCACCGGTATCGCGAGGTCACGGGTTCGAACCCCGTTGAGGTCCTGAATTTTTTTCAGGCTTCTTTTCGCAATTGCTTAAATGGCGTTCAAAACTGCGAGGATCATTCTTCATTTGATTTCATTTCCGCATATATATATATAACCTTTATAAAAAGGTTACCAGCCCTAACTTGTGAGGACCAGGATTTCGCCAGTCATGCATATCTTTCTCGGACAACCAAACTTGGACAAACTGAAGTTGTCTGTGTAGTGTGTTGGACGTCATCTGTCAGTCACGTGACCAAACCTAAAGTGTACGGAACCACAAGGCCCAGTTATAAAATGTAAAGGAAGTAATGTTCGGAGTGAATAGCTGTCAAGTTAAAAGAAACGTTTATTCACATTTCACAACCTGAACGAACGTAAGCAATTATTTATCCTAGCCCCTTGTCATTTCATTTCAGCTCACTTAGGCCTAAGCTGTATACCAGGTCATCGGCCACATTAACCAATCAACATCAACCCGGAAATTAATAATTTCCTTAAGGTGAATCAGAGAAGGGCTTTATTACATTTGTGGTCAATCCTTATTACATATGACGGCTTTATTGCATTTGTGGTCAATTATTACATTTGTGGCTTCAACTGAAGCCACAAATGTAATAATTGACCACAAATGTAATAAAGCCCTCAATTGAGCCCTCAATAAAGCCCTCAATCTTTAACTGAAGCCACAATTATGTAATAATTGACCACAAATGTAAATAATTGCTTACGTTCTTTCAGGTTGTGAAATGTGAATAAACGTTTCTTTTAACTTGACAGCTATTCACTCCGAACATTACTTCGTTTACATCATAACTGGGCCTTGGTTCCGTACTAGAAAATGTTTATTTGAGATAATAGCAACTTTAGGTTTGGTCACGTGGATGACAGATGACGTCCAACACACTACATAAGACAACTTCAGTTTGTCCAAGTTTGGTTGTCCGAGAAAGATATGCATGACTGGCGAAATCCTGGTCCCCACAACTTAGGGCTCGTAACCTTTTTGTGCAAACTGAAGAACGCACGGTAAAATCCATTATTTCATTTGCAGTCAATCCTTATTACATTTGAGGGCTTTATTACATTTGTGGTCAATTATTACATTTGTGGCTTCAACAGACCCATTCTCACATATCCTCCCACCTAACTTGTACTTGGGAGACCCATGGTCTCTCGCATATCACCAACCTAGCTAGTGAGACCCATGGTCTCTCACACATCGCCCCACCTAGCTTGGGAGACCCATGGTCGCTCACATATTCCCCACCCAATTATTGAGACACATAGTCTCTCACATATCCCCCCCCCCCCCCCCAACACCACCTAGCTTGGGAGACCCATGGTCTTTCGCATATCCCCCCACCTAGCTTGGGGGACCCATGGCCTCTCACATATCCCACTACCTAGCTTGGGAGACCGATGGCCTCTCACATATTCCCCCTCCCCCCCCCCCCCCCCCCCCCCCCCGCACCTAGCTTGTACTTGTGAGACCCATGGTCTCACATATCCCCCACCTAGCTTGGGAGACCCATGGTCTCTCACACATCGCCCCACCTAGCTTGGGAGACCCATGGTCGCTCACATATCCCCCACCTAATTATTGAGACACATAGTCTCTCACATATCCCCCCCCCCCCCACCTAGCTTGGGAGACCCATGGTCTCTCACACATCGCTCCACCTAGCTTGGGAGACCCATGGTCTCTCACACATCGCCCCACCTAGCTTGGGAGACCCATGGCCTCTCGCATATCCCCCCACCTAGCTTGGGAGACCCACGGCCTCTCGCATATCCCCCCACCTAGCTTGGGAGACCCATGGCCTCTCGCATATCCCCCCACCTAGCTTGGGAGACCCACGGCCTCTCGCATATCCCCCCACCTAGCTTGGGAGACCCATGGCCTCGCATATCCCCCCACCTAGCTCGGGGGACCGATGGCCTCTCACATATCCCCCCCACCTAGCTTGGGAGACCCATGGTCTCACATATTCCCCCCACCTAGCTTGGGAGACCCATGGTCTCACATATCCCCCCCACCTAGCTTGGGAGACCCATGGTCTCACATATCCCCCCCACCTAGCTTGGGAGACCCATGGTCTCACATATCCCCCCCACCTAGCTTGGGAGACCCATGGTCTCACATATCCCCCCCACCTAGCTTGGGAGACCCATGGTCTCACATATCCCCCCCACCTAGCTTGGGAGACCCATGGTCTCACATATCCCCCCCACCTAGCTTGGGAGACCCATGGTCTCACATATCCCCCACCTAGCTTGGGGGACCCATGGTCTCTCACACATCGCCCCACCTAGCTTGGGGGACCCATGGCCTCTCGCATATCCCCCCACCTAGCTCGGGGGACCCATGGCCTCTCACATATCCCCCCCCACCTAGCTTGGGAGACCCATGGTCTCACATATCCCCCACCTAGCTTGGGAGACCCATGGTCTCTCACACATCGCCCCACCTAGCTTGGGAGACCCATGGCCTCTCGCATATCCCCCCACCTAGCTCGGGGGACCGATGGCCTCTCACATATCCCCCCCCCCACACCTGGCTTGCGAGACCCATGGTCTCTTCTCTTCCTTACCCTGCTCTCCCCCCCCCCCCCACCCAAAAAAAAAAAAAAAAGTGGGTCCCTAGCATGTAAAATAGTTTTGATTTAAAATTAAAATACTAAAAGGTATCCGAAAAACACAGTCGTGGGAAAGGTTTATCGATCTCTGCGCCGCTTCACGAAATATCCGAAGCCTGATGTTGGTTTTCTTTGTTGTTGTTTTTTGTTGTTGATTGTTTGTTTGTTTGCGGGTGCAGGCCCTGACGTTAGAAAAACTGGTGGCGGCCTCGATTGCTACAGGGGTGTGCGATCATGTTTGAATCAAAAAGTTGTTCTTAAAAATTTGGGTAAGCGCGTCTATTGTAGAACGAGAAACTTCACTGGGATTAGCCAATTTAAATATCTATATATTTCATGTAATTATTTAAGGATTATGTTGCCTTTCACAATAAAAGTTCAACAAGGGCATAAGATCTTTGCAATACAGACCAGCTCAGTGTTTTGTTTTTTTGGCACAGAAAAAAATGCTTCATTGAAACACACAAAAAGGATCTTTGATTTCAAATTCAATTTCTAAATTTTCTCAACCAAGCTAGCACTTGATAATAGAACGATCGATGACGAAATCTTGACAGCTCAAGTAGTATTGAAGCTTCTACTTTTAATTTCCTTTCGGCTTAGCTTACATAGATGACGAGCTAAAGATGTAATGTAAATGTTATCAAATGTAACTTGCTTCTGACGTAGAACAGTAATGTGAGCGGTATTAGCGTGAAATTTATTTCATTTCTTGTTGAACTGATTCGATTACTCAATTTCTGTAAAGGGCGCCAAGCTTGCGGTAAACGACCTTCGAAACCGCGTTTGCGCGCTTTCATCGTGCGTTCCAGCACCAAAGAACTGACAAAATGTAAGATTTCTTTCACTTCAGTGAATATCCATGCACGATAAATTGCCAGGTCATACGGCAAGGGCAACCACACAGACTGACCACGGTTACTACCAGTCTTTCTCTTGGTCTTGCAAGAGGAATTGCAATAATTACAATAACATCTATTCGGCTCTGCTTGTCCTTGTCTTGTGGCTGATCTTCAGCTCAGTCTCGGCAATCTAAAATGACGAACAGCCGCGAACATGGAACAGGTAAGTTCGTATTTATCGAACGCGACGGTAAACCAGCTACAGAACCATATTGTGGGTTTCAAACCATCCGAACGGAAAACTTTTCACACTCCCATAATCGTTTATTCTTGGTGACTGGTCTTCCCGGGGCATTTCTACGGAAAAAAAATCAGCCTCTTCTGAGCTGTTCGCGGTCGCCCCCCTTTATGGCCGCCATCTTGAATCACATTGAGAGACGGCCTGAGATCGATCAAAACAATAACAAACGAGCGAAGTGCATGCCGGTCGACAGAAAGTCTTTAAATGCTTTAACATAACTACATATTGTTCAGAGTCCTCTTGAATCTTTGCTCGCTCTGTTTGTAAACAAATAAGCTAATTACGTCTTAAATTACACTTACTTGTAAATAAGTTCAAATCAATCGCCTTGAAATTCAAAAACTCTCAGCTGTCCAGTTGGACTTAACGTCAAAGTAAAAGTTATTTATGTTGATAGCTGAAGTCACTTAATTAGCTTTTGATCTTGGCTTTCTGCGGAGCTACTATGTTGTCTCTGAGAGCCTTCTTTCCACTATTCGGTACGTTGACCACGAAAAGAACAATTTGTAAGGCAATTTCGCAAACCACTTTCGACGAAAAAAAAATTTCTTAGCTGGCTGACGTGACCACGTTTTCAAACTCGAACCAGTCTTCCTGCTGACCATGTCCTGCAAACCCGAGTGGGGGAGGGGAAGTGGACCGAGGGGAGTGGGGAAGGGGGAATAAAAAAAACTAACCCCTGAACGGTATGAAAAAAAAATGCTACAGAAAAACTGCAAACGTCATTGGTAAGAGGTAAGATAAAAACCACTTATGCAGATTTGTTTATAGTTTTAAACCGAAAAGTCACTGAACAGGGTGGATTTCCAACGTGTAAAACTTTTATCGTGACCATCATTTTTACTGGAGGAGTAATAACGGCCTTTTTTATACACACAAATATCATAAATTTTATCTGGGTGGAAGAACGGGGGATTTATTTGACTTATTAAAATTGAGAAGAGGTAATTTAACTTCCGTGCGTTCTGGTCACGTGATTGATGACGTCATACTAATAACGTTGACATAGAACTTATTTTTATACTTATATTTACCAATATACGAACATTTTATCTTTGTGTTTCACCCTTACAAAGATACATGGGCTAGTCCCCAGACCTCCTATTTGCTCATGTGTATAGCACCTTTAAATTTAAAAATCCAGAGTAATAATGGTCATGACGAAATGTTGCAAGCGAATGCCTTCCTTGCCACGTTGACTGTATTTACATTCATCAAAGGAACTTGGGGAAATAGTCACGTGACTGATGACGTCATCTGACTTAGTCAATTAAAATAGGTATTTTATGGTAGGTGTAAATAGCATGCGGTGCAGTATCCTCACTCCCTCAAAATTGGATTAAATTTCGCGGGTTTAATTTTCCGCGCATCTTACAAACGATGCGGCAAGAAAAAGACAATTAAACCCTGCATGAAAATATGTGGCATTGGCGTTTCCGAAAAATCAGTTTCCGAAATGAGACACAGTTCAAAGTATACTCGTGACCGACTGTAAGTAACATTGTATGGGCTTTTGTGGTTCACTTTGATCGATCTTAAGGTGGCTCTCTAGAGTTGTAACAAAAGCACATACACTTACTATCGAGATAAAATATAGAGCATGATGTTCTTGTCTTGTAATTTTAATTCACGACATTTACCAGCTGTCCCAAATAAAGCAATGTTTATTCCATGTGCTTGGCTAGTCTTACTCCTGATGCATGGCGGTGCATGTTGGCCTATGGGACGTCTACCAATTGCCTGTTGTGTCAGACCTCTTTCTGAACTGAATGGTTCGAAATGCTGTAGAACGACGCGGTACTTCTGTTCTGGTATGGTCACTTAGACTGATGCTACTTTTTAGTATCTTTCTTTGCAAAGTTGCATGGTTCTTGACAAACCTGGGTGGTTCGTGCATCGTTAAAAACTCCGTTCTTTATCCCCCCAAAAAACTACTTTATTTAGTTAATTTTTCGTATTTTTTTATGAATCATCAACATTACATCAATAATTTTTACCGAGGTTTTTTTTTTTTCCATTACAAAAATTATTCCCCTAAATTATTTTAATTTCATACATCAAAAATCATTCCCTTAAATTATTTCAAATTTCATGCATCAAATGTTATTAATTAATACGGTATTTATGTAAAAAATAGGGTCCCTATTTATTACGTATCTGTGCGCGCTCGGTCCCAGGTCATTATCTAGCGTTTGAATCAAATCGCGCATACAAACAAATGTCGCGAGCAAACTAGCCGAAAAGACTTAATGTTGTTTTTCTTTCCGCGCTTGGTCGTAGGCCGAGTCGGCTAAAATTAGGTGATATCACGCAAGCTTGAGCGCTATAATAGTTTTATAATTCAACACATTGATAACAAAGCACAGTTTGAAGAAAAAATATCGCCGACAAGCCTTTTATTAAAAAAAAAGAAAAGCTTACATATGTTTTACCGCGCGAAACTTGCAACATCACACATCATGAATGAAAGTGACGCCTTTGTCAATATTGCGCAAGCTTGAACACAATAACTGTTTTATAATTCAACACATTGATAACAAATCACAGTTTCTAGAAAAAAAATTCATTGAGATATACAACCTTTCACTAAGTAAAAAGGCTTACAACAATATTTTACCTCGCACCATTTCTTAAACAACGATCAGCGAATGCCGAAACTTTTGGCAAGCTAAAATTAATTTAGCGTACACAATTTTCTACCGAAGAGCTTTCGTCTACTCAAAGAACGGGACAGAATAGTGACTACAAGAATTAAAACACAGTAAAATTGCATAGAATGTCTTAGTCACAAGTGTTCCCTATCTTAAAAAGTTCAATTCAGAATCAAAACAAATTGAACAAACACACGGCTACGTACCTAAACAGAGCGGCGAAAAGTCGGAAAGAACTGCAGCGTGGACAGTATGTCTTACAAAAATTCACAGCTAAAGGACACAAGAAACGGTTAAAACATCGTACGTGTAGTTGATTTGGCTTTTTAGTCCCTTCCATCAGCACCAAATTTTCAAACATGTACGAGCTGAGTCGATCAATGTTGCTTTGTACAAACTTGCTCGTTTTTTAGCTCCCACAGCCGTAATGACGAGATCAAAAAATTTTCTGAGGAAGCATCAAGTCTATATCATATTCCAGAGGTGATTACCAAAGGAATTTTACGAAAATTGCGCTCCTTCATTCACTCCTTGTCGAGCGGTTAAACTTTGAACCAGTTTTCATCCAGCTACGCCAAGAAACACTGCGACCGCGACAACGCGAAAATTTCGCGCCTTTTTTGTCCAATCATGTGAACAATATTTTTTTCTGTTTTCTTTTCTCTTTTTTTTCTTTCTTTTCCTTTTTTTAACTGGTAGTTCACGCACTTTTTCGCCCCAAAACACGAAATTGCAGGCAGCAGTCATTTTTACTTCCTTCAAAATGCGAAATTTACCGCCATCTTTGGTTATAAGTCATGTAGACATAACGTATATCGATAACTTTTTGACCATATTTGGGCAGTGTATCAATGTGTTGAATTATAATTATGGATGGCTGAGCAGTTTTTAGTCTTCAGCCAGTATAGTTAGCATCTGCAATCGTAAACATGGCTTGTAGTTTCTGTATGATCGCCCGTGTCTGCAGTTTTTCGCCCACTGAATCACGGCATCAGTCAAAGGAGATAGCTCAAATCATCTTCAATGCCTGGACACTCTGAGATAAAAGACTAGTCTTACCGAATAAACAAACTACATGGATTGATAACAATCAGCTCAGACACGTAGGGCCAGCTGAGGTACCACGGCCGGTTTGAAACGTGTGGTAGAGAGTTTACCGTATAAATTTGGCAAGTAAGTCGTACATTTCATCGAAAGTTTACCTGTCTCTCGTGCGCGTATTTATTATTTCGGGAGGATTATTTTGCTGAAATTAATCTCTCTACCGGGTCTGTTCACTGTGCCCATATTTTCATATCATCAATCTATGTTGTTTATTGATAAGTTCTTAGTGAGCTCAATAAAGTACATGTATATTAATTGAAAATTATTAGTGACCAAGAATTTTAGTTTGTTTATGTTTTGGTTTGGTTTGCTTGTTTTCTTCTTGTCTATCCAAGCTCTGTTTACTCATCTCCATCGTTCATTGGTGCTATGGTTCTATTTTCTCAATGGAGTTAGTCTAGTGGGCTTTGGTTTTGTGTGTCTTACCCTTAGTATGACTGAGACTGTGGTCTTGGGGTTCTATATCTACTGCATTTTGTCCCAAATAAAGCCAGGTTTTTAGCAGAAGGGGTTCGATAATGGGGGCCACCGAAGGCTTCCCCTCTGTTGGGGGGTCCCGGAAAATTTTGAAATTTCAAGTCCTCAGAAACACGATTTCCGCCATTCTGAGGCCAAGTCATCTCAGCGCGTTTTAATATATCATTTGTTTTAATTTAGGGGGTTCGATCGAACCCCCCGAACCCCCCCCCCCCCCTCCCTAGATCCGCCCCAGACCAGTAAGGACTCGATGCCAACATATTTTTTACTTACTTTATTGACTTTCCCAAAGGAGCCTTTCAACGTAACGTATAACATTGTCAAATGTCAATTTTTCCTGAAATTTATACCCTAGTCGTTGATTTTTTGCGATTTTGAATCATAATTTGGAGACCTGGGGACATAAATAAAAATTCGAGGCAGATGTCACCCACTATGTATTGTGAAAGCATAATTTCAAAATTCCCGATATAGGGGTCGGCCCACACTATAACATGCAGGCTTGCAGTGGCACTGTATTCTCGGTGTCTGTAAACTAAAAAAGAAATTGCAATACCTTTGCTACTGGGTTTGTATGAAAACATTTAAATTTGCATATTTAGAGAACGTCCAGGGGCCTTTTCACGAAATCCTAAGATACATGTAATTGCAATAACGTTGTCATAGAAAGATGAAACATGTAAAAACGAAAAAAGGAAAAAAGGCCAATAGGAATTAATAAGACATTCAAATACATTCTCGCCGGATTTTAATAATTCTCAAAGCATGCACAAGAACTATGTTTAAAAACAGGTTTTTGTACTTTTCCTTTACGTAGTGCAGCTGTGCACATGTTACAGTTATTCTCAGAGAATGAGATCAACCAGGTAGCAACATTTGAACCTTTACATAGGTAAATTTCAAATAACAATAGCCGCTGCACGCTTAATCGTGTCGCTGTGATGATTAAGCTAACTAATTCATTTTGCATTTTGCATTTTTCTGACAACATTATTGCAATTAGGTGTAAATAAACCAGTTAAAAAAAACTAATTTAGGTAAATTTTACAAATAGCAGTTTAAAATACTATTGTTTATCCTAAAAAGCTACACAAGAACCAATACTGAACTAACACTCATACAATTACAAGAGTGAGAGCAATCAGTACGTTCAATCACTCTAATCAAAGTCTTGCTTAAAAATATCCAATCTTTGATGACATCTTTCTCTGGTAGGTATAAGTTCATAATCTAGTTCAATGGTTAAATAAAGGCCCTCTGCATGCAGATTACTACTTTTGATGATTTGTTTAACGTTTAATGTAATTGCTTTTAGGTAGTTTCTTAGCTACGAGGACAACAAAACGCACGTGGTTTTCGATTAAATCGTCATCCTTAAGTAACCTTAATTCTCCTTGTTCAAGTTTTTCAATTCCCTCTTCAATTTGATTATCAGACATGCCGTATAGATTACTTATAAAACGACCTCGTAACATGGTATAGAACTTGGCTTTTTCCAGGTTATATTTTCCTTCAAACCAAGACGTTTCTACCTCAAAATTCGCCGCTTCTAAGATTCTGCAAGTTTCCTTATACCTTTCATTAGAGTACATTTTGGCACCTGTTACTTCTCTAAACAGCGAGAAACAAGAATGAGCCTTAAGATTCCAAATTGCGCATACACCGTCAACACGGAGAGATTTTTCAACACCCTTAAAAATCTTCATGGGATCAGCAAAATGATGATCAGATTGTATCATCAGCACACGATCAAAGCAGCCGTGAACGGATACATTATTAAAAAAATCTTCCCCGGTTTTCAAAACTGGAATAACACCCTTTCTTTCCTTAGCTTTTAGGTGCATACTCTTATTTGGTTCAACACAGACTATTGGATTGTTTAGCTTAGCCAAGGTGAATAGCTTTTCTGCAAGGTAGCCAGTTCCGCTTCCAACATCAGCAATCACGTGGTCAGGTTGAAAGTCCACTTTCTCAATTATACTATGAAGAAGCCCATTGTAATGTCCTGCATAATGTTCATCGTAATTGGCAGCTACGGCATGATAATGATCTAAAATTAAAGACAAATCGATAAATTGTTTTCTATTATAAGTTCCATTGTTTGTTACTTGTTGCGAAAAGAAAAACAAAGTTGAGTAAAGAAGGATGGATGCTTTGAAATAAAAATTTCGCAAGGAAAGACATGCTTCGATTGTTTTTATACTTTCTAAGCGACAGCGGTTACTATAGCAATAATAATAATTATAATGACAATAATTATTATTGTTATTATTATTATTATTATTATTATTATTATTATTATTATCATTTTTTTTTAAATAACAAACAATTAACTTTATTAAATTTTTTTTAAATAATTACAATTCTTAACCTACTAAAATGCTAAAAATATTCATAATTACAATCCATAAAATATCGTAAAAGTGTTACTAAAAAAAATTCAATTATCATTATTATTATTATTATTATTATTATTATTAAAACATATTTATACAGCAACTGAGTTAAACCACGCAGTCAACAATACTGCGAGTCTCCTTCGTTAAAAATCAATTAAAAAGCTATACAATTACAAAATAATGTACAATACTTCACGCAAATCAATAACGATAACCTACTACGTGACGGGATTCCAGAATTATCCTAAGGGTTCAAAAATGGAGAGCTAAATTCTAATACTGAAAAGCGACAATCCTAAACTGACGGTTTTTCCTAACAAATCACAAGTAAAAAAACGTCATTTCCTTTGCGATACAATCATAATAATAAGCAATGACATGTCCGACATTTATTTTAAGTTTAAAACTGTCTCGCAAAAGTTCTCTAAGACAAGCAAACATAATTTCCATGACATATAAGACTTTAGCTAGGGTATTGGACAACCCTCCATACTTGTCCAATACTCTGACAAATTTATGCATAGCATTGTACTGTAATACATTGTGCTGCATTGTGACGTTTTAGAATGTATTATTAAGCTATTGTTATGGTCATATAATACAATACAATCCTATGCATAAATTTGTCAGGGTATTGGACACCCCTCTGAAAATCGCCACTTTTTTTCAACCCAATTTGTAAGACGGGCGCTTGACTCGTAGCCAAGAGCCCGACTAAAAAAGTTGGAGTAAAACCTTAAGGGGGGCGGATGCCATCTCCCCCCTCCCTCCCTTGTACGTCCAATGGTTAAAGGTTGACGGGGTTCCACTGTTGTCCCCGTTTCTTGTTATTTTAAATTCCGGCGTCTTCGTAATACCTACCTTTTATATCTAGCTGTTTCGCCATCTTTCCTGATCAAAGTAACTGATCCTCAAAGCTTAGAAACAGGGCCTGAAAAAGAAAAATTGTGAGCTGTTAGTTAGCTGTAAATAACAACTTGCGTAAAAGTCTCTAAAGGAATGTCGTGTTGTTAACTAAACTCGCATCCTTTTCGTATTTAAATATCGCAGCAGGAGAGATTCAAAGTCTAAAATACCTAATGCGTTGAAATCTGCCTCTCTCATTTTTTTTATGTTCCTGAAACACATTGTAAATATTAACCCTATTCAGCCTGGGATTTTTTTTTTAGTTTCTGAGCCTGGGGGAGGGGGGGGGGGGAACACATTGTGCCCCCCATTCGTAACTTCAAGAACATTAAGGCTATGACAATGAAACCTAGAGGGTACATAGTACGTCCCAAACACTCCCCTTTGCGGTCCGCACAATGGAACGAGGATCATATGACGTAGTCATTAGGTAATTAGTTATTTTTTTTAAAACCTCTTAAAAACCGTCCAAATTCACCCAAAATTAATGAAAACCAATAAACAAACGCTTAATGACGTAAAAATATAAAAGTTATACCAATAAATATTGTTTTCCTTCATTCAAAGGTATAAAAATGCAAATTTCTCAAAACATGGCTGTCAAAATATTGTTGCCATGGAAACATCAAGTCACGTGATCAAAACTGTCATATGAAATTGTTGCCAGATAAATTTTAGGAAAAGTCACGAAGTTTGATGGCGTTTGAATACATATTAAGGAAGTTATGAATGTTGAAAGTTTGCGCACTCCGGCGCATGCCCCCCCCCTGCCCCCCCCCCCCCCCCCCCCAGGCCGAAATAGGGTTAAGATAACATGCGAATGATTCCCTCTCGGCGTATTCGCGCGAACAATGCAAAGTGGATTAAAAGTTGGTCACTTCAGTTGGTCTCCATTTATGCATTAATTTTTGTGAATTATTGCCTCAAAAGAGAATCAAAGTGCACTTTGGGCTATGTCCTGAAAGTTCTCCCCATCATGCTTTACTGTCATATTATGTCCGAATATTGTTTTGGATATTGCAATTGGGCATTTAGGTTAGGATACGTTGTTTGCTGAGACAAAATGACTGTGTAAAATGTTGTGTTCCTCAAGGATCAGTATTAGGGCCTCTTCTATTTCTATTATGTCAATGATATTCATAATGCATCTATTAAGCTCAACTTTGTACTCTTTGCTGATGACACAAAAGTTGTCTTGAGTGACAAAAATCTCAGAAACCTTGAACGAGAGTTTAACAATGAACTAACTCACCTCACTAATTGGTTCAAGTAAATCAAACTATCTTTGAATATTAAGAAAACTAAATTTCAAGTATTTGCCTCAAACAGTAAAAGAAAGAAAATGGATACAAATAAAATTAGAAATTGAAAACACAAACACTGATCAGGTTGAAACATTCAAACTTTTAGGGATAATCATTGATTCCAATTCCAGCCTTACTTGAGCTAATGACATTATGTTTTTTTTTTCAGAAAATTTCAACAAATATAGGGATCATTGGATATGTTAGTCATTATATACCACAGAAAAGCCTATTGACTTTATACTATTCATTAGTATATTCTCATATTTTCTATAGTAATATAGTTTGGGCTAAATGTTGTCCGCTGAATATTCCCAAACAAAGCGTTCCTAAAAAAATACACAGACTTCTGACTTCAAAGAAAGATAATTCGCATACTGATATCTATGTCAGATCCGTTAGCATCTACCAAATCTTTACCTAAATGTCTCCGTTTACTTCAGTTTCATCAAATTAATTAAAAAAAAGTGCGGCAGCCTTATTTATGTGCAAATTAACTAATGATTTTCTTCCAGATGTATTTGATAATCTCCTAATCTCCAACACTCAAATTCACTCATACAATATTCGCCACTCTCAAGATTTACATATTCCTTTCAAAAAAAAAAACATTGACTGGTCAACATTCTGTATCATATAAGGGCAGGGAAACTTTAGAAAAACCTGAGCCCTGAAATTAAAAGTAAACCCTATTCTTGGCTTTCACTTACGTCATATGAAAATTCAGAAGCATTAAAAAACAGATTTCGATTCCAAAATGTTTATGGAATTGTAGACAGTTTAAAACTACACATCTGGGCCAAATTTTGAACTGCCAGAGCATTTCGTTCAAGAATTATAGGCGAACGAATATTAGACATTTTTAGTGAAAATGTATGGAGCGGCCATGTTGGGGTACCAAAGTGGTACCCCAACATGGCGGCCAAAACTTCAAAGTCATAATTACGCAAAAAATCTCATCACAAAAGATTGGATTCACTATAAGTTACATTAAATCGGCTTATAAACATCTATAAAGCAAAAATAACTTTCAACTGGTTCAATTTTGTTTATTTACACGACTTATCTGAAATAGCGTGACGAATTGCGTGACACATTTAAAACCTTTACAAATCGGAAGCAAAACATCGTTAAAACCTGAAACTTTTTGTGAAGGATTGTAACACTGGTATCTACATGCCATGTTAGAAACAGCTTTGCAGGATGTAAAGTTTAGATTTTTTATTTTTTACGACGTCATGTGCAAACCAAGAATATCAAGTCGACACTTCCAGTTATTAAGAATATTGTTAAATAGATTATTATTGGTTATCATTGCTAAAAAAAATAATGATTTCAATTTGTTAACTTGCAATAATTGTTTCATTTCTATTTTCTTATTTTCTGTTTATCAATTTAGCTTAAGGAGGCTCCTAATAGTTTACACATTCCAATCATGATACATCTATGATATTCAATCACAGCTACACCAGTAAAGTTAAGAGAAAACGTTTAGTACAGGTTTGCAAACACTTAACCAATGAACAAATTTAGGTGGCTAAGACATAAAAAATTTAAAAGATATTAAAAAAGTTGACACTGGCTAAAAATGTTGTTTTGGACGTTTCGGCAACTGCTGTTGCCTTCTTCAGCAAAAGATAAAAATGCAAATGTATAACGGCGTCCTGATGGTATAAGATACATGCAAATATTAAATCGCACCTCGAAAGAATATTTTGAGGTGAAACAAAAGTCTCTATAGCATTATTAATTATTTCTACAAATTCTTAATGTTATTGTAAACGTTTGGAAGCGCTATGCGTTCGTTTATAGCGTTCGTGCTACGCACGGAATGCCAAGCTTCAAGAATTAGTCTTTGTCGCCATGCCGATGATCTGTCAACAATTTCGACGCTCGTCAAATCTATTTGGTGGCTGTGGAGCATGTGGTGTTTGGCCAACAGAGAGTTTTTATCCAATGTTGCTATAGCCTTTGCGTGCTCTTTCACGCGTGATTTTAGCGCGCGCGATGTCTGACCAATGTAAACACAATCACAATCTTTACATTTGATCTTATACACGATTCCTCTGGTGGCCTCTCTCTCGATCTTGTCTTTTGGCTTTAAATATTGTGATTGTGTTTACAATGTGCCAATCTGAACTCTATGTACACAATTTTTTTTAAAACATTTTTAAAATATGCTTACTTCACGTCTTCCATTCTCTAGATGCTTTGAAAATCCTTCGTGTTTCGTAAATTATTCATAGTTGCCGCATTCTTGGATTATTTGCCACTTATTTGGGAATCACCGATCATCGTTAATACAATAGGCCATTTGCACGGTTGTAGTCAGAAATGAGGCCATCGTGGAAATGGCCTATTGTATTAACGATTATCGGTGATTCCCAAGTGGCAAGTTATCCCAGAATGCGGCAACTTTGAATAATTTACGGAACACGAGGGGTTTTCAAAGCTTTTAGAAAATGGTAGACGTGAAGTAAACAAGCTTGACGACCCAAATTCGCCGAGTTTCGTCGAGACTATACACATGAAACTAGGTAAGGCCGTTTGTACATATACTGAATGTTATCATACTTAAAAATACGAGAAAACAAATCGGTAGTTTTTTTCACGAGTCGAACAAACTTGAATTTCTTGAAATTTATAAATTACGCACTATAAACATCTTGTTCTTTCTTTGCTTATAGTTTTTGCTGGGAGCTTCCGATCTTTTCCGGTTATTCAGCAAAGTTTTCGATTGCATCAAGCTTTCAAGTAATAGGGTGCGATTGTAGCCTTATTTTAGCGTTCTTGCAACAGCTGAGGCAAATACGCAAGCATAACATTTGGAGGCTTAAATTCAGTATTCGACTGTGCAGTAATTTCTGTCCAGCCGATTTTATGGAAAATTGCTCACAGTAAAGCTTGAAGTCTTGGAACTTATTGAGCTTAATTAGGAAAAAATCTGTCTTCGTGTTATGAAAATATTCGCGTTTTCTTAAAAAACGGGGTTTTCTAAAAACGCTTGTAGCTTTTAATCGTTTATCTTATATGCACTAAAATTTAAAGTCCTGTATAATTTGAAGACTCCTTTATCGCCCTACCAAAACTTACAAAAATCGGTTAACGCTTTCATGCCGAAAATTCGATTTGTAAAAGGAAGCCTCCGCGCCATTAAATAGCTGCGGGCCACCATAAACCTACTGTTTTTACACGTTCTCGTTGGGGTCGCCGAAAAGGTAAAGTCTAGATTCCATAGCTCAGAAGGAGGTCGGACACCTTATTGAGACTTATATAACGGAGTAACTGGTTAGTTTTCAGTTGAGGTTGTGGGTAGCAGTTTATATAGTTAAATTTAGGACTAAGCAACCCGACAAGCTAGGTGGTACAGTGGTACGGTAGGCTATGTAAGTCTAAGCCTAGCTGAGGTCACAGGTTCAATCCTGAGTGGGGATTTTAGATTTTCTTTTTTACACTTAAAAAATTATTGAAAATAAAATTGTAAGTGTCGACATTACGTTATATAATTCTCAATAAGTGTCCGACCTCCTTCTGAGCTATAGAAGGTAGACTCTACCCGCCGAAAAGCCCGGTATATACTTCATGGTAGTTTTAATTTATGCACGTCAAAGAATCCGGCACTTACTTAGGGCTAAAAACTCATTTTAAAATGGTTAGCTTTTATTTACTGTTATGGATATCACTACCCATAACAGTAAATAAAAGCTAACCATTTTAAAATGAGTTTTTAGGATCCCTATATGATAGGATCCCTATATGGTGTGTTACAATGAAGTATATACCAAAAGCCCAGGCTTCGTGTTACCGCGGCTAATGTCTATCAGTAGCGTACTAGTGTGTTAACATCTCAGCTATATACTATACCGAACTAAAACGCAATACTGCATGTAAAAAAGTAATATAAAGTACAATTCTGAAAACGTCGTTCGATATTTGTTTGTAAACATAAGAGGAAATTGTATTACATACACAAACTATCATCACCTGATCACCGAAGTGTCCGTAATCAGGGGCGGATCCAGGAAATCTATAAAGAGGGGGCCGGAGCAATTTTTATAGTGACAATGTGGGCGCTCCAGCGCCCATCAGGAGCGCCGAAGGCGTGACAATCTAGGGGCAAAAGGCAAAAGGGGGAGGGGGGGGGGGGGGGGCGGCCCCCTCGGCCCCCTCGGCCCCCTCGGCCCACCCCTAGTGAAGTGAGCTCCCGGTATAAAGATTATTATTATTATTATTATTATTATTATTATTATTATTATTATTATTATTATTATTATTATTATCATGTGACAATTGTGAGGCGTAGTACCGACTTCAATTGCGTATCAAATACACACAACTTGCCAAGTGAGAATGAATTGATAGAGGAAATCAGCTGGGTTTGCCATCTATGCATTGATAATGACTATAACGAGTTTTTTTTATCAAGTTCAGTTCAAGCTACAGTATTGTCGTTTAAGTTTTTCTTGTGTTGAGTGTGTTGAAACTGAACAGCTTAACTGTCTCAAGATACGCATTGACAATTAGGTCAATTTGGTGTTGAAATTTGAAAAAAATATCGGTTCACAAGCTGCCAGACTAGAAGATGTGTCCCGGAATGTGAGCACAGATGTAAAATGTAACTGCCACGAACGCAAAATAGTTTAAAGTTGAAAACCTGTAACATTCTGTTCTTGTTCTGTTCAAGCTCATGAACGCGATTGAGAGAAGACATCCAGTTTTGTATTTTGGGGAATTTTTTTTCGTTTTCTATTGAACTGTTTTAATATGTTCTCTTTTATTTACGTACTGAATTAAAACATAAGTATTGAAACTATTTTCAGTTTCCTTAAAAAAAGACATCATTGTGCTCATTGTGCGGGTTTTGGCCCAAATGCCCCACACTAACGTCCAAAACTTGACTTCTTCTTACCCCCTCCCCCCAACCCCCCACCCCCCCCCCCCCCACCCCCATAAACGTCCGGTGGACGTACTGAATTTAAACATAAGTATTGAAACTATTTTCAGTTTCCTTAAAAAAAGACATCATTGTGCTCATTGTGCTCATTAAAACATAAGTATTGAAACTATTTTCAGTTTCCTTAAAAAAAGACATCATTGTGCTCATTGTGCGGGTTTTGGCCCAAATGCCCCACACTAACGTCCAAAACTTGACTTCTTCTTACCCCCTCCTCCCCAACCCCCCCCCCCCCGCCCCCATAAACGTCCGGTGGACGTTAAGCGGGGAGCAAGGGAATATGTCGACGGCCCCTTATATAGTTCCGTAGGGCAGATCCCGCTAGAAAAAAAAAAAAAGAAATTATCGTCGCTATTTTTGACAGATGAATCACTGTATTAGTAAGAATAACGTATAAATAATATACAGAGAAAAAAAGAAAAAAACGTTCGAGCGCGAAACGCACACTACGCCAATCATCAGAAATAACAATAGTTGCGGTTACACGTTGCCACTTTACCTAGGTAAATTCAAAAGAACAATAGCCGCGGCACGCTTAAGCATGCAAGGGCTATTGTTAATTCAAATTAAGCGTGCACTCGCTATTGTTGTTTCGAGTTTACCTAGGTAAAAGTTGAAACGTGTAACCGCAGCTAATAAGGTCAAAACAGGCTACTCGATAGCTCATTTCCAACAAAATCAATTAATATGAGTATCTAATAAAAATGCGACAAAAACTGCAGTAGAGCCCACAATATTCTCCTGTATAAAGTTAAACATTAACTTACAGGAGATAAAATCAGTGGGCGAGTAGTTTGAAGGTCTTTCAACAGTTCAGTTATATTTAATACATCCTAATAGAGATTCGCTTACAACATGCACTAGGGCCCGGGTCAAACGCCGTACTTAACATGAGCCGAACTCAAGTTCGGCGTTTGACTTAATTAATTTCGACTGATTGTATTTGGATCGGCTAGCCGTTCTTCGTAAATAGATTACATTATTATATAACCTACAACAACCAAATAAAATAAAATATATATATATATTACGCCACTGCACAATATTGTCTTATGGATGGCAAAGCATAATCCTTTGGAAAACAACAGGTGGTCAGACACGAGGGGTCATGTAGCAGGGACATGTCGCAACGACATTTAGCAGCGAAAAAAAATTGTGTAGTACACACGAAAGGACCCCGCGGGGGATACTTCTTAGTAATGGGCTAATGGGGATGTGCCGCTGGATGGGGTCGCATTTTCACGACTGGATTGACTATAATGAGGTTGCATTTTCAATAGAGTTACTAGAATGGGGTCACAAATTGTCGGGATTTTTTGGGGTAAGAAAATTCTGGCAAGTTTTTTTTTTGGTTAGTTTTAGCTTGAAATATTTTCGGCTAACAAATGTACCAGAAGGTTTGTAGGTGAAGAGTAAAGTCTCCTACATTCTATAAATGTGTCAATTCATTTGAGGATGACCTAGATAAAAGGGTTCCGAACTCAAGGTGGATGGCTTAACAGAAAGTGACTAAGTTGGGATCGTGAAATTTACATTTACTCAAAAGTGACTGAGATGGGGTCTATAATTGGCCACAAAATAGATTATAATGGGGTATGGGCTCTGAGAGGCCAGCGGCACATACCCAGCAAAAGTTGACCCAAGTACGGTCAAGTACCCCCCGGGGAAAGGACATATAGCAGGGAGTGTTGCGGGGACATGTAGCAGGGAAAAAAATCATAGCGCTTGCACACCACATGAAAATGGCTGCGGCCGCACTTGATGAGTTAACTGGGTTATTTTTTTAGTAACTCGGTTAAAAGAACCCGGTTAAAATAACTCGGTGAACAGGTGTTTGTAATGAAATAACCGAGTTTATTTTTCTGAGCGGCCGCACTTCAGAAGGTTGAACTTTGAACGCGAGAGATCATGTTAGCGAGAGCTGCACAAAACAATACGATTAATGAGCGAAAACAATGCCTCTGCACGTGCATTTTACATATTGTTATTCCCTGCAAAACAACATCGTCAAATGATCAAATTATAGGTTTTTTGGAGAACATAACCACACGACGGTTTTCCTACGAAGGTCTACGAATTCAACACGAAGCCAAAAATTACCGTGTAAGCGAAGATGATTGACAGATCGGGAAAGTTAACCTGCACTAAAGCACTTAGCAAGGTGGTTTAAATAAACCGAACCCGGTTAAAAATATCTATTGTTCTTTAATTAATTTCCATGTTGCAGCGACATGTCCCCTATGATACTATCATAATTGTGCAACACCAATCTTGGAGACATTTTGTACCCGCGACATGTCTCACGGAGTTCAACTTGTTGAACTTCATGGGACAAGTCGCGCGGACAAAATGTCCCCAAAATTGGTGTTGCACAATTATGATAGTATCAGTTCACACGAGGGGACGTGTCGCTGCAACATGTCCCTGAGACAAGTCCCCGCGACATTTTCATGTGGTGTGCAAGCGCTATGATTTTTCCCTGCTACATGTCCCCGCTACTCTCCCTGCTACATGTCCCTTAGTACTACACAAATATTTGTCGCTGCTAAATGTCGCTGCGACATGTCCTTGCTACATGACCCCTCGTGTCCTTTAATCATTCGGTATCCAGAAATATCCAAAGTCATTTTAAAATAACAACACAGAATCTGAGAACTCTTGAATATCGCTGGTTGAGTTCATGCAGGAATCTAGTGCCTTGTCACATAGAGGGCTATGTTATAGCGGATTCCATTGCGAAATAAATACTTTCATCAGATCGGGTTAATAAATTCCGAAATACAAATGCGCCAATATCGCGAATAAATTCAACTGGTCTGAGTGCACACTGACTCGCCGAGAAATATTTGTTGGCGCACGCTATTTGTCGTAAAATAAAATAAAGAAAAAATACCGTTATCAAACCTTGTTTATTGTTATGGTTTGATGTAGCCGGACAATGTTGTTTCCAGTCAGTTACAGATAAAGGAGTCTCCAGCCAAGGAAATATTCTCTAAAGGAACGAAAATTCATGTCATTGTCGACTTAAATATTACCCTGGGTGCCAGAGGGTTATTTTATTTATTTATTTATTTATTTTATTTTTATTTATTTTTTATTTTTTTTTTTTTACCGCGACAACGAGGCGCGGGCGTCTTCTAACCGTTTGCGGTTAATTTCACTCATGATATTCAGAGAACGGACCTCTAGATCCAAGGTGCCTAAATACACCTTATTCCAAAATGGTGGTCAATTTCTTATTTTTTTTATATGTATGTTAATTAACCCTTTTGTTGCCTCGTCGGCATGTGCAAAATACAACAGAATTTTCACGCGAAAATTAGGCAAAGAGGGCTAATTGAAATGCATACAAAAGAACAATAAATTGCCCGCCATTTTGGAATAAGGTGTATATCAAACCGAAAGTTTAATTTGATATAATGAAATAATAAAGAAAAAAAATGTTCTTTACCTTTAAGTTAGAGATGTCCGGGATTCGTGATAACGGGACTCTGCTGTACTTCAAATCAAATGTCAAGGTAATCCCAACTGGCAGAAAGCAGATCTGAGAAGGACCAAAATCCAAATCCTGCTTTAATGTTTGATATATATAATTGAAAAATATGCATGTGTCATTTCAAACCGACCGAAATGTTAAAGCGTTGTTTTGTTTGTTTTGATGATGTAAATAGTCTCGTGACAAAATGAGAACATGCTACAGGGTCGAAGGTCGCAAAGCGCACGCGAGACAACCATTTTGGCGCGAAAATCAGCCATTAGATCAGAGCGGTTTAAAATCTTCATCTATGTCGATGTTTCGGAAATTTAAGCTTCCCCAGCTTTTACGAAAGGGGCCAAGTGGAAATGCAATTGATGGAAACATCCCACGCTTCAATTGCAATGATTCGCCAGTAAAAAAGAGAATAGGACAAGGAGCTTTTGGCGATGTTTACAAGTTAACTACAAAGGCTCGGGAGGCTCGACGTGTGCTGCAAGTCCTTGACCAAGAAGAGAAGAAACTTGCTACTTGTTTAAATCGCAGAGTACAGATTTTTATTTATACATTTCGCAAAGTACAGATTTTCATGTTTTCATTTCGCAAAGTACAGATTTTCTTGCTAGCGTGACATATCCGGCGGGACGGTGTCGCAAATGACAGGGAAAGCAATAGATACACACACCAGAGACATCACACAAGGATTGTTCAATTCAGTGGATTGTTCGGTATGACGAATTTCGACTTGCTACTGGTTTATTTCGCAAAGTACAGATTCCCATTTCGTTTCGTTTCATTTCGTTTCGTTCCATTTCGTTTCGCAAAGTACAATAAGCCGTCTCTTCGAGCATCGCCACTCAAATCCGTCTCGCGATTTCGCGCGTTTCGTCCAGCTTAGTGCTTTGCAGCACTCAGGTCTAGAACACTTCACGACCGACGCGAGTAGGTTCTGTTCCTTGCACCAATCTATACACCGTTCGTGATCTTGTAATAGAGAACACAACTGAAGAAAACCAATTCAACTTGACAAGATGACGAGAGGACGCACACGAAGGGACAGACGAAGACGAAGACGGAGATGAAGACGGAGGTACTGTTGTCATAACGTTATGATAATAATAATAACAACACGGCAGAAAGTCGAAAGGAAACTGAAGGACGACTTTTAGTGAGAGAAATTTGCAGGGAAATACGTTCCTTTTTATTCTCACAGTTAACCAATAGCAAAGACATGACAATGATTCCTACGTGTAAACTGCCATGGGAGTTGGGGTTAAATTGTTATGTACCTTATTCGTACTAATTTTCGCGAGGCTTTAATTTCGCGATTTTCGCGATTTGTAAAAAATCGCGAAATTAAAGACTACTCGCTAAAATTAGGATACGCGAAAATTAAACACGCGAAATTTAATACACTTCTATAATCGCTTTAATCAATGATTAACTGCGTTTATAGCTACATGGTAATTGCCATCAGTCTATTTATCTTCTATTTCACCACTTTCTTCTTCCGAATTACTCATTTCTTCTTCGTGTACATGTAGCTCTTTTAAAACATCTTTCGTGCAGTCATCAAAATGTCCATTTAGGTCAGGCTTTTTACAATTAGCCAACACAAGCTCTTAGCTCCGTCTGAGGACCCATTTAAAGATATAGACAGTGTAGCACAGTAATAATATAGACATTGCACAAGGCTGTATCGGAAGACATACTTAAATGGTATTTCATTATTATTCATCTACAGTTTTGTTCTGTTTCAAGGGTGTTAAAGCATTTATAATCATTACAGAAATGTATGGCATAGGTATTTAAAATCATATTTTTATAATTGACTTTTATTAAGTACAATATTGCATTAGCATTTGATTGATTTGCAGTATTTGCTTGATTAGTCTGCGGATTATAAACGCTATTTCTATTACCTAATTGCAAATCATGATTGCAAATCAATCATTTAAGTGATCATTCAATAAAAAACGGTTTTTTAAGTCTGTCTTTTGTCAATTTTCGCGAAATTAAATGCCCTAAATTTATCATTTTTTGCAAAATCGCGAAAATTAATGCTCGCGAAATATAGAGCGTATGCACATGACGTCACGGCGGCCATATTGGTGTACCAAAACAATCCTGTGGGATTTGAACGCTTTTCTTATGTTAACACTTTCTTTTGTTCCAATAAATTTGCATAGCTGCTTGCCACGTGAGTGCATACGCTCTATTCCTGTTCCAAATTCGCGAAATTAAGTGCCCGCGAAAATTAGTACGAATAAGGTAGATTTTTAGTAATTGACGTAGAACACATGAATAAAATGTAATTATTGGTCGGTAACTTTCAACGAGCCCTTGTGGTGTAGTGGTATAACTCATGGACTAGTAATACAGATGTGATCAAGGGGTCACGGTTCGAGATACGGTGCCGTCGCAATAAAAAGATAAAAAGGAAACCGAGAAGAAGACTGGGACGGGAAACGGAGTAGAGAAAAGACTGGGAAAAGAAGAACGCAGATGAGAAGGAGGAGAAAGCGGGAGGAAAGAAAAAACGAGACGACGCAACTAAATCCATTTTTATTGCTGAAGTAAGTAGCGATTAGTGACGCGGGAATTGCCATTGTTTAAGGTTACAGTATACCTTCAGATCGAAAATTTATTGAATTTTTTTTTTTTGGCGTTAAAATAAAGTTTACAGAATGAACTTTCATCCCAAAAAAAAAGTATCGAAAAATAGTGAAAATTGACGGAGAAATGACGGTATAACTTTTGTGGGCGGAGTTTGTTTATTACCACTGATTTCACTGTTACGCGACCCTTCGAATCAAAACTACTTTGAGCAATTTCAATTTACTCTGCCGTCAATCATACCTAGTAGGAGGAGTTTGTATACTCCTGATTTGCATCGGGCATATTAAATTAGTGAGCTCCTCTGGCGTTGGACGTTCTATCGGCTTCAAAAGTTTGCATCGAAAAAAATTCGACGACTAGAGATGGGGAAAACCTCCTTCAACTTCCATGGAATATTTCATTCAGATGCTGGCAAAATCGACTCCGCTGGCGAGCCGAGAAGCTTGGGCTTTTCCTGTTGTTTACAGTTACGGTCGACCGGTGAAATCCAGTGAAATCGGTGGTAAGCGATATGTTTTTTTAAGCGCCGTTTTCTCAAAGTTAATTTTTCGCTTGTTGGGGACACTTTAAAGAGCTACAACTCAAAGGAAATTTGTTCGATTTTCCTCAAATTTGGACAGAAGCTAGGTTAACATATAATCAACAAAAACGTGTCGGCGATTTTTTTAATTCCGAAAACTTTTTCGTCAAGAGGCATTTCCGTGCGATCATTCCAATTTTTTTTTCCCCTTTTCGAAAATATTCTGTAACTTTTCACTGCAATTTAATATGGAAAATCGCCGACAGGTTTTTTTAGCGCTTCGTGTCCGGAAACCCGAGAACAAATCAAATTAGCAAAATATAATAATTGCTTTGAGTTATAGCGTTTTAAAGCTGATTCGGACGTTCGAATTTAGATGTCGTAAAAAATTCGACAATTCATTTTATTACCAAATGGTTTCCATATTTTGATAGCCAGCTCTATAAGCTTTAATTTGATATCTGGGTTTAGGTATATTAAGTGTAATCTTAAGACGCTAGAGCTGTTATACTGGAGACACCCCCGAAGGTACACTGTAACCTTAAGAAAACAATAGCGCAAATACATAAGTAAGGAAGTATGCATGCATAATAAATGTCTGGGGTTATACGGAAATTTTTCCTTTTCCTTGCTTATCAAATGCACATTTACATTTACATCTGCTGTCAAAGACAACCCTCCTTTCATGTCATATTTCAGAATATTTCAATGCAAAATTTGCAATTGATTTTCCTTTGCGATTTAACCTTATACATACACATATTTACATTAAAAAGCCGCTAACACAGAATTTAATCTCAGGTTCTTCGATTCTAGCAGGCATATAAAACCAGATGATATAGAAATAATTCCCAGATGCATTCTTCCTTCGATCCGAGAGACAATTTTAAAAGACAAATCATCAATTCGTCCAAATAATAATGAACCACAGTCGATATTTGTCAACGTCTCTTTATTAATTCGATGACCATTTCTCGCAGCTAGTGTTGTTTCGCTTATTAGCTTTCCATTGAACGACAACCCATCTTGAGGCCGCGACAGATCTTCACACTCGATCGCATCTACTCCATCGGTAAAATGTAGGCAATTCGTCCAAATAATAATGAACCACGGTCGATATTTATCAACATCGCTTTAACAATTCAATGTCCATTTTTCGGCTAAATTGCACAATTCCCCGTAACTAAAGCTGTTCCGCGTAGCCATCAAATAATGGCTACGCGTAGCCTGGCTAGGCCGTCAGAGCAGGCACTGGGAATGAAAGTAGCCTACAGGTTACAAGGACTGGAATGGAATGATTTCTCGTGGCTAAGCGTCTACGCGTCTATGCGTCTACGCGTTGTTATTCTCTCAGCAATATATGGAGCATACATATTGTACACATTTGAAGGACTGGAAACAAATGATTTTCTCGTGGCTACGCGTCTACGCGTTCTTAATTTTTTTTCAGCAATATATGAAGCATAGATTAATTAATGCTTGTTCTATACATGACTGAAAAAACAACAAAAAACATTCTGCTGTGTACAGAATGAAAAATTAAAAGAACCATAAAAAAAAAATTATGTTTATGCGTCATTCGAAAAGCTTTTTTTCCTGTATAAAAACGGGTATAAAAGGCTATAAAACCCAAGCACAAGGCATCAACCTAATCTGCGATCAGGCGCTCTTTTTTTTTTTCCTCGCTCTTTTCCAACTTTCGCGCTTTGGCGCTCTCGCGCCCCCAAAACAAGACAAGAGCGTCTGATCTCACGTTATCGTCATTTGGAAAACGGAAAGTGACTACAATTCCGGATCCGCTCGGTTGGAAAATGGATGACACAATCTTCTTTCGAAAAATTTTATTCAAATCTCCATAAATTTCTGTTTAAACTCACAACGTGAACCATTTATAGCGCATCGAGGCCGAGCTGATTGTCATCGATGAAAGAAATCATGAAACGACTGAATTTAAGCACGTTTTTATATAACCAAATAAATTGAAACCTCTTTAAATGCAAGCCAAAATTGCACAATATAGAACAATAAAATATTGATATTAAACTTAATTAAGGTGAAAAGGTCGGAAGCACAAGAATTAAACTCAAAAGAGTTCAGCTGTAAACAAATGCTTTGACGACGAACTAGCTTCAATTTGAAACGAAATCAGGTTTAAAAATAGTTTTAAAATAAGAACTTAGTTCCATATTCCTCCAAAAACGCTTGATTTGCAGAGTTACGCAGTCTCAAATGCAGGGTTGACCACTGTTGGAAAAATGTGAAACCTGTTTTGTCTTGAGTAGCAAAACGCGAAAAAAATGCGACGTGACTGTGATCGGCGGGGCAATTTTCCCTTTCGTAAACAAGCGATGCCATTTTAGCGACACTTAGAACATTTTTCACTGAATTATCGAATTATTTTTTTCTATCAGAAAAAGAAAAATGCAATTAGGGACTGTGCAATAATTATGAGGAGGGGGGTCCGGAAAATGGGCTTCAAGTAGGAAAATATTAGGTAATACCCCCCCCCTTCAAAAGAACTGAATTTAGTTATTGCCCCCCCCCCCCTCCCCCCTCTGATCAGTCAGAAATTTTGTATGACCCCCCCCCCCCCCCTTCAAACACCTTTTATATACAAATACCCAGCATTTTCTTAATATACACCCACCTGTTATATTGCTACGAGGTAATGTTTGTTCCAGACCTGGATATACAGCAATACTACATGTTTACTTGTTGGACATCCATATCTGGAACAAACATGACCTCGAAGCAGTGTTCGACAAAGCCATCTGATTCCACTTCTGAATCACTTCATTGCAAATCCGAGTTGCTTGCACTGGAACTCATTTCCTCGTTAACCTGCTTTGGGTTTCTCGTGGGATGCAAGAATGATCACCACGAGCGTACTGGAGAACTCGTGCAACCAGTGCCATTTTACCTCCACTGATCTTAAAGGTGGTCAGAGATGAGGGGTCATGTAGCAGGGACATGTAGCAGGGACACACTGAGGGACATGTAGCAGGGAGTGTAGCAGGGACATGTAGCAGGGAAAAAATGATAGTGCTTGCACACCGCATGAAAATGTCGCGGGACATGTCTCAGGGACATTTTGTCCCCGCGACATGTCTCACGATGTTCAACTTGTTGAACTTCATGAGACATGTCGCGGGTGACAAAATGTCCCCAAAATTGGTGTTGCACAATTATGATAGCATCAGTTCAAACGGGGGGACGTGTCGCTGCAACATGTCACTGAGACATGTCCCCGCGACATTTTCATGTGGTGTGCAAGCGCTATGAATTTTTCCCTGTTACATGTCTCCGCTACACTCCCTGCTACATGTCCCTTTGTACTACACAAATTTTTTGTCGTTGCTACATGTCACTGCGACATGTCCCTGCTACATGACCCCTCATGTCTGACCACCTTAAGACCATGCTGGTTGAGGTACATCTTCAATCTCTTGCACCCAGGGGAGGGGGGGGGGGGGGGGTGCTTGGGTCCACTTTTGCTGGGTATATGCCGCTGGCCTCTCAGAGCCCCTACCCCATTATAGTCTATTCTGTGGCCAATTGTAGACCCCATCCTAGTCACTTTTTAGTAAATGTAAATTTCGCAATCCCAACTTAGTCACTTTCTGTTTAGCCATCTACCTTGAGTTCGGAACCCTTTTAACTAGGTCATCTTCAAAAAAATTGACACATTATTAAATGTAGAAGACTGTACTCTTTACCTACAAACCTTCCGGTAAATTTGTTTACTGAAAATATTTACAAGCTAAAACTACCCAAAAAATACTTACCAGAATTTTCTTACCCCAAAAAATCCCGACAATTTGCGACCCCATTCTAGTAACTCTATTGAAAATGCAACCCCATCATAGTCATTCCAGTCGTGAAAATGCGACGCCATCCAGCGGCACATCCCCATTAGCCCATTACTAGGAAGTACCCCCCCCCCCCCCCCCGGGCTGTTGCAATACAATTATCTATGTTGTAGTGAAATTATGGTTTTGGTACAATTTTGTCTGCACTGGTTCAAATTTATTTTGAACCAGTGCAAAATATTTGAACTGGAGCAAAATATTTTCACCGGGGCAAAATATTTGCACTGGTATATAACTATATTCTACTGTTCAAATGTTGTTGACAATAGCACAATTTCGATGTATTAAAATTCAACTTGAAACAAAAGACAACACTACGAGGCTTAGGGAAATAAACCATATAAATCCTTACTATCATTCCCCTAAGCCTCGCAGTGGTCTTGTTTCAAGTTGAATTTTAATATATCGAAATTGGGCTATTCAAATTTAAAAAGCCAGAAACGTTTTATCACAATATTCGTCTCTATATTATAGAGATAGAGAAGAATAGATAATCGTATTGCAACAGATTGAAATTGCAGTTCAGCCACAGAACAGATCATCATGTCTTTCAGTGAGAACCATAAACACTTGAAATAAAATGTTAAGTCCCCCTCCTCTTGAGTGACTTGTTTTACTTTGAGCCCCCCCTATCCTTGCTTTGATTTTACTTCATCCTCCTCCCCCCCCCCCCCCCCCCCCCCCCCCCCCCCCCACTCTGGTTTTGCAACCCTCCCTCCTCGATAATTATTGCATAGTCCCTTAAAGTATCGCTTGACATGATACAATTGTTGTCAAGTTCGATGTTTATCTCCACCATATCTCGAATTAAGGAAACAAAATGGACGGAAAGAACGAGCCAATCACAGAAGAGAGTAGAGTTAGAACCTTTTACCTAACGGCCAATGAAAAATGGTTTGATATCGAACTTAACCAGATCTAAAATTTCAGTACAAGCATGAGTGAGATCTGGGTACGATAGATTAGATCCACCTGTCATTGGTAAATCCAAAAGGCGCCAAGCGAGGTTCAAAACCAGCAGGTTTGTTACGGATCAACAATGTATCACCAGTTGATCAAAGACAAACCTCACACTTATTAAAAGGAATTTTAAACAAAACAAACAAAACAATCTGCTTGTACCACTTGTTCATGTGAATCTTTAATTCCTTGTTGCCCCTCGGCCAGATCACTCATTTGTGATTTTTACGCTTCTTTTAGATTTGGAGTGGAAAATATTTTGTATGGTCCCAAAACTCTGATCTTATCAGGTAAGTTTAGTTAATTATAACCCCCTTTTTTTTAGCAAAACAGCCAACCTGCAATTTGTGAAATACTTTAACTTTAATTTATATTCAGGAAGTTTGAAAATGAATAGCACATCTATGAAGTATTGCTTCGATACAATTTAACAATTTGATTAAATACTTCTGTCTAAGAATTACAAGGTAAAAAACATTTCATGAGTTTCTTCAGATTAGTTCAGTCATATGTTATTAGTACATATTCTAAACCCTGACCATCTCATAGTTTTGTATATCAATTTCTGTAATAATCAGCCGCTTTCGATGACGCCATAGTAGACGAGCAATCCTGTTTTAAAAACAAGCCAAAAAATCCGTCCCAATGCGGGCGTAATGCGTAAACTGATCGTCTGCGAAGAGTTAACTGATTATGCGAGTCTATCGATAACTCAGTCCGTTTAAAACAACTAAAGTTCTGGGTCACTGAGTTAAAATCTTGTCTATCCGGATCACCGCGACAATAAACAGCACCGGATAGGTAATTCTCTAAAAGAACACCTAGCCAGGACTACTATTGCCTGTATTACATGCAACGATTCGCAACGACGACTTTTTAGTGCAACATTGCGGTTGCTTGAAAAGCTGAAATCTTGTAAAGTTTATAATATGGTTGCATGAAAGAGATTTTCAGCACAATTTTTGGGCTGCTAACGGTTGCAAACGTTTGATTCAGCCTATGACACTTGTAATTTGTTGCCTTTAAATTGCATGGTGTAACATAACCCCGGCTTTACTGTTTTTAACCCAAAAGATTGTTGCGCGGATGAAAAATATCTTGCGTAACATCACCAAGGTAGTTCGATCAGTGGCGATAATCCGTTCGTGGACGAAAACTGTGGTCGAAATTAAAAGGGTTTTTTTTTATTATTATTTAAGCGATCCTGACGTTTGAATCTGTCAGATGACATACTAAAATGTGTGCATTAAAACGATAATTAAACAGAGAGCACCTCCAGGTGGTGCTGCAAGTTTATTTTGCTGACTGTACAAGTTTGCTCTAACTTATGAGTCCGTAGGTGAAACCCTAAAGTAACCTGAGCTCCGAAAAAGAGAGCCTAATCGAAGGTTAACCCTAAAGTACCTAGAACGAAAGATACAATGAGCATTACTTTCTTTCGGTTGGTGCTGTTTATTTCGCTGCATTTTGTTCTAACTACTGGAGCCAGTGGATAAAATGGCGAAACATGTGACCATGGTAACAAACCATGATTATACGCAGAACGGGCCCAATCTAGTCCATGATAGGCATCACAAAGTGTCCTCATCTACAAAAGTCCACCATAACTCATGTAATTCTGCCAAATGTGGAGTCGTTTTTTTTTTTTTTTTTTTTTTTGGGGGGGGGGGGAGGGGATAGGGAAAGATGGAGGCGAAATTTTATTTCCGAGGGAAGCCCTTGTTTGACTGATTTATCTTTGTGATAAATCCGTTTACATGAGATAATCACCTCAGCAGATTGAAGCCAATAAGCCGACTAAGGCCCGGTTCAGAAGCATATGAGCCACTAATCAGTTGGAAACGACTGATCCAATTCGCGTATTGGCCAGGTTGGCTCTGTCGGGAATAAGGGCGAATCTTTAATTCTGTTCAAATTAAATTAATTTCGGTTTACCTTATTATAGGAAATTAACAATGCACGTTGACAACGCGAAGAAAATTTACGTTACACTAAATTAACGCGAATTTTTCAAAAGTTAGGTTTACATGCATTAAATTAACGCGAATTTTTCGATAAGCATCTTGCTTTATTTACTGCGATTTTGATAATTCTACAAACTCGCACTTTACATTTCTGAACGCCAAACTGCGTTTTGGCTTTCGTCAATAAAACCTTCCAAGACAAGTGCACGGATGTTTCTAAGCTTTTTTAAAGCCGAAAATTTGGTTTTGAAGCCCAACTAGATAATATCAATTCAAAAGATTTTTCAAAGCCTCCGTGAAATGTGACTCTGAAGAGCCAATAGAGGAGTCTTGAACTAATAAGGTTTTGTAATGAAATAAAGGTGCTTTAAAATAACAATGTTGTGAAATAGCGTGCATTAAATTTACATCGACATTAATTAAGATACATTAAATTAACGCGAATTTTGTAAAATCGCGTTAATAAAGTGCATTGTTAAATTCCTATAATAAGGTAGGTCTAAATCAATTCAGCTAGGATTAATTAATTGGTCTCAATTCGATTCAGGTAAGGCTTATGTGAAGAAAAGCTTATGAACCGGGCCTTGAAGTTGCAAGACCAACTTAAAGACAGTAAAAAAAATAATGAAATCGCTGAGAGTGAATTTTAAATGTATATGTATTCATTGGTTGTACTTTGCTAACTGGGGCTAATCGTTAAACGCTTACATATCCCGTGTTTCATAATTATTTGTATAAATATTTTAAGGTTCGGCTAATCATTGCAACGAAATTTTAGTTCTTGAAGCGTTGGAAATTAATTTGTTTTGTTGAAAGTCGGAAATCGTCGAAAAAACTGTCAATAAGTTTCCTTGAAATCTGAATCGGATGCCTTTAGATCTCAGATCTTTACCAACTGACGTAAAAAGACAATGACCTCATTGAAGGGGATCACTTATACCTTGCTTACTTTAATTTTTGCTGGAAAGAAGTGCTAACTTAATTTAAACTGTGAATGGGGGACTGTTGTTTTCGCTGTGTGGTGTAAGTTGTCTCCCAGTCAAACTATTTGCTGTTAGTCCTAGCCATGCTCCTATATTTTTTCTTTTGGTCTTTGTTGTTTGGATTCCCCTTCAGACAGAAAACAACATTTTGAATTTCTAAACAACTGCATGGATCTCAACTGGTGCTCGGTGCTAAATATTATCTAAAATCAAGAAAATATCATACTATAACCCACTTTACAAACATATAGCATTTATGCAAATATCTTCAAGGCCGCGATCGGGCAGTATGTGAATCAAATTTACACTGAGCGTGAAAATCATGAAAATCGCATGCTAAAAGTAACTAGGCGTTTTATCTCTTGCTTATGGTCTCTTAACAGTAGTTAATAATTAAGTAGTTTTTTGGCGAAACACACACCTGTGAGCACTAATAATAAATGTTCCACGCTTCAACCGAAGAAATCAAATCAACCAAACACTGACGCCAATGAATCCAAAACCTGTTCACTGTATTTGGCATTATATTTTTGTATTCGGACACTTGTTTAGTTATGGCAGTGAGACGAAAACACAAACTTATATCATTTGTCTGCTATAATAAAAATCAGTGGACCGGTTCGATATCTGGGCAAAACGTCGACCAATTCTAATTCTAATTGAATTTCACTTAAAAATTGTAACGGCCAGGATGATGATAATCTTTCCAGGTAGGCTTCGTATAATTGCAGATATTTGTAAAACAGAGAACTGTCATCTTAGACGCTGAATGCCCTACGTTTAGCCAGACAATCGTACAAATGACCGCATCCAAGTAAAAAGATTTCGGTTCAAGGGCGGCAAAAAGATTAACGAGCTAGTTTAGACCGATGGAGATAATGATATTCGGGAGGGTGGTTTCACTACAGAGCTCGAGAAATCAAATAATACTATTCTTACACTAAAACCTATAAAAGAGAGAACTTTCTCTGGTAAAAATTCCTCTAGCTCGAACAGTTGTTTTTAGTGGCACTGATCATTATTTTTTTTTTATTTGGATCCAACCGATCCGGCACGATCATGATCCCATCATGGCTCTGATGTCTTTTCCAAAGTAAACTGAAATGAACTGATCGAAGTACATTCTTCATCGATAGCTCAGTTTTCGCTAGTTTTCACTAGCCACGACTTTGTTATACATCCATGAGGGTGTCAAAGTGATGAAACTTCAGATGCTATGTTGCCTCAATTCTAACCGTCAAATTAAAAACAAAGGGATTTTTACCGTCAACAGTCAACGGAGGCTGAAGGCGTTAAGCATCAATGATGGACAAATTTAACCGTCAGCCGAAATACTATAATTTTACTTTTACAATTAGTTTCGCCGCATAATCAAACTTATATAAAGAAAATAGGTTAACCGTAGAAAACTATTAACTATAATGAAAAGGAAGCGGAAATGACAGGGGAACCACAACAGGGTTAAACCAAATTACGGCGAAAGAATAACAAAAAACATTGACTAAAAATATAATAGATTACAAGCTACGTGCGAGTGATGCTACGAGCAGAATAACACTTGAGAAAAATTATTTTAAACATCCTGGAACATCACTTATAACACGTTATCATAAGGGTCAAGGAGCAGATGCAAATTTGTCTAATTTGTTGTATAAAGACCCGTTTACACGCAAGTTGCGTCTTCAAATGACGCGTGTAAACTTGCGGCGATTTCAGAGTGTTTTTGGGGAGCTCGTCGAGCGTGGTCGCAGATGTTTCGAAATCTGATGCAAATTGGCAGCTTTGTTGTGGGAAAACAATGAAAATATCGCACCCGAAGTACCTGAATCGCAGAAAATTCGCCGCTAGTTTACACTTACGACAAAAGTGTCAAATCGCATGTGTAAACGGGCCGGAACATTAAAGGGATCTTATATATAATTTTCTCAGCCATTTCGGAATCATTAGAGTGTTTCAATCGCTTTTTTTTTCTCTATTGCAGGTATGGTCGTTCGCCATCCACCAGTAACTTTTCTTTTTATTGGATTGGCGTGCTTAGTATCCTGGACTTTTAGTGAAGAAGTGGAAAGTGATAATGGTAACTGAATGATACTTTTGTTCGCATGTTAAAAATGTAAAGATTCAGATTCTTCTATGGTGTATTATCGGTATATCATAATCATTTACCTCGTTTTTGGGAGAAAGGGGCAGGAGGTTAAGTGATGCGCAAACTCATTGAGGCAAAACATCTGGAGAAACTCTTGAGAAGCTGACTTTTTTCGACCGTGAGGATGAAATTTCAAAGTGTGTGGTTTTATTAAAAAACGCAGTTCTTTCGTCCTTTTCTTACTTACTTTACTCAGGCCCGTCGCTCCAGGTGCGACAAAGGGAGTGAGGCGCGGGATTGCGGAAGTTTTGTTCTATATTTTTCAATTTTTTTTAGAACGAGGCATTGAGACAATGAGCTCTATTCGTATTCAATGAGATGCAAATTAGTATATTCTAATTTTCTGCAATCCCACACCTTGGAGGGCAAAGGCCATTGACAATCCCTCTCCGGCGAACTCATGCTTGGGCTTTTTGTTCTACTTTCGTTCCAGGTGGAACTAATCAACTTAATTTCCGCATTAGTGTCGGTCGCCAGCTGTTTAGGGTGTGCGCTATATTCTTCTTTCCTGGGGGTTCCAAGTCAGGGACTGGCGAGTGATTTGTCCTTTAGCTTATAAATGTTTCGAAATGAATTTGGCAGTTTGCTAGAACTTGACATCGAACACTCTTGAAATCATTAGGCTGTTTTGAACCACTGGGAATTCAAGCAGGAGAGTTTAATGACGGGGAAGTAGCCGCTTCGAGTATGCTAAAAAACTTCACGGCAACTGACGCCTGGTGCCCGCCAAAAGTCGATGAAAACCAGTATTTACAGGTTGATTTATCCAGGAAGACTGAACTTACAAAACTTGCTACACAAGGTCAGAGTGGAACCAAGGACAGATTTGTAAAGACTTTTGGCTTGCTGTATAGTGATGACGGAAAGAAGTGGGAACAATATGGTAGCAAAGGAAAGGAGGAGGTAATATAAAGTCTATGATGAGTGTGGAGAAAAAAGGAACTCAGAAAAAAATGCTGAGATCCAGATGGGATTTGAAAACACAAACTTCCGTATTCTAATCGGATGCTCTAACCACTGAGCTACTGAGAACTCTAGCTATGAGTAACGGTCAAATGTGAGCTATGTATGACACACGGATTGAATCACCCAACCACAGGTGTGCCATTGAACACACTGATTAACTGCATCGTGTAGTCACGTAGAATAACCTCTCATAGTAAATATATATGAATATAAATAACGAGTGTGGAGAGAAAGGAACTCAGAAAAAGATATAACGTCTACCCAGGAAAATTAATCGGTGATGTAGCAGTTGGCGCGTCGGACTTCAATCATCAGTCAGATCAGAAGGTCTGCGGTTTGAAGCCTTGATTCAGCAGTCTTTTCGAGAGAACAATAGAACAAACAACACAACAATGGACCCTAGCCCTAAAAACAATAGCAGCTGTGTTTTACAAGGCCAATGAAAATAGAGGTTTCTTAGAGCTGCTACACTACCGCAGTAGTCGATCGCGTTGTTTGCTTAGACAAAACAAATTCAATCGACATTGTTTCCCTCCACGCTCTAGTGTACAAATGCGTACCGCCGAGAGAATGATAGGAGGGGAGTGGTGGTGTGTCCACCGGTGGCTCATGTGCGACTTTACCATCGTAAATATTACTAGATAATTAAAAAAAAGGTATTAAAACTAACGCGAACAGTTAACTAAGATTTGCAATTCTCGTGGCCATCTTTCCATAGCAAACAGGATCGGCATCAAGTTAACAGGAGAGAGAAAAAAATACCATACAGACAACCACAGTAACATTTAAACACGGCTAATGCTGTGACTTGTACCAAAATAACCTGACATATTTGTTCATATGTTAACTAATACAAATCACACTAATTTACAATTTATATGTTTTATTGTCTGCTTTTCTATTCTTTCCATTTTTGCAGATTTTTAAAGCCAATAATGACTCCTTTACAGTCCATCACAACACCTTTAAAAAGCCGCTTTTGACGCGATATATTCGCATTAATCCCAGAACTTGGGAAAACGCTATATGTTTGAGGCTTGAAGTGTTCGGCTGCGACGGTAGGTTATATGACATTGACGTAATTTACGAAGGGTTTGTTAGCTATAAGGATTCGCCAATGGTCTGGGCCTTATACCGGTCAGTCCATGAAAGGTACACGTCAGGCTCTTTAACGTTGCTTGTCCATACTCGACCCCAAGGCCTTGGGTTTTCTTGACAGCGCAAGACCGAAGGTTCTGAGAATATCTGCGCAAGCGTAGCCAATCATCTGGACCTATCTAGCTATATGGACCTAACGGCGAAGGCCAAAGTCCAATAGACAAAATGATGGAGCCCCTCATGTCAGTATTTTTCATTTTTACCAAAATTAAAATGTTGTTCCTTTTCGATCAAACAAAACAATAAACACTTAATCTGACTGGTCCCGAGGGCAACATTGAATTTTGTTTCCCGAGAATATCGATGTTCGAGATTCGAGACAAACAAAATTCACTGTTTCCCGAGGGATCAGTCATTGAGTGATTTGTTATTTAGCAACACAAAAAATTACAACACACCACAACAGTGCAATGTTATCCTATGACGTCAAAATTGTTGCCCGCTTTCGCAAGTGTTGCACACTTAGGACAATTGGACGGGAAACAGTTTGTTTGTTAGATGTCATGTGACCATGAATCAACCAATCAACGCGCGCCTTGTATTGAGAAAATCTCCAGCTTTTTAACAATATAATTTACATCAATCACCAACCAGATGCATTTTATTGTTTCGCCCAAAAACCAACCGGAATGACGTCTAGGAAAGGTTTCCCCAGAGCTCTTCTCGCCCTAAGGCATGCCTGAAAGGGAAGATTTACTCCGGGGTCAAGAATGGTTTCTTGTGCAAGCGGCCATGCCCTTGCAGTGTCACTTAAACCAGATGTTCCGCTGTGTTTATTAAGAAAGGCATCCACTTTATAAAGTGTTCATGTAACCTGACAAACTAATGTCCAGGCGATAACTATTTACCTCACATACGTGATTCTATGTTTTGCTCCCTTTAGATTCTACCTTTTTTTGCCAATAAATAGCTCCCATCTTCTATTGTCCTCAGTAAGAGGTATTTGTAACTAGAACTTTGCTTAAAAGGTGTCCACTATCTACCCTGAAGACTGGTGTCCGCTTTGAGAGAGTTGGTTGTATTTCGGTTAATAACGTTTTCCAAACAACGTATGTAAACTTAATTACGCTTATTTTGCAGGCTTCACATACGCCCTGCAAATACCAGCATAAAAGCTCTAGTTATATATAAAGTAATCATAACCAGAAACCCATAAGTGGGTTGAAACGTGCAACTGTCTCTTGTATGCTTCAAAACAAGCTTCCGATTATTCAATTTGCTAAGGAGTTGTTAAAGCCATATTTGGAAAATCAAGATACCAATATTAACTAATCAATTCGCTAGAACGACTTGCTTCCAAACTCGAGGGACCGCGGAGGTTTCCAAACTTTGGTACCAAGCAAAAAATTAATATTCGGAAGCTGTGAATGCGCGTTAAACGTTTCAACTCACCTATGGGTTACTGACATAACTTAATAAGACGCTTACTTTGCAGTCTTCATATAGACTGCACATACCAACAAAAGCTTTATGTCCTTACTTTGCAGTGTAATGGATGCGTTGGTTGCTGTGCATATCGATCCCTCTTCAAAGTCAACTTGCTTCACGACTTTTCGATTGAATTAACAATGTATTAGAAGGTATATGTACACAGTTTGAAACATAGAAAAGAAGAAGACACACGGAGTAAGAAATGACTCTCAAAAGCACATGCATATGGAAGATTCATAATTCACCTAGGAAGGAAATTTCACGGGAGCAATATTTTGACATTTGACATTTTTCGTATCTCTTAGACCATCTCAAAATGTTTGTTATTTCGGTATTCGTGTTCCCTGGACACAACAAGCATCGGCACAACTTAACCCTATCCAGACCGGGCTTTTTTTGACTAAAATAAACGACAAACTGCAAGGCTGATCTGACTACGTAAAAAGGTAGATTTTGCGAGACACCAATGCGACAGAAACCGATAAAGCAGGGTAGCAACCGCGGACAGCTGTTTCGCCCTTGTATTGGGGCTCGTCAGCGCGGTGTAGCTTGTAACAAACTAAGAACAACCACAAGAAAGCAGTCGTAAATAGATTGCACAATGACCCGTACACAATATCAAGTTCCGTACCTTGGAACCAACTTGTCACCCGCATCACGCGTGCCACATCACGTGTTGCGGGGAACAAGCCGTCCCAAGATGTCACAATGGTGTCTCGCAAAAACTGAATGTACATGGCAAGCCAATGTACATCGTTTACAGCATTATCGTTTGCGGTCCTTTGCAGATTTTAGTTCTATTTTTTTGACTGCCTGGGACCGGGGGGGGGGGGCTCCAGAAGCCCCCCCCTACGTAACTTTGAAACCGCTTATGCTATGGCCACCAAATTTACACAGAATAATGTTGTCATGAATTCTAGTAACTACAGATACTTTTGTGTCATAGTGACGTAACGTGACGTCATTATGACGTCAAATAGTCGATTTTATTGGCTAAAACAGTCTTTCAACAATATTTTCTCAATTTTGATCATATAACAACAATACTTTAACAGCTACCTATTTGATAAAAGTGTTATGTTTACTAACACTGTTTTTGTTGATAACAATAACAGTGACGTCATTATGACGTCACATACAATGAAATAACCAACTGGAACGTTCTATAAGGCATATCTCTGAAACAAACGGTAGTGTTCATACCAAACTTTCACATATTGATGCAGGAGTAAAAGTTAATGAATTCGTACACTTTGTTGCCATGGTAACAGCATGTGACGTCATAGAAGTGATGTGTATATTTTCTTAAAAACTGGAACAGATAACTTTGCAAATTATGGCTTTTCATGTACCTAATGAATTCAAAAAAGCTTTCTCAAGTGAAAAGGACATTTTTATGATGTTTTGACAATAAATGTTTAGAGATAATGGAATTACACATACAGGTAAATAAGTTTACCATTTTATTGTCCGCCATCTTGGATCCGCCATCTTGAATTAGTCCAAGCGTGTTGATTTCGGTAAAAACACCGAAAAATAAACAAATGGACTGCTTAAGCTTAGTTTATTGTGGGCAAATGTTTTCAATCCAAAATATGAACCAATAATAAATTGTAGAGAGAAAAGACCTTTAGTAAAATTTCGATCCGCCATCCTGGATTTTGACATTTCATATTCCACATTTTCCTTAAATTACCGTTAATTAACCTTAAGTAATAAACAATTACACATAATTTGATCAATTATCGCTAAATTAACTGGAAAATATTAATTCAATAAGGAAACTTTGAAATAATCTTGATTAAAGCGAAAAATGCTAATTTTGTAAAAAATAGGTGTCAAAAAGCGGTTGCTATGGAAACGTCAATGTCAGTGGACAAAGGACGCTAACGGGAAAATGTTTCCTGATAAAGTTTAGGAAAATCACCAAATTTGGTGGTCATTGCATCGACCGTTTTGAAACGACACAACTTCAAAGTTCGAGCGGGCTCCAAAAGCCCCCCCCGGTCTGGATAGGGTTAAGAAGTTGCGACAAAGGTGAACAGAGAAAAGCAAACTTTGAGGTTAATTCATTGCAAGGAATAACGCATTTCTGTACATGTCTCGATTATGTCAGTTTATTTTTAATATGAAGTAGAAAATCAGCATCGATTGACCTTGTATATATCATTAAAGTTACAATATATTGTAGTTTTGAATCATTGTGTGCAATTGAATCACAGCCCCTATTTCAGGCCTCGATAGATAGACAAATTAATAGATAGATAGTGAGATATGTCTACTACTAGAAATGAGTCGAACACCATCAGTGTTCGATACAGCTTTACCACACACCAGCTACATATGTGGGTGTCAAAATTGTCTATAAGAGGTTTGTAACTAATACTCACCGTACTTGTCGACAATTGTCTCGTAGACTAGGAAAAACGAATTGTCGACGATAAAACTTCCACGTTTGTTATCGAAAACAGGTGCGGATCCAGGAATTTCTGAAAGGGGGAGGGGTCCGGGTGCATGTTCTCCGGAAATTGTTTCAGATTTTACCCTCTAAAACGCCATTTACGGCATTCCTGAGAGTCGAAAAGCGTTTGTTAAGTCAAAAACTTGACAATCAGTCAATTGGTGGAAGTGAAGCAACTACGTATAAAACAATTGTATTCCATTATTTTATGAACCCCCCGACCCTTCCCCTGGATCCGCCACTGAAAAACTCGAGTATTTTTCCTTTTGAAAAGGAAAACTGTTTGGCTGTTGATAACTATAATTTCTTTAAAGGAACTATGTCGTGGGGATTTTCACGTTTTTGGGTTAAAACGTTTCCAAATTAAAATTAACTACCTTTGTCATAAACGAAATGCTTTCATAACACTAAAAGAAAAATATCAAGTGAATTTCAGAAGAGAGAATAATTAAAACCATTAGCGAATTTTCCGAGACACATGGCACTAAACTTACAATCCATCTCCATCCTACCCATCTGCAGCACAAGACACTTATTCTTACTCTTTCATTTCATTTTCATTTCATTTATTTATTTATCCAAACCTTAGTAGATGATAATACAGAATTGAATATAAAGTGAAAAAAGTAAGTCAAAAGTATAACATTTTCAAAGAAAGAAGACGTTCGGTACAAAATTACACCACTTCAGAATTAAGTCACATTGTATATAGGAAGGAGAGTACTCTTATGAATGTGAATATATGAAAATCATATATTTGAACTGCGGATAAACATGAGTGAAATTTGTGATCCTTGCAGTGTGCTCTCAACTTAAGCAGTTGAATGAAGCAACCTGACAAAATAAATAAAATAAAACTTAAATAAAATTAAAAAAAATTAAAATTAATTAAAATTAAAAAAAAATAAATTAAATTAAAAAAAATTCAGGTGGGAGAGCACACTGCAAGGATCACAAATTTTAATCATGTTAAGGCTATGTTGACACTTGGTGCCCGAGCACGGTTCCCGAGTACGATTATTGCTGGGAACTAATGTGAACACACTTTTTTTTTCAAGTACCCACGCCAGAATTCGGGCACGGTGCCCGTGCCCGAGTACAACGGCACTAAAGTGGTTACCGGTTCCCAGTGCGCACACGTTTTGTGTTAGTTCCGAGGCACTACACCCATAAAACCACTGCTTTGCGCACCCACAGTATTTTGGTACACTCATGATATGAACATGTCGATATCTTGGGTACCCAGTGTCTGAACGCAGCACCATTTTGTCCCGGTACCCAGGCACTAGTGCTCGGGCACCAAGTGTGAAAAGTACTAGAGTAAAGTACTAGAGTACTAGTGTACAAGGGCGCTTTCCATTGGAGCAAAAATTCCGGTTTCAAATTCCGGGTATTCCGTGTGGTGAATGGAATAGTATTTTCCGGTTGGTTGTTCCAGACCATCACGTTTCAAGTTTCGCGCGAAAATACAAAATAAACCAAAGCAAAACAGTCAAACCAAATCTGACAAATGGCGGACTCGTTGGCTCTTTTACTTGCTTTGGAGTTGTTCGACGAATCTGAAGTTAAAACGAACGATATTTTAAGCGAGAACGATGATATTATTTGTTTTCAGTGCAGCTAGCTGTTAATCATGCGAAGGAATATTTTTAAAAATCAAGTCGGCGACTACTTTCTCGTGACTTATTACATTCGTTTAATACATAAGCTTAGAAGCATTTCTGTGCTACTTACCAGTCCTAGCTGTGGCCATATTTTCTGCTGTTGTACCAGCTATGTTACGTAAGCAATCAAGCTCGAGTAAGAGCTGTAAGCTTTCGGTGACAAACAAACACGCCGTGCACTGATATTGAGACGCCATCTTAATCCCGGGCCGGAGAAACTGGGCAGAGCAGGAATGATCGAATGGAACGGTATTTTCCGGAATTTTAGGACAACCTTGCGAGGTTGAATGGAAAGCGCCCCTAGAGTACGTACTAGTCGAGTATTAGAGTACTAGAGTACTAGAGTACTAGAGTACTAGAGCACTAGAGCACAAGAGCACAAGAGCACTAGAGCATTAGAGCACTAGAGTACTAGAGTACTAGAGTACTAGAGTACTAGAGTACTAGAGTACTAGAGTACTAGAGTACTAGAGTGCTAGAGTGCTAGAGTGCTAGAGTGCTAGAGTGCTAGAGTGCTAGAGTGCTAGAGTGCTAGAGTACTAGAGTACTAGAGTACTAGAGTACTAGAGTACTAGAGTACTAGAGTACTAGAGTGCTAGAGTACTAGGCTATGTTCACACTTGGTGCCCGAGCACTAGTGCCTGGGTACCGGCACAAAATGGTGCTGCGTTCAGACACTGGGTACCCAAGATATCAACATGTTCACATTCTGAGTGTACAAGGGAATTGTGGGTACGCAAAGCAGTGGTTTGTGGGTGTAGTGCCTCGGAACTAACGTAAAACGCGTGCACACTGGGAACCGGTACCCACTTTAGTGCCCGAGTACAAGGTCTCGACCTTGTACTCGGGCACGGTGCCCGTGCAGGAATACTGGCGTGGGTACTTAAAAAAAAAAAAAACAGTTGTGTTCACATTAGTGCCCAGCGATAATCGTACTCAAGCACTATGCTTGGCACCAAGTGTAAACATAGCCTTAGGCTATGTTCACACTTGGTGCCCGAGCACTAGTGCCTGGGTACCGGCACAAAATGGTGCTGCGTTCAGACACTGGGTACCCAAGATATCAACATGTTCTCATTCTGAGTATACCAAGGAATTTTAGGTATGCAAAGCAGTGGTTTGTGGGAGTGTATTACCTCGGAACTAACGCAGAACGTGTGCACACTGGGAACCGGTGCCCACTTTAGTGCCCGAGTACAAGGTCTCGACCTTGTACTCGGGCACTGTGCCCGTGCCCGAATTCTGGCGTAGGTACTTGAAAAAAGGTGTGTTCACATTAGTGCCCAGCGATAATAGTACTCGGGCACCGTGCTCGGGCACCAAGTGTGAACATAGCCCTAGAGTACTAGAGTACTAGAGTACTAGAGTACTAGAGTACTAGAGTACTAGAGTACTAGAATACTAGAGTACTAGAGTGCTAGAGTACTAGAGTACTAGAGTACTAGAGTACTAGAGTACTAGAGTACTAAAGTAAAAGAGTACTAGAATACTAGAGTACTAGACTGCTAGAGTACTAGAGTACTAGAGTACTAGAGTACTAGAGTACTAGAGTACTAGAGTACTAGAGTACTAGAGTACTAGAATACTAGAGTACTAGAGTGCTAGAGTACTAGAGTACTAGAGTACTAGAGTACTAGAGTACTAGAGTACTAGAGTACTAAAGTAAAAGAGTACTAGAATACTAGAGTACTAGACTGCTTGAGTACTAGAGTACTAGAGTACTAGAGTACTAGAGTACTAGAGTACTAGAGTACTAGAGTACTAGAGTACTAGAATACTAGAGTACTAGAGTACTAGAGTACTAGAGTACTAGAGTACTAGAGTACAAGAGTACTAGAGTACTAGAGTACTAGAGTACTAGAGTACTAGAGTACTAGAGTACTAGAGTACTAGAGTACTAGAATACTAGAGTACTAGAGTACTAGAGCTAGTACTAGAGTTAAGTGATTTTCAACAAAACTAGACCATTATTTTTGGGTTTCTTCTGACATTGATAAAAATACGTCTTTGTAACACTAAAAATGGTGACATAGCTCCTTTGAGTCTGTTATCGATTGGGCAAATTTGGTCAATTTGGGCAAATGTGTTTGAATACATATATTTTGTTTTATTCTTTTGTTTATTTACTCCTTCATCACCTTTCCGTAAGGATCAGTTTGCCATTTCCTGAATTTCTACTTGTTTCACATACCGGCTTTTGCGTCAGCATAGTATCGATCTCAGACGTCCTTGGACAAGGGATTTTTTTCGGCCCGCTTCACGGGCCGTTGGTTTCAGTCTGCGGTTAAAAAAATGTCATCACGTGATGACATTTTTTTGGCTCTGCGGTTTCAAAAATGTTGATCACGTGACGCCATTCGGTTACTCGTGCATTGGCGAACTCGTGATAAGTTACACGCTGAACTGCTTCTTTAGTCATTCGAAGCATTTTACATCGCTCTCGCCGTAAAAAAACCTTAAATTGTACAACGGACATGTTGGCGCGAAAATGAATTCACGGCCGTGGGAAGTCGAAATAAAGCATCACGTGATCAACATTTTTGAAACCGCAGAGCCAAAAAAATGTCATCACGTGACGACATTTTTTTTTAACCGCAGACTGAAACCAACGGACCGTGAAGCGGGCCGAAAAAAATCCCTTGTCCAAGGACGTCTGAGATCGATAGTAACTTTTTTTGATCGACAACCAAATAGTTGTCGATACCAATTGGTCAAGTGCTGCCTTGATTTATTACACTTTCATGCCGACGTTTTGTTAAACATAGAGGACTTCCACTCGCACTTCATATATATCACGTAAATATATGACTGGTTGTGGAATATATGAATACCAGCACTTAATTCTACCAAAAATGCTCAGCGAGGTGTTAGGAATAATCCGCCGCGCTACGCGAGTAGAGGGAGAGGAGATAATGTCGTTTTAGCTTCTGCAAGAGTCCTGTTGTCTTGTTAAGCGAGAGTTTCTCTGGAATTTTGTAATAGAGACGACCGTTCCGCTAAACTTTAGCTTCTTTTAACTTTATTGATAGAAAAACTTACCATAAATTGGCAAGAAAAATAATATGACAAGAAGCAGGAGCCCGGCAAAAAAATCCTTTATTGACGAAAGAAAACAGAAAATAAATTATCATCGTGTAAGCCTGTTACGTGACCGTCATGTATCACCTGGAAAGTGTGATCAAGAAGAAAAAATGCTAGAAATAATTTTTGACATAGTCGTCAAAGAATGTGTGTTCTCGTCAATCGGGCCTGCCCATTGTTTATATTAACATCGGATGTGTGTTACATCCTTCCCTAAATGTGTCAGAAATATAGTTTAATTTCTCTGATCATGGTTTTGAGTCCTTCAAACAGCTCCTTTGCTGTTGGTTCTATTAGCGACGGCGGTAAAAGGAATCCAAAGGCTCCTTTATCGCGTAGCTCGACTGTGAACGAATATTTTACCCCTAGAGAACCGTACATGTAGTCCAGTAAAGTCCCAGAACTCACGTCTGAAAGAAATGAGCAAGTGAAACCGGCAGATTAAGTAATATAAAGAAATTGCAATATTTAGTTTCTTAACAACTAGAGTGAAAAATGGGTGTATAACCCGTAAGTACCGTGTTATCCCAGGTCTTGCAATCTGATTACTTTAGAATGTCGAATTTTACCTCTCAACTGTGTTTGTTTAATGTGAACGTGGTCTAACACCGACATACAGTATTGTTAAACTAAGGGGAATCTAGGTCAATCGGGTCAATATCCAGAGATTCGATCAGTAATGATGGATTCCGATGATGACGCTGATAATTAACGATGACAACGTTAATGCTGATGGTGATGAAGATAATGATGATGATAATGATGTTGTTGATACTGATGATAATGATGATGATGATGATGATGATGATGATGATGATGCTGATGCTGATGCTGATGCTGATGCTGATGCTGATGCTGATGCTGATGATGATGGTGATGATGATGATGATGATGATGATGATAATGATGCTGATGATGATGATGATGATGATGATGATGATGATTGATGGTTGATTATTCATGCTTCTGTCAATGCGACAGATGAGTGGGAGTGATATCTGATGGTGAAACCTATTTTTCCGTATATTCAAATTTTTTCTCCAAGGGTGCACAGCGGTTTACAGCGTGCCTGTATACTCCCTCACTAAGACGTTCAAAACAATATTTTATTAAAACCCCTCTATTATTTCGGGTTAAGAAAAGATGCTCGTTCTTTGCTTAAAAAAAAAAAATAAAGAAATGAGCCATGTGCTGATAACTGTCTCTTGTCAGTCTATTGTCGGTATCGACTATCCAGAGTGGGACTGCTAGCGGTCCATAGGTCAAATAAAAAAAAATCAAGAACCAGACCTGACAAAAATTATTATCCCTATCACAGTGGCTTGTTTAAAAATACTGATTCAGTTTAATGTGTACACAGTTTATCATTCAATAGAAAATTGCAGCAACACAGAGGAAGGAAGTAATTTTTAACTTACATAACAAATGCGACGGTGCTCCAAGTGTGTAATTTGTATTAAATCCCACTGATTTGATTGTTTCCACGGATGCCTTTCCCACTCTCATCTGTAACTCGACGGTAGAAATAAAAAAAAAATGCAAGGACTAGAGAAAGACAAGAAGTTATACAGCTTATGCCTGTGAATGCTTGCGTTTCGGAGGCAGAAACCATGTAATGAATTGTTGCAAAGGCCCAGTTTATCAACCAATTACTTTTGAAACAATATGGTTACCAACAAGGTGAGTGAAAATAGCCCGCAAACACTAAACCCTCTCACTGCTGAGTGCCAGAATCAAGTAAAGCAAAAACAAACAAACACATTTCGTCTGTAATTATCCTTAACAGCTTTCATTTTATTGGTTACATTTTATTAGTTTATTTTATTGAGTTTTATCCAAAGACACATAAGTCAAAACCACTATACACAACTCGCGGTTTCATTCTGGAAGTGGTAAAGGCATACTAGCCATTGATAAGCTGCATCGCATAGAATGGTCGGATATCAACAATTATCGTCTCTTATACCCCGCGACCACTCAGTACTCTTAATGCATAAATTGTCCATTATTATACACGATTATAGTGAGACTGATATCATAAAAGAAAACCTGACGACGACTGAGAGAAACTGCGAGCTTGCAAATCATACTATGCAACATATAGACAGCAACAAAATGTTACAACATGGAAAACAGCCAAAAGTACCGAGCAATCTTTGGGAGAGTGTCAGTTCAATGCCCCCATGTGTTTAAGCCGCTGCTTTATCCCTACTTTTACTACCATAATCATGCTGTTGACTCTTCCCGACTCTTATTTATTTACTATAACTAAGATATAAGGGTTAAAAACATACAAAGACATTTTCAGCATTTGTTCGTCAAGAGTCCCTTTGTACTGTATGTTTACATATCTCAGTTTCTGTATGTATACTTACAAGTTCGTCATAATCTTTAGCATTTTCCTTAGTGTACGCCCAAGGAATGAACCACATCTGGCTGTAGCTGTGTACATCCAAGTATCCCACAAGTCTTTTCAGAGTAGATTTTAAAAAGAGATCCACATTCTGAACCTCTTTTTCAGACATGGCCGAGACGCCCTGAAAATCTTCTTTACAAGGATCTTTAGAAGCTCCTGGTTCTACGGAAAAAAGACACAGATGAATATCCGATTTATTAAGAAGCTTTCATATTGCTATCAGCCATGGTTCCCATGATCTATTGTAGGGTAACAAAAATTTGACAAAGTATTCTATATCGATGCGTGACATAGAATATATAAGGCATGTATTAATAAAACTGGGATAAAATGGCCCATGATTTGGCCCATGACGTGTGCTGCGTGCTCTATTTGCCTAATACAAGATGGTTGTCTATGTTCTCTTTAAAAACAAGGAACGCTTGAGGTCTAAAAAAATGCTAGTTGATCGATGCACGAGCCATATGCGAGTGCGTTAATTACTCTTCATAAACCTCACAGGTGTATTATTTCTTAGAGAAGAAAGAAAAACACTATCTTCAATTTGGTTTGGAATTCGGCATAAAAGTTGTATCAATGAGTATTGCTTTCTTCAGCCATGTACGCATACAAAACTGACAGTTTATGTATGACGAAAAACTTTCACTGATATTTAAAATTCCATTTTTCATTAATTTGACGTCCCAGTGACAGATCCATGTTAAAGATTTAAAAATATTTTAACATATGAAATATTGATCGATAAAATATTAATAAAAATACTTATTAAATATTAATTTAAAATACATATAAATACAAAAAAATATTAACTATGCACGTTTTTCCGACATTACTTACCGACGTTACTTCAACATTAGGATGTTTTAAAGAACAATAATTAATGAATTCTGCCTTGTTCTTAGCTCTGAACGCTTCGTTGTTCCCAATTCCCGGGATATTACAGCTCTATGATTCCCAGCCGTGCATCTATAAAATCCATTCTCGCGTATACGGCACTGCGGCAGCTATATTCTAAAATATTGAACTCGGTCTGACCAATCATAGCGCATGCATTTCTTTGAACATTTTATAATGCACTGTACAAGTGATTTTAAACTTGAAGTGCAGTGTTCGTTCCACTATTTATACGGAGTCAGTATACCGGTATTTAGTATAATTTGATTACGAAGCTTACTTCCCCATTCAAACTGCCAGTTTCTATTCAAATCAGTTCCAACACAATCAGATCCATGGTTGGGTCTTTTGTTTCTTCGCCAAAATCGATCCTGGGAAAAAAATGTTAATGGAATATATCTTAATATTTAAAACAATCGACATTTAAAGTTAAAGTTGATTTTTTTGTGAGTGACTTTATCAAACTGGATTTTTAGCCTGTTGCTAACGTTGTTATGTAATACACCGAATGCAAATATGACCGTCAGATAGTTTCTTGTTTGGCCAAATTTTCATAGAAATTAATAATATCACGTAAACGAGTGCTGCTAAGTGTATCATCTTGTAAAGTTTGGGTGTTTTTGGTTTAACGGTTGTAGTAATGGCTCACTGAAATTTTTGAGCATTTGTATGCTGAGAAAAGACATATCCTAACTTGCCTCGCTCCCATGTTTTTTTCCAAAATTTGATTGCCTCTAACTTCTCCTAAATTAAGAATATGGCCTTGGAAATGCACACAATGACTTGTTTTGATATGATCTTATTACCATTAACCAATTGCTTTTCTTTTCTTGAGAATCTGTCAAAACAAAATATTGTTGGGCGGCCATATTTGCATTCGGTGTATGTAACAATAATGTCAGACATATCTTAAGCGAAAGGCAACGTTACAACTTAAAACTTACAATATGAAGTATGTAGACTTTGCATATATGAGATAAGAACGGCAGAATTACCAGATTGAAATAAGTTATTTTGTTTGGTTGTGAAGGCAAAAAATTCTAACATATTGTTTTAAATACCTTAGGGCGAATACAATTAAGGTGGCTCGACTGGGTTTTTGAGCGACGATACCGTTTAGCTTTGAGAAACTTGTGTACCACCACAAACGATCCAACGGAAAATTGATTGCCACAGCTGTACTAGAGAAAGATTAAAGTTTCAGATGAGATTAGTTTTATGGAAATCGGAGTTGCCAAAGCAACGTTATGACGTCACTTCCGGTTTAACATAATACCGAATTACTTGTCATCAAGAGATAATTTTGGAAAACGCTCTCTGGATCTTCGACCTGACGTACTTGTCCTTAGGTCTACAAAATTTTACAAATTTTTATGGAAGCGTTTTCGAGAAAATTTCGAGTGAATTTTTAAGGTGTTAAAATACAACAAAAACAAAACAATTTTGAAATGTTATGAAAACTTATGTCTACAGGGCTTGATGAAATAATGTTTTGGTCTGACATGAATTTTATACCATCCAAATACATTAGGTGAAAATCTCAAGGAAATCGCTCCGTTTGGATTTCAGAAATATTACCTTGAATATGAAATGGCCTGGAGTGTTATTTCGCTTTTACATCAAAAATTGACTCTACACTTATTAAAATTGTCATGAATTAAAAAGCGAATGATGAATTTTTTTTAAAACTTAGTCCTCATAAAGATTAATTAATATTCAATACAACTGCCAAGTTTCAAATTCATTGAAACGTTCTAAGGCTGTCAATTTACAGCCTCAACGTAGGAAAATATTGAGCTGATTTTCATGAAAGTGATTTGTTGATCTCATTATGCGTCTCCATTGTCTCGAATCGCCATGCAATTGTAAATTTCAGTACATAATGAATTCATAAACACTTCATTGCTTTGTTTTAAGCGTTACATGAATTCATGATGTACTGAAAGCTACAATTCCACGGCGATTTGAGACAATGGAGATGCATAATGAAACAACAAGCCACAAGCGCGAAAATCAGCTCAATATTTTCCTGAGTTGGCGCTAAAAATTTACAGCCTTAGAATGTTTCAATGAATTTGAAACTTGGAGATTGTATTAAACATTAATTAATCTTCATAAGGACTAAGTTTTAAAAAAAATCATCATTCGCTTTTTAATTCATGACAATTTTAATAAATGTAGGGTCAATTTTTGATGAAAAAGCGAAATAACACTCCAGGCCATTTCATATTCAAGGTAATATTTCTGAAATCCAAACGGAGCGATTTCCTTGAGATTTTCACCTAATGTATTTGGATGGTATAAAATTCATGTAAGACCAAAACATTTTTTCATCAAGCCCTGTAGACATAAGTTTTAATAACATTTCAAAATTGTTTTGTTTTTGTTGTATTTTGACACCTTAAAACTTCACTCGAAATTTTCTCGAAAACGCTTCCATAGAAATTTGCAAAATTTTGAAGACCTAAGGACAAGTACGTCAGGTCGAGGATCCAGAGAGCGTTTTCCAAAATTATCTCTTGATGGCAAGTAATTCGGTATTATGTAAAACCGGAAGTGACGTCATAACGTTGCTTTGTCAACTCCGATTTCCATAAAACTAACCTCATCTGAAACTTTAATCTTTCTCTAGTACAGCTGTGGCAATCGATTTTTCGTTGGATCGTTTATGGTGGTACACACGTTTCTCAAAGCTAAACGGTATCGTCGCTCAAAAACCCAGTCGAGCCACCTTAACACTTTCATGTTTCACAACAGAAAAAACATGATTCACTAAGTAATTTGAACTTAAAATGGCATGGGAAGCATTGAGTACTTCTACTTTGTAAAGCTGAGGAGAAAGGGGATGGCAAAATTATGATCACAATAGCACTTTAAGTAGAGAGGTTTAACAACGGACAATATCCTTCAGCTTAATAGCCATTTTCTTTGTTGTTTGGCCCAAGATAGTTTTCGACTGTCCTCAATCTTATAGGACATGTGTATGTAGAAAAGGAAAGCTTTTCTCCTACCTTGGTCCAAGAGTATACGTATCCATCGACATTTAAGACAGGCAAAACAGCCAAGTCAACCTTGTTCATCATCGCAGTCACACTGGTGTCCTTACCGTACAGAGATACAATCTACAAAATAAATCAAAGGGCTCTTAAAGCCATCTCGTTAATGCGTTGAAACATGAGGTTAAAAAATAAAATAAAAATGAGGGTGATTCATACACATCGTCTACCACAAGTTGCGTCATGACTTGCGTGCAAATAAAAATAATATCTATGATACCGTTGGATTTCCTATACTTAGCGCATGCACACATTATCGCAAACGATATATTTATTATTCGCCTAATCTAAGGAAAAACAGGTTAATTAACTATAAAACTTAACACACCATGGGCCGGATTCACGACGCTCTGCTAAGGGGTGATCAACTTTGGGTTTGCACCGTCATGCAATCGGGCGCAATAAATTTTTAAAATCGAAACCATTTAGTAAAAGAAGCCAATAATTTGTCATATTATAAAAGACTAACAAATAAACAACTTTCCTAAGTCTCAGATCTGTGCACTATGCCATTGTTGAATTATTCACCGAAGCCTTCGACTTAAATTTACAGAGCTTTGTATAGAAACGCCATCTTGGTGTTCCTCCGAGGGACACCAAGATGGCCGCGGAAATCAGTAAAAACATCTGGACTTCACTTTCGCTCTGAACGCGAACTTTTTTCTCGTGAACTACTATAAATTCACATACGCTGCTCTCCTAATATTTAACTACCCAAAGTGCTAAACATCACGAGGAAAGGCCTTTCTTTCATACGATAAAGCTTTGTCACGGACGCTATGTTGCTCTCACGTAGGGTGAAAGGTCAGAAATTCAAAGTGCTGTATTTTCAGAGCGAAAGACGCTACCGGGCTGGAAACTTGTAAAAAAATATATATTTTTAAATCAAATTAACCTGGTGGACAGATAAACTCAGAAGACATCGCGATTCATGATTTTCGAATTTGATGACGTTACGTGCAAACCAGATCTCTGTGGAGGAATGATTTTTAAAAAAAAAACATATCTCTGCAATCCAACTCTCTTGGAGAAAAAAATAGCATCCAACTACGACAATCGAACTTGAGGCTTTGTTGAATCGGGCCTGGCTTGAAGGGATAAATTAAAAAAGATGAGAAATACATTTTATTTTATACATATTGAGATTTTCTGATAGAATTTCGCGCGCGAAAACCCCGTTCGGGAATTTTCGCAGCCAATCAGAATGGCGAAACGACTTTCTCACACGTGAGAAAAGCGTTTCGTCCAATCACAAAGCACCTGTCAAAACATATCAATATTTTCAAAGGCGCTTGTACTGTCGCTGGCGCTAGCGTTTTCATTCACAAAAATATTTCCTTGAACTTTTAATTCTTTATTCAAAACTCAAGAGATGACTGAAAGTTCCGATTTATGTCCTTGGACAAACCAATTGAAGAATACATTCAAGAGCAGGAAAACAAAACACTCGAGCGAAAACGCGAAGAGATGTTAATCTACTAACCGTATTCTTATAAAAAGAGAAGAGCGAAACAACAACAATAACAAGAAATTCAACCAGAAGAACTCAACAAGTACGTATGCGAATTTATTTTAAGTGTTAAAAGAAAAGATGGCGAAGATTACGAGCCTTCGAGGATTGATTTCGAGTTTCAACCGGCATTTGAAAGAAAGTAAATACCCTGTGAGCATTATTGAAGACAAAGCGTTTGAAAAAGCAAGAAAATGTCTGGAAGCTCGAAGCAAACAACCGAAAAAAGAAGGCAAAGGAAACAAACCAAATGCAGCGAAGCTTTAAGCGACGAGGAGGTGAACATTCTTTATGATTTCCGATCGATTCTGTACAATTTTTAATTATTATTGAATTCTCACTACTTGATTGTTTGAGACTCTGCCGGTCAAAGTAATTTATTCCAGAGTTGTTTATTTCCGAGACAAAAATAAATAAAACATACCTTGGCATAAAATCTCAGTATGTATAAAATAAACAAATTACAGCATGGACAGTGCTTTGTACGGCATTTACGCACTCGTTGGTTTGTATACATCACCAACTCGTGCGTAAACGCCGTACGCGCGCACTGCCCATGAAGTAATCTAAATATGATCCTAGGAAGTTAAGATTTGATTCTAGATAGTTCTATAGAAAATTCTGCTTATCGACTTATCTTAAATTTAATCGACATTTCTTCTCAATACCTGTGTTTTAATAGCAGAATAATAGCAGAACCTGTGTTTTTAATAGCAGAATAGAATTGTTTAATGCAAATAAAGTTTTCGTATCGAAAGGTTTTGAATTTATGGTCTGCAACTATACGCGTTTGAAAATAGGAGTTTGAAAAAACGAGATTCTTGCATGAGACAGTCTCGAAATGGTCAACCAAAATTTAACAAATCTCAGCTTTCATGTCACTGAATGCATATTTATGTCACGCATCGTTTGGAGAAACGAATACAATTTTATTTATTTATCGACTAGGAAGGCTTGCTCAAAAGTACGAGTAGAACTTAGAATATATATAGGGTTCCGTGAGTAAGGAACCATTTGAGCGAAAGTTTGAAGTTGCTTTCAAGACAGAATGCAGATAGTAGTGTTTGTACTAAACGAACCAATGAGAAAACGGAACATTCGATCCTTCCAAGAGAACAAAAGTGGCAAGCATTTCATTTACAACGGAATGATTTCAAATCATTACACGAGACATTCGCTTATCGAAGCAACTGATGAGGTTCACTTTCGAACCAAAACTCGAGTCTTCCTTAAGAAAGAACGTATTAAGTAATCACTAGCATCAGTGGGCTTTTCAAAACAGATCACAATATATGTGTGCGGCATGTTAGATGTAGTAACGCCATGATGAAACAACGGACCGGAGGTTCCACTAGCTCCAACGAGGGGGGCATTGGGGGGTTCTGAACACCGCAATACCGCCAAAAAAATTGACAAATACCGTAATATCGCAAGAAAAATCGCCAAATACCGCAATACGTCAATAACCTTGTCAAAAATCGATGGAATACCGAAACGGCTACTCTGTTCAATAAATTTTCCGCAAATATCTACTTAGATTTTGTTTTTCGAATGTTAAGGTGATTCCTCAGAAATAAAAGTTGTCGAACGATTTTTTTTTAAATTTTCCCTAACAGCTCCCTACCATAAGTTGTTTCGAAAAATTCAATAAAAAAGATATGATGGACCAATGTTGCCCCATTTATGCCTATAGCAATACCGATCACGCACGTCATTATTTGATCGGTTCATGTTTCTTTTCCCGGTAACCCGTGAAAGCAAAGTTTACAATGCTTAAAAAAAACTTGATAGGTTAAAGTCTCCACCATATGGGAACACTTTAAAATAAAATTTCTGAAAAAGTCACACAACTTCAAATGACACGGACTCAAAACGTTCCTCGCGTCCATGTTTTCAAGGTCAACAATTTGCTCCCACGAGTAACTGATTTGAGAACGTTTTTAGCGATATCTTTTTTTCCTGTCGAGGAATTTTTTTTAACTTTGTTAACTTAAAAAGCATTAATTTAACATCAAAATGATGCAATAAAAAATATAGGTCACCATGCTCGTTAGAGAGAAAAAGGCAGTCGCATTTTCTAACGAGCTTGCGGGCCTTTGATAAAAAACATTCCATCCTCCGAAATGTGCGCGCGCTCATTTTGCTCAACCGCGCTCGCTCATTGCTTATAAATTATGGTAATTCTCCTTTTGAAAAATACTCGTAAGAAAATTAAATTTCCAGCTGCGTGTTTTAAAAACCGTTCACTAAAAAGAGTGTTGTTATCAACTGGCTGCCATGAAAGGACTATTACGTGTGCTATGCGCAGTACAGGATGCGCAGTGCAATACTGAGGTATCACCTTAAGGCAAGTTAATGACTTTTAATTGGTTGTAAAACGACCAGTGTTATCACCTTTCATGTAATACGAGAGGCTGCAAGCAGCCTATACTCATGCGCATGCGTAAGAAAGTTTTATGATATATTTTAAACATGATAAGAAGATGTCCGACATGGAGAAGAGTTACTCCTTTCATTAAGTCATCGTTCCTGCAAACCACGTTGTTTACTGTTGAATGTTTTGTCAATAAAGGCTGTACCACAGTGAAGCCAGTGATTCTTCTAAGTCTTATATATACCTAACATGAACATTAGTAACGTAAGCAGGGTTGTAGGAGTCACTGTCGTGACACTTAAGTAACGCTGTTTTACCGGAAGTGAGAGGAGCCGGAAGTCGCAAAACAGTAAGTGTAAACCGGAAGTGCAAAATTTAAAATATGCATGCATATATTTGCATGCAAAATCGTGACACAAAAAATAAAAATAACAAGAAAAACGGAGCCGAAACCATTCTCGTCCCCAGAGCCTTCGTTTCGTGGGGACGAGAATGAGCCGAAACCTTACCTCATGCCGCTTCGCGCATGAGTAATAAACTGGCGTGACGGATTAGAGGATCTTAGAACTGTTTCGAAGCGTTTTCGAAACGACAAGTTTGACAAGAAGAAAACAAGAAACCGAAAAAGGATCAAAAAGGGTCGTAAAACACTGGAGGATAATTTTTAAAACCGACCAAAACGCTAAAAAACGGAATCCCGCAGGTTTTGGGAATACCGCAATTTTGCAATTTTATATTAGAATTACCGAAATACCGAATGAAAAATTGCCCAATACCGCAATACCGCAAACCCCAATGTCCCCCTCTCCAACGTACACCACTCAAAAACAGAATAAAGCAAGGAGTTAAAACATAACTGTAAGAAGTCATGATTTCAATAGGGACACGGCAGGTTCAGACTTGGATCTTTAAGACGCCTACATCCGTGATAAAGAAACACTTTCTCACAAGTCTTGCACACCGCAGACTTAGACACTAAATAACGGGCTAAGGGATTGACTGATGCTAGCAGTTACAAAGCAATAACATAAACTTTAGCCGATTACTATTTATCTTGCAACATCAATAAGCCAAAGAAACCCTAACATACTCCAGGAGACCTACGACAGAAGTCATAATTCCTTGGGACACTTGATCAAACATATCTCAACCTCCCTCCCCCTTGTTCAAAGTTGAAAAAAATCGGCGATTTTACATAAAAGAAGAGGCGCAGTGTCCCGAACAATTTGTCTGGGGTTGTAGCTCAAAGAAGCCTTTAAGAAGTAAAATAATTCTGGTCTATAAATGGCTATGGACAGCATGAAAATCTCTTGTCGTTAGAGAGATAATCCCATATAATCAAAGGGTCATTCAATACTATCCAGCATGTAAAACACATGCTAGATAATTGTAAAAAAAAACATTGTTTATAATGGACGAGCACTTAGCTATCCAGCAGCGAATTTGCTGCAGCTAATTTACAGGCACGCCACAAAAAAGGAAACAAATATTGCAAACTGAACATATATTATTGTGACTTGTCACATCCTATTGGGTCTATTGGTAATCTAAGGGAACAGATATCTCGTAGAACTACTTGGGAAAGTAGGTCTCTTTTTATGCATTTTGCGACTAGTGGGTGTCGCGTTTGGCCTGTCCCTTTTATACTACTTTATTTAGACTTTTGAAAATAATTGCTCGTTTATCCTTTCTGAAGCTGTTCATTAGTGCTTTCCAGCCCCCAGTGTTGAAAATTCTGATACGTACCTGATCGATGACGTACATACACGTTGCCGGGGAAACCCACTCTCTGGCATGGATTCCGCAGGTTATGAAAACAAGTGGCTTTGTTACCTTTTGATTTGCCTGAAGCTTTAATAAAGAGAAAAAAATACAAATATTATTTGTATATACTTTCCTTACACCTTAAAGTGGGGGCATCCCTGGTATGGTGCGCATGCATTAGCGCTTTTGGCTGTCCCCTTCTCCACAACTTTTCTTTATAGTAGTGATTGATTTAATTTATTACCTATTTCTAATTAAGTGGAGTGAAGCTGTAATAAATAAATAAATAAATAAATAAATAAATAAATAAAGTCAAGTTCCAATAGAACGCTAGCCGTCCAGAAGAGCAAATCTAACTGCTCTTAATAACGAATCCTCGGCGGATTTACGGAGCACATTCGTTCACAACAATCGAGATATTGAAATAGTATTCATTTATGTTGCCTGCAAGTGAATAGTAAAATACTATCCAGAGTTCCAGTTAAGTTAATGGAAGCGCAAAAAAACAGTTTCCACTGGTTAAATATATACGCCTAATCGCAATAACGTTGTCATAGAAAAAAGAAAAAAGCCAAATAGGAATTAATAAGCTTAATCATCATCATCAAGACTGTTGGTAGTCTTTTTCTCTCGTTCTCGCTCCCTTTCCCTCTTCTCTCTCTCGTCTGTGATTTTCGAGGTGATGAAAAGCCTTGTTTGAATGCTGCGATACGAATGTTAAAATCTCTCTATGCAATTTACATCTATGAAGCTCTGGTAATAGGCCCCGGTGTGGTTAACAAATATATACCTAATTCAAGAAAAGTAGCTTTGGCAATTGGTCATTGGTAATTGGGCATTGGCATTTGGGCACACGGAACACAATGCAATGATTTGCTTGAGTGACCGCCAAACAATAGCTTCCCAATGCCCAATTACCAATGACCAAAGCAATCTTTATTGAATTAGGTATATATCACCAATTGTTTCCTACCAAATGCTGAGAAATGCCTTCCGTCAAATACATGGTCTGCCAGTGAAGTCACACGTATTCGATATAGTATTCCCGGTAATGCTTATAGCAGCCGAGCGACAACGGCGAGAGGTGTGTGTAAGGTGCCTTCAAATAATGGGAACCTGTGACCACGGTAAGGGACACCCCTACAGAAAAACCCTGGCCCTCCTACTAAAATAATGCCGATTTTGGAAACTGCATCCTTGCGTACAAGTTATGATGGGTGTAGCACAAAGGCCTGCCATCAACATCGACGATAGATTTATCTCTACTCATCTGGGATAATGGAGTATAGTGATGTCTGCGAGCAAAAACCGGAAAGGAGCCTGTAGGCCGCGTGCAAGTCGGCTGATCCAAAATAAAAAAAAAAAAAAGTTAAAAGAAACGAGGTCCCCCCCCCCCCCCCCCCCCCCCCCCCGCTGCGAAACATGGAGCAGAGCAACAGAAAAAGGTCGAAAAAGAGTTAACGGTAGATTGGTCTGAAAACGTGGACAGTGGTAGAGACTGTTTGGACAGAATGGAAACAGCAAGCATGCAGCGCTATGCTCCAGTAAGAGAGATGACCGATCATTATGTTGATAAAGATAATGATGATGATGATGATGATGATGATGATGATGATGATCAAGATGTCAAGATGATAGTATAAAGATGATAAAGATGATGATGATGATGATGATGAAACTTTATCTAGACAACAATTGCCGTACCTGTATGACGAATTGGTCTCTTTCCTCGTATGATTTGCCGATACTCCTCATGTGGACCATATCTGACGTTCGATTTATTATTTTCATTTGAGAAACAATCTTCAAAACGATAAAGAAATGCAATAAGAACAATTATTATAGCTATTTTTGATGAAAAAAAACATGGGTAAATGTTAAACTTGTTCATGTTATGAGTAAACTGTGCTGAGTTTATTTACGACCGCAGTGTATATTAAATGAATGTGGTATCCAATGGGCTGTAAAATGCTTTATAACTCAATTAATTGTAGCAAAGTGGGCATGTGTTACAGGAAAAATGAAAATGTTATAATTACTATATAGAACTTCCTGATCCTAGCAGTAGGCAGGACGAGTGTCATATATGAACCTAGTATATGGCCTAGCTCACCACGATCGCGAGTCTCTCGTAGCTCAGTGGTTAGAGCATCCGACCATTTTATTCTTCAAAATTGGAGTTGACAATCGAATAATGAATAGAGTACGATGAACGACATAAGTACGATGAGATGAGGTGAGATGAGATAAGATGAGGTTGAAACTGAAATAACAAACAAATAACTAACTTACAAAATGTACAAATACTAACGCAACGGCGAAAAGAAGCAGAAGTCTGACAACTAATCGGACACTTACAATGCTTGCGGCTCTGTAGAATAACCTAGGGAACTCTGCTAGAGGCGAATGTACTGCACGAGGCGTATCGTTGAACTCAACGGTGGAACATAAAACTGACAAACCAAAGAAAAACTTAACACCGCTATATAACAAAATGCTAATGAGCCTCCATGCAAGGCATGCTGAATACCCAAGAGAAACCTAATTAGAGACATGATTGTATATAGGTGTTTAGATCCAACAAAATTACTTTTCAGAATTCACCAAGTATTGTGGTAGAAAGCGAGTCTTTAACTTCACTTTTTTGTTTTGTTTTGGTCATAAAATTTAATACCGTGACGTATTTACCTGTTGCAATGTGTGGTAAGAACTGTGCCAACTTGGAGATTCAACTTGTACATCGTGTTCTCTGTTAAGAAGCATCTGTAGATCATTTATCTGCACTTTGTAACGTATCTTGAGCCGAGTGAATAACTCTGTCAGCTTTATAAAGTCCTCAGGGGAAACCCTTATATCTACTGCTACATTAGGATGCGATGGACGCCGCCACATATCAACCTAAAATTAAGAAAATCAGTCCTAAGAGTGGTTTTCAATTGAGTGTCGAAAGTAATATCGTAACTGCTTTGGTTTTGCAATGCAACGCTTTCTCAACCAATGAGAAGTAAAACCGTCCAAAACAACAACAACATTTCCAATCGTGACTTGCCCGCGCTCGCTTTCTCGCGCTTGGCAGAGTAATTACTTTAACTTTGAACCTGTGAACCTGTTATCTAGTGTTATTTGTTTATATTTTTTGGCGTTCGCGCAATTGCATCAACCAAATTGCTACAGTATTTCTTACTAAGAATAGATTGTCCGTTGCAAACATTGATTTAAGTTCTTAGCCAAAAACGTATCGAATTTATTATTGATTTTTACTCGCATTTATTACATTATTACGATTCAATTACACATCACTAATAACATGCCACAAATGAAAGTGAAAACTAATTATTTTAATTCCTTCACCTTCGAATTCACTTTGCACTTTGCAATTATCTTTATGTATAGTTTAAAAAACGAGCAGTAGTGTATTATCAGGTTTAAAAACTCGAGGCGAAGCCGAGAGTTTTTACACCTGATAATACACGTGCTGCGAGTTTTTTGAACGGCTTCAAAAACATTCTCACAAAAGCGTGTCCCTTCGGAATTAAAGCAATTGCGCTTTTGTGCAAAGAGGAAATTAGCATACGAGAAAAACAAGTAGACTAGACTGATTAGCATACAACACATGTGCCACGTATTCGACGAAGTGACCGTTGCTTCCCGGCTCCTGTCGAAAGTTTTGGGATTTTATAGTTTTGAGGGAAAACATCTACTGAAAAATGCTATACTAAAGTTGTCAGGTACGGTAGATAAAACGGCTGACAAATTTTTCTTTCAGAGGTAGAGAACGAGTAGAAATAAGCAGCTTGCATCTGCGAACCAGTCGCTTACCCAGCAATTAACACGAGGGCGCTGGTGCATTCAAATAAGAGCTCACTTGCTAAGCTGTTGGTTGTTTATTTTGTTGAGAAGATTCCAAATAGAATGGCGAAAGACCAGATTTCGTAAATCAGTACTTCACAAAAATATTAAAGTCACCATTTGTTGCACTAAGAATCCTGAACAATTACTACCCATTTCAGTAATCTTTATATAAAGATTACGTGTGATCTTAATATAAATATCACGGCCATTTTAAAATCATTTTCATTAAAAATTCAGCGATAATTGCATTGTTTGCCCATTCAGCCCCGAACTCCCCTGTGATTGAAATCAAAGCCGCCACCAGGCTTTTCATAATGACCGTAGATTACCAGGTATAAAGGGTCATACACGTGATCGATTTACGTCCTATGATTGGCTGATATGCTCATGAATTATTAATGAGTTTTTGAAGATTCGATTTAACGCCCAGGGTGCTTATTTACATTTCGTAGCTAAAGGGAGAGCACTTATTGGAGAATTAGGAACAATGACAGAAAATGTACAATTTGCATTATTTGTAATATATCTAGCTAGATTTTTGCCGAAAACCATTTCACCGCCGTAGTAAGCGTTTTAGAGCGTGTTTCGCCTTGGTCTTCTGTCGTTCAAAAACTATGTATAAAGTCCACAATATAAAAACTAAAAGACTGTTGCTTTTTCCTTTTTCTCTCGTTCTCGCCCTCTTTCTCTTTTCTCTCTGGCTGTTTTATGCGATTTTCGCATAAAAGAGAATACACTCCGCTGAAAAAACGACTGCAATTTTTCTGGACTCCACAACGTTCGAATCATTACGGTATATTGATGATACAAAGATTTCATGTGTGTCATTATGCTAACAAGACTAGGATGTTACTAACAACATGTCACTTGTACTATACTTAGTTTGCTCTGGATTCTGCGATCAAAACGTCGATTCTATCTCCGTCCTAAAGTGCCCGCGCTAAATTTCAACATTCATAACTTCTTTAATATCAATTCAAACACCATCAAACTTTGTGACTTTTCTTAAAATTTATCTGGAAACAATTTCATATGACAATTTTTTGATCACGTGACTTGATGTTTCCATGACAACAAGATTTTGACAGCCATTTTCTTTGAAATTTGCATATTTATACCTTTGAATGAAGGTATTTTTACGTTTTATTTTTTTTTATATTTTTACGTCATTTAGCGTTTATCTATTGCTTTTGATTAATTTTGAGTCAATTTGGACGTTTTTTAATAGGTTTTAAAATTTCAGAATTCCAAGATGGCGGATCCAAGATGGCGGTCGTATAACTAATTTCCTAATAACTACGTCATATGACGTCATCGTTCCATTGTGCGGACCGCAAAGGAGACAGTTTTGGACGTACTATGTACCCTCTAGGTTTCATTGCCATAGCCTTGATGTTCTTAAAGTTACGAGAGGGGCACAGGCTCAGAAACTCAAAAAAAAGCCCAGGCTGAATTGGGTTAAAACAATTTGCCTCCAAATACCATTTAGCGATCGACCTTTCTATAAACGCATTTTTGGACCACAGTTGGGAAGACGTCTAGTCGCTTTTGTTTGCTTTAAAACATTGTCAAATAGAGCGAGTTTCGTATGACCTTGAAAAACGGCTTCTCTGAGTGTTCGCTATTTATTTCCTTCGCCAGTAGTTCAAATGATCAAAACAAGCTTTGATTGTTTTCCCGCTAACAATACCAGAGGCTCATTCGACTGACCTATCAAAATGCTGAAAAGCGTACGTGTGACAAAGTCAAAGTGAATAGCAACTTTTTAGCTCGCAATCCGTTCACTTTGCTTTGCATGTTCGCTTAACCACCAAAAAAATTAAACGGGAGCGTTTTTTCCGTTCGCTAAACCAATTCAATTCCGTTCGCGTAAACAATTAAAGGTCATACAAAAATCACTCTATAAGTGACAAAGAGGCAATAAATTGTACTAAGACACTTGAAATACAATACCACCAAGTTTTCCATATCTTCGAGTCGTGACAATATTTTAACATCTGTTTCGCTTGAAGGAAATGCCCTCACAAGTTTATGGCTGAAAGGCAAAAGATACTCCTTTTGATAAAATTTCCTAATTTAGGTGCACGGTCGAACCCACTTTGGCCGATATTCTATATCCTTCTTCATTAGGATTAAGCCAATTTAGGCCCGGAGATCCGGGTGGGGGGAACTACCCGCGATGACCGGCTGAACATTGGTAACTTTAAAAGCATTTAACAAATACCCACCAAACTAAGTGACTTTTTATCAAATTTATCTGGGAACATTTCGATGTGACAGATGTTTGTCCATGCCATGTGATGTTTTCATGGCAACCATATTGACAGGCGCGTTTCCTTTAGTTTTGAATGTTCTCTGCTTAAATTAGGCGAAATCACTAAGATAATATCAAACACAGGCTCCATAGTTTGGGAACACAGTTTATCGACTAGCAGAGCGACTAATAAAAAAATCGTACGAGGCGTCAATAAACTAAAAAAGGCCGAAAATCCCAAACAATGGAGGCCGTGAAAGATTTGACAATAATAATAATAAAAAAAAAAAATGGATAAATATGTAATGACAGGTTAGATACTGAACTAATGGGGTAGTTTAGGTACCTAATGTATTGGCGATAGCAGTAGCCATGCGATTGGCGGCAAGTTGCTTTTGTTGAGCAGTCATTTCTAAGTAGATTAAATAACAGTCACTGCTCCAATCGCCTTGTGCCTTGATCAGTTCGGATGGCACTTGAGATTCGAAGGCGAAGGTGGCACCGCCCCGTCTGAAACTATGAGGCGAATACTTAGTAGAGTCTAAACCAATAGCGCGCGTAACTTTAGTAAGAAATGAGCTAAAATGGGTACAAGGAATGGGGCGAAAAGAAGTAGCCGACCGCACAGAAAAATGCGGTGCATCGTGTGGGACATCATTAATACGAAAATGATTGTGGAGTGCTGCAACGGGGCATAATAAATTGCCTGGAATTATTGGTAATGGCAAGGAAAATGTGCGTTCATGAAACTGAATGGTATTAGATGCCCTAACAGTGACATAAGCAAAAAAGGCGTCGAAACGAAGATCAGATCGCAAGATAACCTTGGGCGACGATTGTGAAGCACGATCTACTACTAAATTAGATTTACGTAGAAATGAATAAAAAGCAACTAAGAACAAAGCCCACATGGCAGCTTGAAGGGGATTAGTTAGGTCAAATAGATGTGCGATATTACGTAGCAGGCGAGGCGCCTTACGCACGACTGCTAATCCTAAATGTCGTTTTGCGCCCCGCAATAATAACTTATACCGATAGTCGCTATCCCATGTCAAATCGTGCCCAGAAGCCTATGCATATGTTTAATGCTGCTGAGATGATTCAAAATAGTACCGTAAGTGCGGTCGAGTGACACGAGATAAGCAACATATCGGGTGATCAAGGAAACTGTAACTGGAAAAGGGACAGAAGAAACCGAGGCGCAAAAAGTAAAATAGCTCTTGGTATGGGAGTTCAAATTCTTCTGACTTGAGTCTGCGTAAGCGGAGTCGATTAAGCGACGTCCCAGTAAATCCAAAGCTTCAATATTGGGAGTGTGGTGCAGCGTCTGACCGGGCGCCTGACGTCGACGGCCTGCAACAGAACAGAGAAGAAACAAACGAGATTATAAAATGTCAAAGTCCAAGGCTTCTCTGTTCTTTTCTAGCATTCGAAAATTGGTGTTGTGCTGGTTTGCGAGCTCATAGAACCTCCTGGAGAAAGGTCCGTGGGAATCCCAGCGACTCAAGCAGTCCGCGAACACATTGTGAATTCCGGGAATATGAATGACTTGCAGCTCGAGATCATAACGAGCGGTCGTGAACCAGAGCTGACGTAAACACCTCTGCATAAACGAGTCCTGAGTACGACCTGAGCATATGACCTGAACTGCTGCGTCGTTGTCACACGAAATCTGCACGAGTACGTATAATTCTAAGGCGTTGATATGCAATGACAGTTCCTCAATGTGAGCGGGAAACGGAAATGAGAGGCATTCATCGAAACACGTGGCGCCACCGCGATGCAGAGAAGAGTCACATGTAAATAAAATGTCTTGGAACTCACAAGTACGTAATTTAATCAAGGAACAACCGTTAAAATGTTTCAAAAAAGTCAACCACCAAGTGATGTCCAAACGCATATCACTAGTAACGGAAAAACGATGCCGCTTGGAAGATAACCCACGAAGACAATTCACAAAGGGTGACATAAAGACTCTGCCCGGCTTAACGCAAGCTGTGACGAACGAAAGCTTTCCCAGTAATGCTTGATATTGGCATTTAGTAAAAGTAGTAGCATGTATCCACTGTTGTAATTCGGAATTGAGTTCATTAACCCTGTCCTCGGGAACTTCTAAAGTCATTTTGACAGTGTCAACGAGAATTCCCAAACAAATCATCCGTGTCGAGGGGGGGCAGTCTTTTTCCGGCGATGATTGCAATCCGAGTTCGTCAAATAGTTCCTGAAGTCGCTCGAATGCTGTGCAAGCGAGAGAAGGTCGCTCGGCTCCGTAAAAATCGTCCAAGTAGACATCAGCGGTGTAACCTTCGGTAGTAAACACATGAATAACCGCCTGAGTAGTGCGCTGACAAATCATGGCCGAAGAACGCAAACCAAATGGACACCGGATATCGAAATATAAGGCGCCATTCCACATGAAGCCGAGATATTTATAATCTTTAGGATCGATCGGAAATTGGCGGTATGCGCGCCTTAAGTCTTTCTTGTAAATAAAACACCCCTGGCCTTTTGTCACAATAAATTCGCAAAGGCGATCAATGCCTGGTAGACGAAGCTGAAATTCCTTGTCCAAATAATGAGTCTTAGAGATACCGCCATTAACAGAAGCGGAGTGAGGGAAACTCAAATCCATCACCACACGACGCTTAGTGGAACCACGCTTGTTGACCGTTTGTAAAGGTGAAATAACTAGAGGTTGGGATAAAGGATTGCAGTGAAAAGGCCCGGCTATCGCTGCAAAACTCAGTTCGGTATCCAAATAATGTTGTACGTCCTCTCGGTAAGAAAGTGCGGATGTATGGTTAGTGTCGGAGGAGGTCGGTACAATATTCGAGGTATAATTAATGGGCCAGCCATATTGTAGAAATGCCACAACATCGCGATCGACATAATCCGCAATATAAGCACGCCATACGCTGACGTTTAGCTGTGAAGGTACAGGAATTTGAGCGCCGAAGGCGTTAGGGCGCGGAGAGTTTAAAGCAAGAATATGAGCAATTACCGCTTTTACAGAGTGAAGTGTGTGGAGATCGTGGCTGGAAGAAATGACAGAAACGATTTGTGTATCCGTGTCCGTGTCTGTTTCCGTGTCCGTGTCAATATCCGAGTAAAGAATCGAACGAGCAGATGTACGCTGCGAAAACCGTCATTGATTCCCAGGAATCGGCATTTTTCGTTTAGGACAATGTAGCATTGGATGATCGGGAGATTTACACACCCGGCACATGTGATGAGTCGCGTAACTATCCGAAGTGGAATCACAAGAGCAAGTGCCCTTGTAATTCCACGCCTGACAGCTCTTACTTTGTTCTCCATTATGCGGAGTTACTGAGGATTGGGACGCAGGCGGTAAACGAGTGGGTGTAAACTTTTGCACAGACGCTGTCGAGCGTAAATCCGAATGCTTAAAATACGTGGATGCCATTTCCCGTATCTCGCCAATGTGATCCCATTCGAGTCGTCGTAGCTCTACTTGTTTTGCGATGTGTGAATAAAAGCCACGTACACTAGGCCACGAATAACTAATAGCCTTTAGCATAATTAATTCAAGGATAGCGTGCATGTGTTGTTTGGCATCTAGCTCGTAATTCCTCACCATCGAGAGGTAACCCGCGACAAAGGCGGGTAGCTCTAGAGAATTGAAATCAGAAACAGTCGACGTACCTGGAACGAAATCTTGAGGCCAATCGATGCTTCTCTTCTTCGCTGGTTCCTTGGGTACGGTGGTATTTTCGGTGTTTGGCTGAGAGGGCGTTGTTGTGCTTTGACGCAGCCGAAGGACCTCCAATTCGAGTGCTAGTTTCTCCTTCTGTAGTTTAACTAACTCTAACTCATTGTCAAGAAGATCGTGTCGAGGCATGGCCTGTTGTGGTTCGGCAGAAGAGCATGTGGGTTCTTCTAAGTTCAACTGCGAGAGTTGTTCAAGAAACGAACGATGCGGAATGTCAAAATCCACCGCGGGAGAGGCTGCTGATTTGGCTTTAGCGGTGCGACGGCGGGTAACTGACATGCTAACTTAAAATTGAGATTGACAGGAACGATTGAGTTTGGCTTTCACGGTCGAGAGAGCGATCGTCTCAGATGAGATCGATAAGAACAAAACTAGCGAGCAACCTAGCTGACGGAAAGGGTGATCTGAAATTGGAGTCAGCGTGGCTCGGTAAATGTTTGCTATATGGTAATTACCAATCATCACCCAAGTAATCATTGTACGTACAATATAAACCCTCCTAGTTTCACTGTCATAGCTCTAATATTCTAGAAACCAGATCGCGATTATACAATTGCAAATATATATTGTCAGTAAAAAAGAAATACATATACATATATATTCTATGCATTAAAATGTAAATGAGATACGAAAATCTGGGTATTGGGGCAGACGCCAAAGTCACGGCGAAAATGCAAAGACATCCGATTCTAATTGGGCACGTAAACTGTTGTTAGCTGTTTATTTGAAACAAAAAATATAAAAATGTGAAAGATACTCATGATTTGCATATTAGGTATACTTACCCCCAATATAATTCTTGAGCATTGATTTCAGTTTTTATTGTCATTATTGACAGTAATGTAAGGACCACAACGAAGACTACCATATTCCTGGCGTTCTTGAAGTCTACACTATAAATATTGCTGCAACGAATATTAAAACACCTTCACATGACGAACTAAAGTTTGCAAAGACTTGAGTTGGCAAAGTTGACAATCATGTTGGCAAACTTTTGTTAACAAATAGAACTAATGTTTCTATTCTTGCAAAATTTTTCACCAACGTTTTTGTTTGAGTTGGTAAAACTCGCATTTGAGGTATTAACGTTTGCTGCAACACCAGCATTTGCAACCTCACTTCACAGGGTCCCCACTCTTCCTCCCTCGAGAGGTTGTGTAAAAACACGAGATTGTTAACTTTTTGGAGTTTTCTAACACGAGTTTGACAACTTAAGTTTTCCGTGTGAAGGCGCATTTACTATTTTAATTGAAACGTGGCAGTGAGGATTTATATATATATATATATATATATATATATATATATATATATATATATATATATAAATCCTCACTGCCACGTTTGAATTAAAATAGTAAATGCGCCTTCACACGGCAAACTTAAGTTGTCAAACTCGTGTATATATATATATATATATATATATATATATATATATATATATATATATATATATATATATATATATATTTGCCAGGTTTTCTAAATAACCGGGCACTTCACTTCTGAATCTGAAAAAAATTGTGCGAGCCTAAATAAAATGAGAGGACACGCCCACTTTAAAATGGTAAATACTCTATCAATCACTCATCTCAGCTCGTTTTAGTGGATATGTTTTAAAAACGTATTCCGATTTTTTAGGCTCCTACGATTACTCCTTGCACAAAATAAATCTTCCAACGTGATAAACTGTGCTGTTATGAAAAAAATATACGGATGAATCATCTCTTGTTTGAACATATGAAAGATAATTTGAATGAAAACTGCAAGCTTAACAGAACCTAAACAGCTTGGAATTGTATACGGTTTTATTTAAAAGAGAATAAATATCATTATTCCTGGACTGAACCTGTTCCTCGAGAATCAAATTTTTCTATGAACAAACAAATTATTTCCGCGTACAAACTGGAACGCATATTTTCGCTTAAAATAAAGAATGCTGTATTAACGGACTAACATTGATGCCACCTACCTTAGCCGACAGATCATGTAGCTTTGGAACTCCAATTATCGATATTTTTGTTTCATGTTACCCGTTCTAGCTAGGAAACAACGATTCAGAGAATCAGAAGCATAAAGCATATAATACTAAACGGATATAGTATAATAATATGTTTCTGGTGGAAAAATCATATAAACAACTGGTATACTTCCGGTGGTTGTCACTTTATTTTGAAAACAACGTAGGGTGTCAAGAGTCATTCGCTTGAATGATATCACAATAGATACCCCCTTACCCAAAAATCTAGCCTGCGAGCAGGCACACTTGTTTGGGGTATCGCTTCGCCGCCAAGATACTCGCGTGATACCCCCAAACAAGTGAGCCTGCTCGAAGGCTACCAAAAAATCTTTCTCCTCGTCTCAAGTCAAAAACCTTGTTTTAACACTAGTGAAACTTTTCTTTAGTCGTTCGCATATGACAAAGACCCCATTATTAATCAGGGATTCGTTTGGTCGCAAAAACTGACGATTTCTCTTTAAACACGTTTCTTTTTTTTTTTTTTCCTTTACAGTGCCACTCGCCTTACCGTAAGCACCCAACAAACCCTCATTGCAAGCCAGCCAATCACAAAAGTTTGATGAGTGCTGACGGTAAGGCAATGTTTTCACAGGTAATTGAGAAAACATTGCGCTATTGAATATGTTACCATTTGCGGAATTCAACTTTCCTTTCGCGACATTCGTTTATTGCGTTCGACGGTAGGATAACGCTTCCTAATCTCGTGGAGGCAGTCTTTTTGAGATTTTTTGGGTCACTGACACATTAGCCGCCTGGCGCACATTTTTTTTCAGGGGAAACTGGTACCAACTCTAGGCCTCGCTTTCTTTCGTTCTCGTGTTCTGATAATGGCTCGAGTTGTGCAAACTGTCATGACTCCTTGCTGTAGATTGGATAGTTTGTTTGCAGAAAGACGCTTTATGACTTCACACTTTTTACACGGCAAGAAAGAGTACTAGACAATTGAACGCTTTGTCAAGCATTGCACGTCGGGACTTTTTTGCCCCATGACACGGTTGGGAATAATGTCACCATATCTTGCCTACTGAACCCTCGAAAAAATACAAAGTGACTCGCGAGGACACCCAGCCGCTGGATATTGTCTTCTGATCACCTAACGAGGAATGTTTAGGAAAACGCCGGGTGGGAATGGCGTTGTATCGTTTCTCCACATCATTTTAGTGTAATCCTAAAGCGATTTCTATTAGTATCTCTGGGTTATACTGCACCGTTGAGTGTGCCACTGTACAGTACGATGGAATGAAATCCTAAAGCGATTTCTATTAGTATCTCTAGGTTACACCGTACCGTCGGGTGTGTCACCATACAATAGGATCGGATAAAGTCCTAAAGCGATTTATATTAGTACCTCTGGGTTACACCGTACCGTTGATCATGAGTGTGCCACTGTACAGTACGATTGAATAAAATCAACAACAATCGGTTGAGCACAACAGTCCTGTTACATCCTGATTTTAATCTGAAAGGAAAAATCGCTTGAGGCTAAATGCTTTTCACGAAGAGCAGGATATGTGCTACTAGGTCTGTCACCTTTTATAACGACGGCTGCATGATAAGTCCTTTTATGTTACAACGAACTGTACGAGGCGTGCCGCCCGCCAGTTCAGATGAACCAAAATATTAAGTGCAAGCTGACTGAATGATTAGTACTTTTATGTTATATCGAACTGTATGAGGCGTGTCGCCCGCCAGTTCAGATGAACCAAAATTAAATATTAAGTGCAAGCTGACTGAATGATTAGCACTTTTATGTTTATACATCGAACTGAACGAACTAGTGGCAATTATTTCGATTAAAACTTAAAGATTAAAGAGGCGTGCCGCCCGCCAGTTCAAATGAGCCAAAATATTAGTTGAAAACTAGCTGCATGATTAGTACTTTTATGTTTACATGTATACAATGTACATCGAACTGTAGGAGGCGTGCCGCCCGCCAGTTCGGATAGATAAAATATATTACCCCCCCCCCCAACTCGTAACTTCAAGAACATTAAGGCTCTGACAATGAAACCTAGAGGGTAAATAGTACATCCAAAACTGTCTCCTTTGCGGTCCGCACAATGGAACGATGACGTCATATGAGGTAGTTATTAGGTAATTAGTTATATATTTATATATTATTATATTTCTGAATTTTTTTTAAACTTCTTAAAAACCGCCCAAATTGACTCAAAATGGTCCAAAATGGTCCAAAATGGCCAAAATTCAATGGTCCATGAAAGCACCTGCGGACTCAAAAGGCTAATTTTCGACTTATCGAAATTTTGAAAAAAAGTAAAATGAAATCGCCATCTTGGATTTCTGAATTTTTTTAAAACTTCTTAAAAACCGTCCAAATTGACTCAAAAATAATCAAAACCAATAAATAAACGCTATATGACGAAAAAATATAAAAGTTATACGAATAAACATTGTTTTTCTTCATTCAAAGGTACAAAAATGCGATGAAATTGATGGCGTTTGAATACATATTAAAGAAGTTATGAATGTTGAAAGTTACCCCTCCCCCCCCCCCCCCACCCCCTGCCCAGGAGGATTAGTACTTTTGTGTTCAAGTGAGCGTAGGTCTTCAGTTTATGCAGAGGAAGTGCTTGCTGATCTACAATGTCTTTAAGTATTTCAAGCTCCATTAGACCAATAATATGTAATTAAGTTGGCGGCCAGTCAATAATCACACAGAAAATAATGCAATTGATCTGGGATTATATTGCCGACAATTTATATTTATGATACTTTGTGGCAAAGTTATTATGATCTCAGAAAAGAAACTATGATTTTTGAGGGCGGTCGCGAAATAAGAAAAATGTAATTTTCACAGGTGGCGATTTTCGTGCACTCGTGATCAGCCGCTCGACTATTTGTGATTCCTTTTTTTTCGCGGCTTCGTCACTTGAGAACTTTAAAATTGTGCTCTTAAGCAAATAATCCCTCACGCTAAACTGGCTAATTTTAATTTAAGCGTTATTTCTGCTTTGGTTCTGCACTTGCGCGAAACGTCGCCGTTTTTCCTACGATTTTTACCCTGTCAATAAAACTTCGCAAACTGAGCAATTGACTTTTCTCGTGAATTTCACATACACTGCTTTATCACGATACTCTTCATGGGGTTATATGTGCGTTTCATTGGTTGGCACCACGCATTACTTCTTAATTAGCATTTGTACTCGTCAGCTTCTATTTTTATCGCTTTTTAGAGGCTCACAAAAAAATCGATCCGTTAAATAACCAAGCCGTATTACAGAACTTTTCACTGAATAATCTCTATTTACAGCATGCGCCGATGAAGCTTTCTTGGCCAACTGCCGAAGAGAAGCAACCAAAGCAATCAAGCGCAATCAAAGTCGACACCCTTAACTCGCCCTAACTGTACACCTAACACAGGTCAAACTAGTCTAATATAAACAAAGTTGAGACTTTTAAAATAAGCCTTTTTACAAACATGTAGTGAATAACAGAGTGAAGCAAAACGAACGTGATTCTGTGTTTTGCTACATCCACAAATAATTTTGCCAAGAAATAACGTCTGTTCTTCCCGGCAAAGGAAAATTGTCTCAAAAAAAAAAAATTCCTGCAAGCAGTTGACCATAAAAAAATAAAATCCTGCAAGCTAACCGGCTGTATATACATATATTTATTTATTTATTTATTTTAAACTGCCTCAAAGGTCTATCTGGTACATATACCGATATCTTAATTTAGTATACATGTATACTGAAACAGTGGATAGCATTGTTGGCGCGCTCGGATTGGCTACTGAAACTCGGAATATTCACCTCCCAGCAATTGTAATCGTTAATTGACAGGAATAAATGAGTTAAAAAGCATCATTTTCGTTATATTATGTCACTGTTTCAGTATATATATATATATATATATATATATATATATATATATATATATATATAAGCAAGGTAAATATGGTTGACCAAACGAATGACTCCCAGTAGAAGGATCCACGTAGGATACGTCGGCAATATATATATATATATATATATATATATATATATATATATATATATATATATATATATATATATATATATATATATATATCCACCACTACCCGGCACCTCCACTTCGGTGAATAGTTGTTAAATAACCAAAACCTTGTTTATGTACATATTTGAAAACACTGTAAACATCATGAAATATGTAACCTGCTCTACAGATTGTCCAACCGTCCCGATTTCGTCGAGATTACCCCGATTTTGCTTGAAAATCCCGAATCCCGACCAATATGTGATCGGGATAGGAAAAATCCCGATTTTGACATTCGGTTCTGTCATTTTCGTCAAATTCTCGTAATACTTACTAAACAAAAAGACGAAATTGCGTATACTTAACTCTGATATCCAGATAAACTAAAGAAACAGCAAGAAATATAAAATGAAATCAAGTACTTGTATGTGGAGCCACACAAAGAGACGCAAAGCGACGAGAAGCCACATCAATTCGCCAAACATTTTTGACAGAAATTGTTGTCTCAGAACACTAGAAATGGAGTTTCAGAGCATCAAGATTTCAAAATTTTCTGGTGGGGCATGCCCCCACACCCCCCTAGCGGCTCGCGCCTTCGGCGCTCGACCACTCCATCTCAATTCTTATTTCTCCACATATTTTATGCAACGGTTCGACAGTCTGACTTGAATCTACTCTCCAGCGTTTAATACAAAAAATGAATTGGGCCATTGTTGTAAAATGAATTGGGCCAAGTATAAAAAAATTGGAGCTTGCACGCATTTATAAAGAAAATCTGAGAAAAAAAAAACCTGCAGGCTTGCACCTCCCCAAAAAAAAACTCCTGCAGGAAACTCAGGTCGAAAAAAAAATTCAAACACTGAACATTTTTTGACCCCCCTCCCAGGATTTCTAATGGTCCACCCCTAAGGATTGTTTTTTATTGAAGGGATCGTGCTTTGCGGAAATGCTGTAAGCCACTAAAGTTATCTTTTCTTAAAACGTGGTTTTGTGTCCAAGTTTGCTCCTCTAGAAGAACACAAAGCAAGTTGATTTCCCCACTCACTGATCCGTCAAAACGTCTATTGTGTCATATCTGACTCCGATTTTTTGATTTCAACTTTAATTAAAAGTTATTAGCTTTTAAAGGAGTAAAATTGTCCATGTTAGAATATGAAGCCTCATATCTTCCATTTGAAAGCCTAATTAAAAATGTTGAGTCAGATATGACAATATTACAATCTGCAATACACCTAGTTTACCTCCTTGCAGTGTCAACTCATGAAATTCTCTATCCGCGCTGAATTCTTGGACACAAAATTCCTTGTTTTTACGCTTCCGAAGGCTTCCCGAGGAAACACGAATGCAAACATATAATGTGTGGTAATTTTGCTAATTTAATCCACGGGCTATTGTCAACACTTCATGCGGAAAGAACAATGCGTTAAAAAATAGTGTAATTTACCAGACCGCGCTTTGCACGTGCAATCATTGATGCAGAAACATCACAGAGCCTGTTCGTGAATATTTCGCGCATTTTCGGTATTAGCCGTCGCACTTCGTGCATACTCTTTTCATAAATGCATACTGATGATCGAAACCTGTCCCCCGCGACTTAAGCAGCTGAGAGCAGCTGTCAGTGGGCCAATTTTCTGTCGTCCTCGATAAACAGGAAAGGTTTTTTTCGACGAGATTATCTTTATAGAGACTGAAGACTCATATCCTCAAAACGAAGAGAAAAAGGTATTTATTTATTTCATAAAAGTATAATTCATAGACAAACTAATATAGACAAATTCAATATTCTAACCTTCTGGGAATAAGATTCTCTGTTCACAATATTTCCATATAATTTCCATGTCAATGCTTCATTGATATGGAAATATGACGAACAAAGAGTTCCAATCCCAAAAGGTTTGAATTGGGTACAACAATGCGTTAGCCGAATTTGTCTATTTCCCTTACCTACTGCCAAAATTTAATTCCCTTAAGATTTTATAAACAAACAAACTGTAGCATTTAAAAATGCCTCCTAAGATTTTATTCATAAGCGAAACTTGAGTTTAGCTCTCGATTTACCTTTCAGGTAGAACCAAGCATTTCGAGAGTTTTATTCGTTTATCAAGAAGGGAATTCAATTTTTGAATTAATTTGTTTTGTTTTATCAAGAAGGTATGTTGGTGTTAATAAGGCCCTATTTACATGGAACGAGGATGATCCTAGTGCTAGGATGATCCTAGTACTAGGATCATCCGAGCACGACATGTTTTCTGCTTTCAGTTTACATGCGAATAGGATGATCCTAGCGCTAGGATCATCCTATCTGAGAGGTAGGATGACGCTAGCGCTAGGATCATCCTAGTGCCGCATTTTTGCATGTAAACCAAATGAACCTTCTAGGATCATCCTAGCACTAGGATCATCCTCTTTCTATGTAAATGGGGCCTAAGTCATTATACTGTCCAAGAAAATAGATTAACTACAAACCTCTAGCTGTTAAATAATATCGACTACTTAAGTTGTGTTTATATTTTAAATTTTACCGCACAAGATATATTTTGGTCAATTGAAGCTTACAAACTTCCCTCTGCCTGTCGCTGTGGGTATATGAAAATAATCGGGTATTCTAGTCTACTATAAATTTCCAAGTAAAATGATTAAATAAATTCAAATTTTCCTGATATTTTCCTCTGCGCTTTCTAGTTAGTACTCGCTCTTTGAAAACTGAATTCACCTAATTTACTCATTTTACTGAAGATGATTTTGTCAGCAAATTAAGTGAATCATCACGCTACTCTCATTCCCTCGCTGTAGATATAAACATTATTTCAGTTGTTAATTTTTCTGTTATGTTTTCTAAAATTTGATTAAATGAAACGTCACGGGCACACTGCGCTCTCTTTTTCTCCCTCTGTGTAAAATCATCTTACTTTGCCAATTTGTCTGTTCGATTGATGTCAAATTAAGTGATCAAATTTTGCATGCACTATGCCTTAATTCTTTGTTTTGCTGCGCATTAATAGTTTATGTTAATGATAATTTCCTTGTTCCTACTTCCCCTACAAATTGAGACTGAACGAAATTATGCACTGTCGGGCACATCATTTTTGGCCTCTGAGTGTAATGGCCTTACAATTTTATCTATTAAATTTTCGGAAAGAAAGTTTTTTTTTTCTCTGAATCAAGGGACCGGTCATTATTTATCGCCTGGGAAGGGTCGGAGGATTTAGAAGGGGATCATCCGATTTTCAGAAGAACGGAAGAGGAGGTCAGCTATAATAGACCAATTTCGATATCCTAAAATTCATACTTGTCTCCGAGGTTTGTGGGAATAAAAAAAAAGAAATCACATTGAGGTTCACCGTTATTGTGTTCGCCGCTTATTGCTGTCTTCCTGTCTCACTCTGGATAATCTGGGTTTGCTAATTCATCTGTTCGTTTCTGGTTTATTCTCTAACCGATGTAATATTGTATTTTCGTTTCCCCTCGTTATTATAACAAGAAGCTGTACACAGCATAAACTCCTGGCGTCTTTATTTCATTGCAGTATTGATTCCCGAGTGTTTGGAGTGCTTTTACGGAGATCAATAAGCTTAAAATAGTTAGTAAGACAGTAAACCACATTCACTACGTTGAATAGCCGACACTTCAAAACTCGATCGCTAATCAAATTGCAAGTTATATAAAACACAAAACTTGCCGGAACAAAAATCCCACAGCAATAAGCGGCGAACACAATATCAAACGGTCCTATCCATCCATGAACGCCTTGCATTGTCTTGAAAACTTGCAATTGTACGCTGCAATTCTTCCTTCTGCTTCTCAAGTCAACATACGGAGATATTTTGCGGTATGTATTTCATAGCTGAAAGCCACATAGTCATCGGCATTACCTAAATATGCGTGCATAAATTTGCATGCGCTAATGTGACACGAAAACAAAAAGAAAACTTAGAGCCGGATTAACAACTCGTCGGCTGGGCTGCGCCACGAGTAATAATACAAAGTTTAGCAGCGGTAACTCTATATTTCTATATCTCTGACGTTTGACAAATGGAATAAAAAAAAACGGTTTAATTTTCAACATCTGGATCCAGCTGGCTCAAGCCTCGTAAGCCTTCTTCTTGGCAAGTCTTTCGTGGAAGTCGTCATTAATTATTCACCGCAAAAGAAACTGTTTTGCACGTAGCATTAAAAAAGTGTTGTATTATCAAATGATAAAGGACCTACCATGCATGCACCAGACTTTTTTCTCATTGAGAAGGAATGTCGGCCTTTATTCGTTCCCAGTCTTTCGTCTTGTCGTAACGACTCGTTCAATAATCAGTCACACGTGCCGGTGCTTCATTTTCGTTTCTGGTCGCGTGCTTTTCGCGCTCATTCAAATGCCAAGGGCTTGCGAGGGAGGAGGTTAAATAGCGATCTTTGTAAACGTTTTTTGTACAGATCTTGGAATTAAAAATGTACCTGTTATACAAGAAATGTCTAGATAACGAGTGAAAACATATAGCCAACAATTGGAAAGAGAAAGAGTGAAAACGTGCTTTTAAATGACGCTGTTGAGGAAGTTACAAAGTTTACAGACATTTGCATAGCAGCTCAGTCTGTTTACATTGATACTTTAACGTTTCTAAAAAAACATGTTTTTTTTATGTTTTGTTAAAATTCAACATACTATTTTCATATCTTCCATAGTTCCTTTGTTTTTGCTAGGAAAATAATGTTTTAATATGCTAGCTATCCGTTTCATATTTACTACTGTTGAAAACTGAAAAAAAAAACCTGGAAATGTTTGTATATTTAACTCTTGTAAAATGCAATGTCTTTCGCTTACGGGTAACTATTTTCTTTATTTTATTTTATTTTTCGATAATGTCATATCACAAAGCCTTATAGCAAATATAAATTAATTCAAAGCAAGACTTGAAGAAAAGAAAACTGATGTGTTATTATTTAACTTAAGCCGGGCCTAGTTTTGATAAAGGGACTTGAGGGAAATTGAAAATGGTCTTACGTACGTATTCAATTGCACTGTATTGTATTGAACTGGATTGAATAGGGCAGAATGGGATGGGATTGAACTGGATTGAATAGGGTAGAATGGGATGGGATTGAACTGGATTGCAGTACATTCTTTGAACTGCATTACTGCTCGCATAGAACAGCAAGTGCAGTTCAATCCAAACAAAATTATCTGCTGATATATTTTATAATCTTATTTGCAGATTTATTATTTGGCTAATATGCATCTATTGATTTTCCTGGGAGTTATACTGTTTGCTGCTCCGTGTGCTGGTACGTAAACTGTTCTAACGAATTATTGGAAATAATATATTATAACTAATTTAACCCTCGGACGTACACGCAAACTTATACCCCAACCGTGGTACAAGGAGGGAGGGTTGTTGCAAGCCTCCCCCCCCCCCCCCCCTTGGGTTTTTGCGATGTTGCAATATTTCGGAAATATTTTACATCAAATAGATAGCCCGCGATGTGCGGAATACCTTAGATAACAACGGCCTGGACCACCTCGACGCCTTATTGAGACTTATGTAACGGAGTAACTGGTTAGCTTGCAGTTGAGGTTGGGGTTAGCAGTATATATAGTTAAATTTAGGCCTAAGCCACCCGAGAAGCTAGGTGGTACAGTGGTACGATAGTCTATGTAAGCCCAAGACTAACTGAGGTCACAGGTTCAATCCTGAGTGGGGATTTTAGATTTTCTTTTTTACTCTTAAAAATTTATTGAAAATAAAATTCTAAGTGTCGACATTACGTTATATAATTCTCAATAAGTGTCCGAGGTGGTCCAGACCGTTGTTATCTAAGGCCTTCCGCGATGTGCTCTACAAGATAAGGTAAATATTATGGGTTGTGTCGCTGTTGGGGGTCCTTGACGTCATTCAAAATGGCTGCCAAGATGGCCGCCATCTTGGATTTTACAAAAAATTAAAATTTATCGGGAAAATGCGGAAATTGCAAACATTGTTTACTAGAGTTGCAAAATAACATACAATTAAACATTTTGATGCTTTTGGTAGCATTTTATATGTTTTTTTTCGCTGAAAAAAGGTGAAAAACACGCATTTTTCTTCAAAAATGGCTTGACAACATGTTACTTATGACGTAATATATCATTACCATAGCAACCGGTTGTCGCCATACTTTTCAAAAAGGTGTCTCAAGGATAAACGAACAGCTACTGAAAACGGCATGTGCTAATCTTAAATGGTCTTGAAAATATAAGAGAAAAACCTTAAGGGGGTGGCATGATATGATCAATGTTGAAGAAAAATCTTTACCATTCAAGTAAATTATGTAAATAAACATGCACCACATGGCCTGCTTGTCAAAGGTGCAACTTGTGGTGTTGGAGGGGGGGGTGCCATACTATTATATGAAGAGTTTGAGGGATCAGAGAGTGAAAAAAAGGTGGTAGGGGTAGTTGTCTTTTGTATAGAAAATCCATAAGTTCCACCGTCCCCCCTCACCACAGGTAGCCCAAGCTCAAGTTATGTTTTCACGTAATCTAAACGTCGTGGTAACTGTTGCGTAACGGCGAAATTATAAAGATTTGTATGGGGAAAATTCACTTTGAATTTGAGCGTAAAATTAGGAACGATATTTGAATAAAACTGGCTTATCTGAACTTTTTTGTGTGTTTACTTGTGTCTTGAATGGTTTTGGGCTCGATTCGAAGTGATTCCAGTGAGTTTTAGTTCACGGATCCACCGAAGGAAATCGGCCGTAAATTCGCTCCAACGCCTCCAGTCGCCTTGAAATTCTACATAGACCATAGTCGATAGTTCTGCTTTCCATTCCTGATCTTCATCAAAGTCGTATATACACTGAGAGAGAATTAAAGGTCGCTAATCTCTGCAAACTTGACCGTTTTTGAGCCATCGGAAGAGGCTTTATTCATACTTCGCGTTCATCAAACTTAGCGACCCGGCCAAAGACTCAACTTACTCACACACGGGGTGGGTGACGGTCCATCACTCCCTTTGACACTCAGTACCCTGGACTGTCACCCACCCCGAGTGTGAGTATTTTTTTTTTAATTTTAGCACGTTCAAGCTGCTAATTGTTTAATATCATCCTTACTCCGTATTGCAATGCCATGCTACATCATGCATGAGCCCATGCATAGAGGAAAAGATCTAAGCACATCAAGGGCTGGTAGCCTTCACGTTAACTCTGCTTAGATTTAACTCGCTTGGATGGTCAGTGACCACTACTGTTTTTTTTTTTCTAGCTAAATAATTTTCTTTTTAATTCTCCACAGATTCTGAAAAATAAACCCAAAAAAATCAATGTAGGAAATATATCAAATATGTCATCATTTGAACATGATGACTGACACATATGACTCATAACTGCATCTCGCAGTCACATTAACCCTGTTCAGACTGGGGGGGGTGACCTTTCGAACCCCTCCCCCCTCCAGTAAAATTGTGATAACTCTTACACCGAAATAGCTATGAGGCTGAAATTTTCTGACCTTTCCTAGAATTTATCTAGGGACATGTTGGTATCCCTAACATGTCATTGTGACGTCATAATTGGGTGTGGCAGGTGAAAACTGAGTGTGAGGTTTCCTTGCTTGAAGGTGAACATTGTATAAAAATTTCATGGTCCTAGCCTTACTGGTTCCAGAGATATGAAGGGGGGTCCGAGGAGCCCCCCCCCCCCCCCCCAGTCACAGATTGCCTAAAAAAGCCCAGTCTGAATAGGGTTAAGGCATACATATGACTCATAACTGCATCACGCAGTCACATTAAGGCATACCAAAGATGCAACCAACCAACCTCCAAAGTGAGTGATTAAAAATTAAAACATGAGAGAAACAGCATCAAACTCGGAAAAAAGTTCAGTGTTCCATATGGGATTTGAACCCACGACCCTCCGCGATCTAGCCGGATGCTCTACCACTGAGCTACTGGGACTCTGTGGTGAGCAAGGCTGTGAGATGCAGTTATGAGTCATAAGTGTCAGTCATCATTTGGCTGTGTGACCGCGCGATGCGGTTCCAGTCGAAAGCCCACATGTCACCCTTGCTCACCACAGGGTTGGAATTTATTTCTAAGTTTGATGCTATTTCTCTCATGTTTGAACAACCAGTATAAAAGCGCTTTTAAATAGGCCATTTCCGAGTTGCCTTTAGCCTCTCTATCAAAGCGAGGCTAGGTGCGAAACCTTTCATATGAAAATGACTTTTCTTTCACATGCAAATAAGTTTTATTTGCATGTGAATGAAAACTCATTTTCATATGAAAGGTTTCGCACCTAGCCTCGCTTTGATAGAGAGGCTAAAGGCAACTCGGAAATGGCCTATTAAGTGACCGCCGGTATGTGGGTCACCACCTCATGGACCCCTACCCACGGGCAACAGTGATATTATTCAGCAGGACAAAAATGTAACTATAACAAAAGTTTAGACTACCTTGTAATTTAAGCTTGAGTTTTGTTCAATTTATATAGGTTGCAAAATTATTTAAGCTTACCGGTAAACAAGAAGTACCTATTTTAACTGTCATGAGTGTATGGTATTTTGAAATTGAGCTGATGTGTTTTCAGGTGCAGGAAATTGATCAGTAATGTTTTCGAAAAATGAACGATAAACCGACCTTGAAATATAAATGAATGGGGTTAGTTTCTAGGGAAACTGTGGTGCTGCGTCGGTGGGGGATGAAGTACGAGAATTTGGTTTTATCGACTGAGTCGATAAGGTACATTAGCCACCGTAAAATCGCTTCGACGAAGGGATAGCGCTCGAAACGTCAGCTTTCTCGAATCTTTTCACGGTGGCTAATTTACCTTATCGACTCAGTCGATAAAACAAAATTCCCGTGCTTGCAATATAAAGTCAGCAATCACTGTTGCCATATTTTTTTACATTGTCCATTGTTCATGTTTTAGCCAATTCTCCAAAGGGTTTATGTTGTTCTAAAAAATTCAGTCAACGAAGAGACTTCAAGAGAGCAACATACTTTTTACCAGTTGTCTGCCAGCAGGGCTGAGGAACTGTCATTGGATCTTCAAAAAAATACACCTTGTATTGTGTACATTAGACACCGGCAAACAACTTCAACAGACCTTGCTATACATGACAGTTGATTATTGCATCTGCTAAGATGTGCTGTTCGAAAATTGACACAAACAATGTATCAGGCCTTAAATAGGCACCTACCGCAACCATATGTGTTGGTAAAAGACATATTAACCGAGCTAACCCAGCCAAGGGAAGGGGCATGTAGAAGTATCCACTGCAGCAAATTTATCTTTGACTGTAAACCATTGGTTAAAGATGAAAGTGGGATTAACTGGTTTCTGTATTACGTTTTATGCTGGACGAATAGATCAGAGGTTGGGAATTGAGGGTCATGGTTTGCTAATTTTTAGGGTACATGAAATTAAAAAGCACTGAGCTACCCTTCCCATTCCCTTCTTCTCCCCCAAGAACAATGTGGCTTTTTTATCTCCTTAATGCGCATGCGAGCAAACGAGATATAGGTATGAGTACAAAAAGGGACAAAAGTTGTTTTCAAAGGTTTGTTGTTAACTTTTAGAACTTTTGTCGGGGGGTAGTTCTTTATACGAGCTATATTAGGGCATTCAGGATATGGTTGGTAATACTGGCTAGGATTTCAAGAAGGGCGTCGCATACCGCCACTAAAACTTTTGGGGAGTACCCCCGGATCGATTGTTAATTTCTCTAAGTATTGGGAAGTCATGAACTTGTCATATCTCATGTTACGTCACCGCAAGGGTATTAAAGTTCTTATTAAGTTTCGATATCTCACGTTACCAATCAATCTTTCAAATTTGTTTTTAAGTGGATGTGTCCGAGACGGCTTAATTGATCGTCAAAGGATCAAGAAATTTGTGTTTTTCTTGTCAATCATTTGTGGTAAAGCCATTAGACCTCGTTTAGAAGGGTAAAAAGGTCAAATGTATGTTCTTGGGAAACGCAGTTTGAGAATTTCACGTTGTATTTTTAAAATCAATGGAGACGTTTTGAGGAAGTTAAATGGCACGGGGAAGTTTGTGTTCATATGAGCGATAATATGATGAATTGAGGTATAATCAATTCAGCGAAATAACGAAATATAATATGCATAATTTCTCAGGGTATTGGAATGTCATGAACTTGTCATATCTCACGTTACGTCACCGAAAAGATATTAAAGTTCTTATTAAGTTTCACGTTACCTATCAATCTTTCAAATTTGTAAAGTTCGATTTCTCACGTTACCTATTAATCTTTCAAATTAGTTTTTAATTTGGTGTGTCTGAGACGGCTTAATTGATCTTCAAAGGTTCAAGAAATTTGTGTTTTTCTTGTTGAGGAAAGGAGTAATTGGTTAGTTGAATTTATTAAATGAATGGCTTTGTGTTCTCATGGTATGCTATTATTTGATGAACTTTTGATCTTAAGTTACCGATCACGCGAACGAAAAGGCAGTATGGACTTTACCTTTTGTTCTATTTTGGAATAGTGAATCATTGCCATTATTAGATTTAGGTACATGGTAGAATGTATTGATGGTGATAAAAATTGCGCTTTGATTATGCAATAGAATGCAAGGGATCTCGTCATTTTGTAGATTTAGTCAAACTATATTATTTTGTGCAAATGTAGAAGTTTTTGTTTGCTGCAATTCTCTCCACAGTTCTATTCGTGTACACGTAAAATTTTGTTGTTATGAATTGAATGAGAAAGCAAGCATTTTAACAACCATTTTATAAGCGATTTGAGCGTTTCGATTCAAGACAGACATTGGAACTATTACGGACTTAATTGAAAAGATATTATTTGAGTGCCAATACGAAGAAAATGTGTTTAGCGCAGAAAAAGAAGATGAATATCAAGAAGTGAGTGTGTCGTATTCACGGCATTGGGATTCTGACGTGGAGAAGACAGTTAAGCTAGAGTGTCCAACGTAGCTTCATTGCATTAGTGTTCAACGTACCTTCTTCGCATTCAAATCGTGCCGTGGACATGAGGGTTACCTTAGAGTGCTGTTTAGCTCGTTAATGCGCATGCGCGCAAACGAGATATAGGTATCAGTATAAAAAAGGGACAAAAGTTGTTAACAAAGGTTCGTTGTTAACTTTTGTGGACTTTTGTCCGTGGGGTTACTTCTTTCTTCTTTATAGAAGCTATATTAGGGCATTGAGGATATGGTTGTTTAAACCGGTCAGGATTTCAAGAAGGGCGTCACATACCACCACTAAAATTTTTGAGGAGCACCCCCGGACCTATTGTTTATTTCCCTAGGGTATTGAAATGTCATGAACTTGTCATATCTTACGCTACATCACCACAAAGGTATTACAGTTCTTATTATCGATATCTCACGTTAGCTATCAATCTTTCAAATTTGTTTTTAAGTGGATATGTCCGAGACGTTCTATGTTCTTTGCGTCTTATGCTTTTTGTTTCATGTCGAGTTGCCGTTGGGCCTCTTTTATTGTTTCTGTCTTATTCATCATGACTGTTTTTGTATCTTTGTCCGCTTTTTTTCAGGTTTATAGTAGAGTTGTTTTTGAACTCTTTTAGAGCTATGACCTCATCGCCTAACAGATTGTTTCTAGGCTTAGTTACAGTGATCTGCGCGAGTTGCGCTCTGACATTTTCCGCTCTCGACGAAGCTATCAAATTTCACCTTGTATCTTTGTCCGCTTTTTTGAGGTTTATAGCAGAGTTGTTTTTCAACTCTTTTAGAGCTATAACCTCATCGCCTGACAGATTGTTTCTTATCTAGGATTTATTGTTTCTGTGGTTTCAACCACAGATAAAATCTACACATGTTAAATAAAAAAACACGCAACTTCATTTGCAACGTACAATACACTCCTAAAACCAAAAATATCAACAGTTTTTCCCCATGCGACCTAAAAAGCCACATGGGGAGTCCGTGCACGTCTGTCATTACGTTTTCATTAAACTGATTGGACTGAAAATTGGCAGGAATGTTCTGCGATATCTCGTTTCAAAAAGGTTGTCCGGCTTTTTAAATTCATTTCGTTTCTGTTACAAACTTATTGTCTCTTCTATTCAAAAATACGTATAAAGGGAAAGTTACGCACATCTGAAAAATCACCAACACCATTTTGGATGGCAATCTGTTATAAATATTTCCGATGTTAATCGTGTCACTCTTTCCGGTCGTGAATGAAATAATAAATGTGGCTGTCAATGGCTTAAATTCCATCCATGTATATGCGTATTTTCTAATCGAAATTCTTAGATGTTATCGGTTTTTGCCTCTTTTTAAATCACATGTTCCCACGGGAAAGTTTGTTATGAGTGATTTTAATGAGCTCCACGCAGCTATAAAGCGTAGCGAATATAAGCTAAAATTTAAGCTTTGACTGAGTCAAACTTCCCATACGACCAAAATGAGATCGCCGGATTCACCCCTCTCATAAAATAGAAGTCCCTATACGGGTGAACATTTTAAGTTCGTTTACCTACAGGTTGCAGCTGAATTGATTGAAAATTCTAAAAATTGGCAGGAATGTTGCGATACCTTGTCTACCCGGGACGACTAACCCCAAGGAGCGAGTTTTCAAGTCGCTTAGCGAGTGACAACCGGAAATCTCGTTGGTTGGTTTTCCAACTCGCTTAAAGTTAAGCGAGTCAGATTAATTGAATTAAACTCTCGTTAAATTTAAGCCACCAAACCAGGTAACTTAAGCGAGTCGGCAATTAATTTTAGCCAATGAGTAGCAACTTGTGGTCATTTATCCGACAAGGCTGTCAAATCGGAAATAAAACACGCGTTCTATCGTCGCATGTTTGTGTCTTGTTGTACTAGCCCTTACCAAACCAAACACTATTTTAAAACTGTTTTTAATGTATTTTGAAAAGCCATTTTAAATCTATTTTTGAAAAATATATGAAAAACATGTATTTGAATCATGTTTTTTAAGTAGTTTTTGGCTATTTTTTTCGATGCTTAAACCTGTTTAAAACGATATTGAAATATATATTTAAAACCTTTTTAAAGTGCAGTTTTGATGAATTCAGATCCACAGAAACGTCTTAAAATATATTTCAAATACGTTTTAACACCTTCAAAAATAGTGGAAAATTAGCATCAAAACAGTTTACAAATTTTTGAAAAAACACGTTATAAATTCTCAAACTATTTGTAAACAGTTTGAAAAGCTATTTTGAATGTATTTGTATTCAAAACACGTTTAAAATTCGTGCTTAAAATATAGTTTTTAAGTAGTTTTTAACTTATTATAACGATGTTTAAACCTGTTTAAAACAATATTGTAACGTATTTTGAAATAGTGAAAAATTAGCATCAAAACAGTTTACAAATTTTAAAAACACGCCTTATAAATTCTCAAACTATTTGCAAACTGTTTGGAAACCTATTTTGAATGTATTTGTATTCAAAATACGCTTACAATTCGTTCATAAAAAATAGTTTTTAAGTAGTTTTGACTTATTTTAACGATGTTTAAACCTGTTTAAAACACTATTGTAATATATTTTGAAACGCCTCTATATGTCGTGAATGGAGAAAATGGGTGATGTTTCAAAATATTTTATAAATAGTATTTGAATCGAGTTTTAGGCTATGTCTACACTATACCGGATAGCTCTTGCGCCGGCACGAAAACCATACCGGATAGGCCTTTCGTTCACACATGAAACGCAAGTTTCGGAACGATTTTTGTTCTGGAGCGTCGCTGTGACGCGGCGCTCGTGAAAGTGAATCGTCACATATCGGATAGATTCTCGCGCCACTCTCTGGGGCAGTGTGAACAGGCAATCGAACCGAACCGTAGCGGAAGTCAACAACTAGGAGCGAGGATTTAAACCCACTGAAAAAGAAGTAAATATCCAGTTCTGGGTCGTTTCTGTTCACACCAGGCCGGAGTTTTTTTCATGTCGACATGATAAGCTATCCGGTATAGTGTAGACACTATACGGCGCTCGTGAAAGTGAATCGTCACATATCGGATAGATTCTCGCGCCACTCTCTGGGGCAGTGTGAACAGGCAATCGAACCGAACCGTAGCGGAAGTCAACAACTAGGAGCGAGGATTTAAACCCACTGAAAAAGAAGTAAATATCCAGTTCTGGGTCGTTTCTGTTCACACCAGGCCGGAGTTTTTTTCATGTCGACATGATAAGCTATCCGGTATAGTGTAGACATAGCCTAAGAGCCTTTCAAACTACCTGAAAATACACTGAACATAGATTTTAAAATATATTAAAAACAACATGGAGTAGGATTTGCAATAATTGGTTTATTCATAATTATGTCTGTCAAAATACAATAAAAAATATTTGAAATACTTTCTAAATTCCTTACAAATAATTTTAAAACATGATTCAAACCCTATAACAATATATAAATATACAATTGGAATTTACTAATTCTTTCTTAATATAAAACAAAATTCAATAAAACAGATGACAACTGTATGCATGTAATTTGCTGACCCCTAAACGGGTCAAAATTTGAGTATGTAAAAGTCAAAATTTAAATATAAAATATTATTTTGGTCCTCTGAAAATTAATATACTGATAATTTATATTGATATACTGATCATTTATATCAACATGAAAACCAAATCCGTGAACTTATTACTGGTCTAAATTCTTGATTATGCAATTATTCACAATCATGACCATTCAATTTGATTCACGAATCCTATTCCTTCATTCTAGATTTCGATTTTTGTTCAATACGAAAATTACGAAGCTTGAAGATGTTTTTTGGCAACTTGATAAATATGCTTTGTGTTTAAGCAGTCAAGTATTAAAATGATATACATCTTGACATCTTGTATTTTTTTGTGATAATGAATGTTACTGTGCAACTTCCAGATGAAATCCAAATATTAAATGAAAACCGAGCACATACTCAGCATCACATTCAAGTTTAGTTGCAAACAACCTACACCCGCAAATCCACATGTATCATTCAGATATCTTGTGCGGTAAGAAGTAAGAAACATTTGCATAGTCAAATCAAAATATTTGAATTTGTAATGCAATAATTTAGGGCACGTCCAATTCACCATTTTCCAGAATAAGTATAAACAGAATAGTCTCTGAGAATTGGTTGTTCAGGCACTTGCTTTGCAAGTCTGTTAAAACATGTTTATTATACGACAGGAGCAGAAGTTAAGTATTCTAGTGGCAACCAAATCTCAAAGAATGTGATATTTTGTGACCATTCTGCATATTCCTACTCCGGAATCAGTCAATCGGACGTACCCTTATCCTTGTGAGTCAGCCCTGTTATGCATCCTGTACCTGCTTGGCCTTTTTCCCCTTCATTTGCACATACGTTTCTGCAGAGAAAAAATAATAGAATGTACTTATTAATCAAAGTTAAATGAAACAAAAAGAATGCACAACAATAAACAATATTGTGGGTTATTTTTAACCTGGTACACAACACTGACACTAGGTCACTCAAAGTAGTTTTGCCTCCAACTATACCGACAGTTATATGCTACTTGCTTTTGAAGGGTAATGTCAGTACTTCCAAAGCTCATCAATTCTCCCTTAGCTTGTGTTACCCGACAGAATCGAATAAGGCCCTGCTTACATGGAGGCAGGGTGCCCCAGGTAAGTGGGCTACCCGGCTAGGAGGGTTAAAACGTAACCCACCTTTACATGCAACTCACCTAAGCGGGATAGTCAGTGGGCTATCTTTTGAGCGGCCACTAAGCACAACAAACAAGACGGCGGACAAAAGTAACGTTTTGGTGGCAAGTTTAATTTTTTTTATCATTCGTTCTGCAAGCGGCTGCTTTTCAGTGTCTGGGACTATTATTTTGCACTGACTACTAAATCATTCTGTTCAGCAGATATCACTGGTTAAGTGATAACGATGAAACAATTTCCCAGGATGGTAAAGTTATGCCGCCATTTTTTCGCCGTCTTCTCACCTCGGCTAGCCGGGTAACCCGGCACGAACCGTTTACATGCCAAAACGATAGCCCTCCTAGAAGGGTGCCTCGGGAAGGTGGGTTACCTTTTCTAACGTGTACACGCTTCAATGCATTTTCTAAAGAAACATGAAAAGTTGGCTCTCCTAGGGTAGCTCGGTTAGCCGGGGCACCCTCCCTCCATGAAAACAGGCCCTAAGTGTCTGGGCACTTGTATGTATTCCAATTTGGAAGCTCAAGAATTAGGTTGCTTACTTCATTTTCTGAGATGGCAATTTTATGTTATACACTTATAATCATGTGGAGGAGCATTAACATTAGTTGGTTGCACTTTTGAGAATGAGATCTAAGATGCCTATATCTGTGATGGACAACACTTTCTCACAAGTCTTGCGATAACAAACTTTAGCCGATAAGTATTTATTGTGCAACAAAAGTGAGCCAAAGACACCGCAATATATGCCAATAGAGCTACATGTAGCATCGAACACCGGCATAAAGAAAGAAAATAATTCTAACGACACTCTGGACAGCATGAAATCCTCCTATCAATTTGAGAGATGATCCGCCAAGATCAAAAGGTCAATATCATCGAAGAGAACAAAATGTACTACAGTAAAATTCTCTCTGAAATCTTACTGGGAAAGCTTTATGCTTTAGGCTTTTTAGATACTTTATTGTAACGAGTGGGAGTCGTGTTTAGCCTGTCTATTATTATACTACTATCAATGATGTTTTGACAGTGCTCGATCATCCTGCTGCAATGCAAGAGGTTACATCTGAATGCATGTGGCACAACACTACTGTACCTGTACATGAGAATCACATGCTTGTTGTAGAAGATGCAGAAACGAAGTTTTTTCTTGTCCCCCAAGGACAAAAATTAGTTGACTGTGGCACCTGGGTCGGTAGTGTAGCAGCTCTCAGAAACCTCTATTTTCATTTTTTGTTCTATTGTTCTCTCGAAGGGTATCGAACCAATGGTGTGAGACCTTACGAGAGCCGCTACATCGCCTACCTGGGTAGTGCTAGAGCATTGCCATGAGGTAATGTACATCAGGGTTCGTACTCCTTTCAGATTTTGAAATTCCATGACTTCCCATGACCTTTTCAAATTTTTCATGACCAAGAGTTCAACAGTTGTTTTAAAAATTATATCAAAACAATCATTTTTGTAATTTTTCATCTTGCCTTATTATTCCCACAACATATGCTGCCTTAGTGATTTTGTACCATGAACATAATTTTCCATGACTTTCCATGAACCACACTTAAATTCCATGACTTTCCAGACCTGGAAATTAAATTATACATTTCCATGACTTTCCAGGATGGACTCCATGCCCAGTGGAATCTACAAGTAAATGAGTTGAGGCATTTGAGGATTTACTCCAGTGAATTAAAAGTGTATATATACATGCACTATATTTAGATACAAACAACAAAGAACAGGGTTTACACTATCAAAATGAAAGGTTAATGATAGTCCAATGCAATCCTTTTCTTCAAATCTGAAAATGCAACTGAATAGAGCTCTGCTAGCAGGCTACGACCGGTAACCAGTTAATCATCACCACAATAAGGAGGTACTTATCGAAAAATAGAACATGTACAATCAACCAAGGAAATCTCTTTTCACATGCCTACAGGTATTTTCTTGTTCAAGTAGAGTCAAGGGCTCCTGTTAGCCAACTCAAGAATAGGAAATGTCCTACATGTACATGTACATACAAGTATTGCTGGCTTGCGTTTGAGAGACAATCATTGACAAAAAAGTGTGAAATAGAAATTTTCAATGTAAAGTAGCCATGTACTTATTGATTTCATTGAGGAGACACTCAAGTATGGTTTGTAAAAACTTGATTATACTGTACATGTACATGTATTTATTAACGCTTTTGATAAGATTGCCAACTTCATCTATTTTTTGATGCAGTTCATGAAACACAATGTTTTCACTGTATGTTTAACCCTATTCGGCCTGGGGGGGGGGGGAGGCACAAAGTGCCCGCGCTAACTTTCAACATTCATAACTTCCTTAATATGTATGCAAACGCCATCAAACTTTGTGACTTTTCCTAAAATTTATCTGGCAACAATTTCATATGACAATTTTTTGATCACGTGACTTGATGCTTCCATGGCAACAAGATTTTGACAGCCATGTTTTTTGAAATTTGCATATTTATACCTTTAAATGAAGAAAAAACAATGTTTATTGGTGTAACTTTTATATTTTTATGTCATTTAGCGTTTATTTATTGGTTTTTATTAATTTTGGGTGAATTTGGACGGTTTTTAATAGGTTTTGAAAAAATTCAGAAATCCAAGATGGCGGATCCAAGATGGCGGCCGCATAACTAATTATCTAATAACTACGTCATATGACGTCATCGTTCCATTATGCGGACCGCAATGGAGACAGTTTTGGTCGTGCTATTTACCCTCTAGGTTTCATTGTCATAGCCTTAATGTTCTTGAAGTTACGAAGGGGGGGGCACAATGTGCCCCCCCCCCAGGCTCAGAAACTCACAAAAAGCCCAGGCTGAATAGGGTTAAATTATAAACATGTCTCTATATCTCTTAAATACTATTTTTTTTAACCTACATCAACATGTAGGATACACAAAACATTATTTCAATCTTCTAGAATTTTTACATACCACAATCACAAATTACAGGTAACAACTGAGCTGAGAAGACTTTCATGAGATATACTAAATTACAAATCATATCTACATAATATAAGATATAAATAACATACATGTACTTTGTTAACATGAGACCTACATTTGTACAGATGGTATTTAGATAACACTGATGTTTTGTCCTCCAACTGATGGTATTCTAATGGTGCACTAAGCAGATCAGGGGTGGGAGAATCAAATGCCTTTCTCTTCAGATGAGAAGGGATGGCAGCGATTAGTTGAAAATAATGCAAATAGTTCAATTTAATTTTGAATTTATTTTGTAAGTCTGAGCATCAGAAATTTCCCTTCTTAATTTAACAAATCACTTACAGTGTATAAAATAAATTCCCTTGTCAAATCAGTGTTTCCACATTTTTTCAATAGTTATTTATTTTCCTTTTATTCCAAAGAATGAGGTCATTTTGTTGTCTTTTGAAAAATTACTCAATTCTTAGAAGTAGTCTAGTAATATGTGATAAAATATAGGTAAATTTTTATCAAGATTTGCAGTATTGTAATTACATTTACATGTAGTCACTACCTAAGAAGAAAGAGTAAGCCCCCATATTTATCACAATAGTAATTTGGTATGGCTTTCTTTTTGCCGTTGGAATTGCTTACCAGTCTACTGTATCTATCCAAGCTAAATGAAGAGATTACACCATACATGTAGTTCTAATTAAAGTTTATGAAATTAAGGTCACCTTTTGACAAAGGCTGGCAGACATAATTCATGATATGATTAACATTTATGTGATGTTTTATGCAGTTCAGTAACAAGGATAATTATATTTTCGCTTGAGGAACAGATCCATTGACAACATATGAAAGTTGACCTTTACGCAGAGGAGGGATGAATAGTATCCCATGATGCATTGCATTTGAAACTAATATATCAAAAAATTCGTGACGTCATCATTCAGTTGACCTGCTTGCCTCGAGTCGAGAGGTTCAATGGCGTCGCTCAACACAGGGGATGGTGAAAGTGCCGCTGCCTTGCGAAATTGTCGCTTGTTATACGTGCATTGCGTTTCAAAAGAAAACTTTTACGCCAGAATTCGTGGTTTATCTTGTGTAGAACTTATTTGTCGGGAAGTTCACGTCAGTTTCATGGACAAGATGGCAGAAAGACGAGTTTGCTCTCGTACCTCTTGCAAATGGCCGTCACAACGTGGATGCTTTGCCGTTTGCTTCGCGAAATACTCCGGCGCTTGTGTCGCTGAAAACAAGCTGTGATTTGAAGGTAAGGACGATAGTATTATTTCAGGAACAATGTAAAACATGTTCTGTCGAGTTGTTTCGTACAGCTCCATGTTTCCCCAGTTTTTCTCACGTTTTTTCTTTGTTTACGAATTTCACTAGTTTGACGATGACAGTGACCCGAGAGATGCCCCTTTTTCTCCTGTTCAACTTGGGATTTTGACCTCCTTCCTGCACCAGCGACAGCATTTATTCGCCCCAAGAAAATTCTGAATAGCGAGGACATCGACCAGTCTCTCGGACGGTGTAATCTGCAGGTTGCAGGGTCTGCAGGTTGCAGGTGCAGGGTGCAGGTTGCAGGTGTAGGGTGCAGGGTGCAGGTACGAAGTTAATAATTAAAAGTCAATTCGACTTTAATCGCATGTAGCACGAGTCAAGTTCGAGTCACCAGTCACAAGCTATTTCTCTTTTGTCTTTTTTATGTCGTAAAAAATAGAATAAATAAATAAATGAAAGATATCCTTCACTACCCAACACTTCCCCTGAAAGAATCTTACCTTGATATGTACACAAATCAAGCGGGGGTATTGTTTCCAAGTCGAAATCATGGAGAAAAGCTGCGTCGGCTTCGTTCGAGCGCCATCTTTGTTGTAATGAAAGCAGGAATGCTGGAACGGCGGAATGGCGGATCGAACACCGGAAGTGATCGGGGGTGTAAATTGTTATGGTCAAAAAGATGAACAGTGCGATTTGAAATGTTTTATTGTGAAGATCGCGAGAGCTTAAACTGACCGTTTCATGATTATATGTACAAATCACAGTAACGGCATTTACACTGATGAACAGGCAGTTGTCTCGAAACGTCTGTTATTTTGTTTCCGTTTTTTCGCATAACATATCATGTTCAAGTTTAATGATTAACTCACCACATGCTCCACCGTGAACGTCGCTGTGGCTTCGACTCGATGGAAAGTATGAAAGTAAACATGTTGTGAATCTTGTTTTAAATAAATTGGGAGTAATGCCAAAACTAATTGTGGCCTGACTTACACAGTTTTTCGGCCCTTTGCGCCAGTAAATGTTCTTGTGATTAGGTCATTTGCATTTGTTTTGATTGGTATACGGCATTCACCAGAAAAGTACTTTGTTATTACTCATAACAATTAACAAGAGGATTAATTTATAATTATAAGGGTGCCAGCAGCAATGACTGATTGGAGGCCTCCTCTTAAAGTATTATTTTATTATATATGATATTATTAAAGTGAATTAATCTTTGGTCTTAATAATGACAGAAAGAATCAAAGCTCTTCGGCAATTATTAAAAAGCTCGATTTTACTCTTTTGTTTGCTAAATATTATTTGTACATAAATAAGTTAGCTTCTAAGAATTTATCTTTGGATGAATTTAAGGCTAAAATCAGCTGGAGATACGATTTCGAAAAACCCCCTCCTTCAATTAGTTAGTAGTATCTATCTTACCGGAATAATCTGTTAATTAGCAGGTCTATCGTTATTGTGCGTATTACTACAACTGCTGTACTATTCTTTCTCCTTTTTATGTAATTTTGATTCAATCTGTAATTTCGGTATATGCTTTCTTTTAGTTTTAAACTTTGTAACTGTAATATATATATATATGTATATAAGTTTTGTAAATAAACTTTATGTATTAAGAATAATAATAAAAAAAATTAACTATATATTTATTATTCTTGGCACTGCACTGCATATTTAATTAATTTTATTAATTTTATTTTCAATAAACTTCAAATTTTCATTATTACTTTATTATATATATTTTTTTCATTCAATCTCAAACTTCACAATACATCCCCCGATATGACATGAGCACCAAAGGCGTTCCGGCGCTCCAGTGGTCCTTGTTCTATTACATGGCTGCAACAAGATGGCACTCGAACGAGGAATAGGTTTTATTGAAAAAAACAAAAAGCCGTTATCTACAGATGGAACAGGAATTTAATCAGTTTAAACTCTCGCGATCTTCAAAATAAAACATTTCAAATCGCACTGTTCATCTTTTTGACAATAACAATTTACACCCCCGTTCACTTCCAGTGTTCCATCCGCCGTTCCGACGTTCCTGGATTTCTGATTTCATTGCAACAAAGATGGCGCTCGAACGAAGCCGACACAGCTTTTCTCCATGATTTTGACTTGGAAACAATACCCCCGCTTGATTTGTGTACATATCAAGGTGAGATTCTTTCAAGGGAAGTGTTGGGTAGAAAAGGATAGCTTTCATTTATTTATTTATTTATTTATTTTATTTTATTTTATTTTTTTACGACATAAAAAAGACAAAAGATAAAAAAGCTTGTGACTCGTGACTCGAACTTGACTCGTGCTACATGCGATTAAAGTCGAATTGACTTTTAATTATTAACTTCGTACCTGCACCCTGCAACCTGCAACCTGCACCCTGCCTCTGCACCCTGCATCCTGCACCCTGCACCTGCAACCTGCACCTGCAACCTGCACCTGCAACCTGCACCCTGCACCTGCAACCTGCAGAACCTGCAACTTGCAGATTACACCGTCCGCGAAACTATGCCACCTCCGAATCTTGATGTGAAAACCTCCTGTGATTGTTTTAATCAAGAGAATCGTATTTGTCTTGCTAATTTTAATACCCACAGAGATCCAGAAGATGAGCAGGAGGAAGAAATTGATCCACTGAGGGAGTTACTTGTTCGTAGAGTGGACGACGAGAGTGAAAATGACAGTGATCGTGACAGTGAAAGTTGTGATATCGAACAGCAAGAGCAGGAAATAGAGCAGGAACAAGAGCAGGAACAACATGTTGAATATTTTCCTGTTGTGGGATCGAACTGGGAGGAAAGATACCAGAAAGGTCATACAAAGTGCTACGAACTAAAGATTAAAAAGGAAATGGTAGAAATCAGGGTTGAACATGAACCAGACAACATTGCAGATTGTAATGCATTAAAATGTGAGGTGCTTTCAGGTGGAAATTGGCTGATCCTGGGCTACGGCGGAGTGAAGAAAATTCCAAAACTAACGAAAGCACTAAACCGTGGTCAAGTTGTGTCCGTAGACTTGTGTAATTTTAAAAGAGTGTGGTTTCCAGCGATATCGGAGTTCAGGTTTTCAGCAGGACTGAACGTTGTGAAAAAGAGAAGCTGAGAAAAAGATGATTACCACAATACATACAATTCAGCCATAGCTATTTAGAACATGCTGATTACTGCTTTATAAGCATGGATTCTATAAACATTTTCATGATTCAAAGCTAGTCTGGATAATCATGGTTATGTTGAATAATGGGCCATTCCATTTTAATATCTGCACTCCTATTGAGGGGTTATTATGAATTTTACCCCTTAGGAAAAAAAAGATCGAAGTGCCGACACATTTCCCCCTTCAGAAAAAGGAAGATGTTTTTGATTGATCAAAGGTACTGACAAAGCTACCCCTTCAGAAATGACTCTTGAATCCCCCCTCCCTCCCCCTAGGATTTCCCTACCCCTCAATGGGGGGGGGGGGGGGGGGGGGCGGACATTAAATGGAATGGCCCAATATCCAGTTGAATAGGATTTTTATTTTTGAACTTTCTCTAACCAAATCAGAGGGTCAGTGGTGCTAGACAACAATCATTGGCACAAGTCATTGGAACACTGCTTCCAGTTTCCCTGTTGCAATGTCAGATCATATAGTTTATGCAAATATCGAGGGATTTAATTCAGTTTTCATTCAACATTGCATGAGTAGGAGAGGGAAGGGACAGGCTTTGCAACAGGCAGTGATCCAAAATATTGTCAGTGATTGTGTTCCTGTAATGTCATCACATTTTTCACATGTATTTTTCCATTTGCATGACCTCACCATTATGTTGCTAGTGTGAACCAGGCTACATTCTACATTTTGCTCACTACCTCAATTATCATTGGCTAGGGCACACAGCTAGTTCTCAATGGCCTTAAATAGTGACGTCAAATCTTGAGAAGTTAGATTTGTTCATGCGGATGTGTCAGCATATTTCTAGACAGTCAGATTTACATGCAAGTACGCCCTCTGCATTGATAACTCTTGCTCAGTGTCATGCAATGATGATATTGATACAAAGCAGAGGCAGACAATTAAAGGGAAAATATACACTTTATTCCAAAATGGTGGCCATTTTATTATTCTATTAAATCCATGCAAATTAGCCCTCTTGGCCTCATCATCATGCACAAAATACAAAAGATTTTTCGAGCAAAAGTGAAGCCAAGAGGGCTAATTAACATGCCTATAAAAAAATCATAAATTTGCCGCCATTTTGGAATAAGGCGTATAGACTGAACTGATCTCTTGTTTTTTTTCCTTGAGATTCTGCACAGTTCTTTCATTCTTTTGTCATTTGAATTATTCCATTTGAGGTTACATGACGCGCATTTTTTTTCTTCAAACCAGCATGAACTAAAAGTGTTAAGAACTTAAAGCAGACCCTTAAGTTCAAAGTTTTTCAATTGTGCATTTATTCTCATACATGTAGCTCTCTTGAATAAAATGCATTTGTTATTTTGTTTGTTGTAGTTGAGAGTAGATAACATTATGAATACAAAATATCTCTTGGTGATAATTTGTATTAAAAGTGAAACATACACCTGTATACTAGTGTGAACTGCTTATTAAAGTTTACTAATTTTTTACAACATATAGTATAATATAGATAGCATTGCTAATAAATGTACAAAATGCAATATTGTTTGTACCATTTCCTTGCTGGATAATCAATTCCAGCACAAACAGCCAGCTTCTTAAAACATAAATTTGCAATTGCAGCTAGAGTATTGACATCTGTCAGACAAATCAATTTTTCAATGAACTGTGGCAAAGTTGACACATTGTTTTCCAAACACTTGTATATAGCAGTTTTTAAATCTGCTGGAACACTGTTATTCAGAGGCAAGTTATCATTTCCAGTTGCTGCGCCCGTTGTTTGCTCAGAAGGCCTTTTGGAGGTCTGTCTTGATCTGCGTTCTAAGGTCAGCTCCTCCAAACAACCACAAAGTGAAAGGTTGTAAGCCTCTTCTACTGCCTCTTAGGTTTGAAATTTGCCCCTGAAGAAGGTACACACTCTTTTTCTAACCCTGTTGTCTAAAAAGAATGGATACATAAAATTAATTTTCATTTCCACTGCCCTGTACTTCACAAAAAAAGCTTTTAAAAAGTAACAATAATGCTAATCAGGTTTTATTTGATTGCATGTTACTTTCTGTGTGGTGTTAGAATTTTTTTAGATTTTAAGACATGCAGGTATTATCAATAGCTTTTGCTGATTTTGTTGGTATTATAATAAATATATTTATAATTGCAGCAGAAGATTCAAGACCACACTGCTACCTTTTTTTCTGATAATTAAAAGCAACATCAATCAAAATAAGTCTCCCCTTTCCTTCCCTAAGATATTTATCTGGGGGGTAGGGAAAGCAGCATCAGGATTGTGTATGTTGTGGTTCAAATTTTTCTTTGGTTTGATAATTTTCAAACCGGTTTGATTTTTATTTTCCTTTGTCTTAGATTCATTATGATCATAACCTGAGACAAAGTAAAACAAAAATCAAACTGTTTTGAAAATTTTCAAACCAAAGAAAAATTTGAACCACAGACCCAAAACATATAAATTCAGAGTAAAGGACCACTGCATCATTAAAATTTAATACAATAATAAATGCAAATGAGGAATTTTATTAGAGAGGATGAACATACTTGTAAGGAGAATGTTTGCTGATGTACTTGTCTTGATGTGGGATGCAGCATCTGCCCGAAAACAGTGATCCTCTCTAAAAGAGGTGCATTCAGTTGCTGATTCCATACCATATTTTGGGTCTGTTCTGGCTATGCCAATAAACTCCACAAGAGCCCTCTCCTCTTCATAGGTCCATCTGTGCCTTTTAACTGGAGACTTTTTTACCGGACTTACAATGTTGCATATTTTTGCCTTTAAAGTGATATGTTTGGCAACCTTTGGAAACACACAGAATGTTTTGAGTCAATAATTGTATAAAGTTTAACTGGAAATTTATTATCAACAGTGGAAACATTCTGTATTTTGAAAGAACACTCACCTTTCTAGTTGGGCTCTTAAAGGAAGGACTATTTTCAAAGCTTCTCCATTGTGAAAATACTGGGTCACTAAGGGTCACTATGGTTCAGTTTTGTGTAGGAGCCTGTTATTTGTTCGAATTTTAATTGTATGTATAAATCACTCGAGCAGAAAGAGAACTACGAATAATTTTGTGTACTGTATTTACGCCGTGGTCACGGATGGCTTGAGACATTGTCATTCAAATTCAATAAAAAACACCTTTCCTTCGTACTTCCCTCCACAGGAAACGAACAGTTTTGATCAATGAAGTTGAAAAAATAAATGAAAGCGGTCACTTACCTCGCATAGCTTTTTGACTCTGAAAAAATCCGGGGTAAACTCAGCCAAAAACTGCCACGTGTAACAGCAGATCCGCCATTTTTGTGAAATTAGACCCCACAATGTATTATGGGATACTATTCATCCCTCCTCTGCTTCGGGACCAAAGCACTTGAGATGAATAAATTTACGACAGGCAAAACAATTAGTGTAAGCTTGACTTTTTGCAATTGCCTTCGTACAAATACCACAAAGGCTGCTATCAGGCCCGTGGTTTAGTTCCAGATAACTAGCAAGGTAAAGAAGGCAGAGAGCCACACCAGAGCGCTTAAATCGCTCCAATACCATCGGGATAGTCGGACATGTTTTGCGCCGAGCCAAATCAGAGCGAGATAATGTTAATGTTCCCGTCCCGACAAGAGGCGGCGTGGACAGCTTTGTTTCCAAATAGAAACGAACTGGCGTTGTTTCTTGGGCATTTTTGTTGTATTCTTTTCCGTCAAACAGCAATATCAAATAGAGTATGCCACACAATCTAGAGAGCAGTCGACCGACGTCACCGGCCTCCATATCTTGCATTCGAAACCTTTTTTCATTCATCTTACATTAATGCAACCATATACCCAGCCACCAATTCATTACAAAATAACCAAATTCAGGTGAAATAGGTTACTTTTTATAGCAAGGATTCTAGACAGTTCGGTCTACTATAGTTTACTAAATATTACACATGTGATTTGTGCTTTTTGAAAAACTCACTTGTGCACCTCAGGCTATGTATTTATGTGTACCTTTAAGTTCTTCCCATGCATCTCTTAAAAAGGTCGAATAAAATTGGGTGTGATTTGTTCACAATAAATAATCTATTTTCTTTTTTTAATTCTTCCTGTTAATTGTTCAAAGAGTACTAAACATTGTGTAAATGTGAACGTTTTTAGTAATAAAAGTAAAAAGTAAAATACTGATTTTTCTCTTTTTTCTTCTATTTCATCTTTTGGGAACAAACCAGGCAGTAAGTGTCTATTTTATTTTGTTTTGTAGCCCGATCACTTCTTTCATATTCTTCTTTTCTTCTATTATACAGCCTGATTGTATAATTGCAGCTATTCTATATCTGAATTATTGTAGTTGTTCCGGTTCTGATCTCTGACAAGATCGATCACAGGTACCCCAAGCTCAAGTGATGTTTACACGTTGTAATTTGAACGTCGTGGTAACTGTTGCGTAATAGCGAAGTTATAAGGATTTGTATGGGGAAAATCCACATAGAATTTGAGCGTAATATTAGGAACGATATTTGAATAAAACTAGCTCACCTGAACTTCTTTGTGTGTTTACTTGTGTCTTGAGTGGTTTCTGGGTCGATTCGAAGCGATTCCAGCGAGTTTTAGTTCCACTGTTTCTTCCTTCCTAAATGAGACACATGGTAGCTTACTCGAGTGGCGAAGCCCAGCAGATCGACCGAAGGAAAACAGCCGTAAATTCGCCCCAAAAGCTCCGATCGCCTCGAGATTCCTTCTGGAGCACTTCTGATACTTGCTCTAGCCATTGCTTCCCTTCATCGTATGAAAACGTCCGCTGAATCGGAATTTTAGCCCGAAAATCACACAAGTCTTCTCCATCGAGAACCGTCGATAGGTTCGTTGACCGTATGATCCGTGTCCGCAACCGTTTGAAAATAGTTTAGCGACTCGGCCTTTTGGTTCAAATTACCTGCACACGCGGTGGGCGGAGGGATAATGATCACCGCAACGATAATTCTCACCCTGGGAACACTATCCCTTCACCCACCGGGTGTGCAGGTAATTGGAACCAAAAGGCCGGGTCGCTGCGCTATTTTCAAACGGTTGCGGACACGGATCACACGGTCAACCTGTAATTTGCGAGCCAAACGTCCGATTCGGCGGACGTTTTCATCCGATGAAGGGCAGCAATGGCTAAAGTATCAGGTGGAATCTCGAGGCGATCGGAGCTTTTGGGGCGAATTTACGGCTGTTTTCCTTCAGTCGATCTGCTGGGCTTCGACACTCGAGTCCTCTACCTTGACTCTCTTTTAGGGAGGAAGAAACAGTGCTGGAACTAAAACTCGCTGGAATCGCTTCGAATCGACCCAGAAACCAATCAAGACACAAGTAAACACACAAAGAAGTTCAGGTGAGCTAGTTTTATCAATTATCGTTCCTAATTTTACGCTCAAATTCGATGTGAATTTTATCCATACAAATCCTTATAATTTCGCTATTACGCAACAATTACCACGACGTTCAAATTACAACGTGTAAACAACATTTGAGCTTTGGTCTCAACAGTTGATCGATAGCCTACTTCGGTGACTAGTAATAGCAGAAATTGAATAGGGTGAGGTCTGTAGTTTCATCTATAAAGTATTAAACCCCCTCCCCCTCCCCCTCCCCACTCCTCCTCCCCCCCCCCCCCCCCCCCCCTAAACCACACGAGGAGCAAATATGTACAAACTGATACTGATTTTTCTCCTTTTTTTCTTCTATTTCATCTTTTGGGAACAAACAAGACTGTAAGTGTTTCTTTTATGTTGTTTAGTGGCCACTTTTTTATATTCTTCCATTGTTCTATTATACAGCCTGATTGTATAATTACAACTATTCTATATCTGAATTATTGTTGTTGTTCCGGTTCTGCTCTCTGACGAGGTAGTTTGGTCGCAACACTTGATCGATAATCTTCGTGAGTGTCTAGTAATACCAGAAATTAAAAAGGGTGACGTATCTTGTTTCATCGAGCTTATTTGAAGGACAAGCTGTACATGGGGTGTGATCAAACATGGATTTCAGTAGGGTTTGTTGTAGTCTGCGCATTAATTTCTTAAAATATTTTAATTTATTTGTCTTTTTAATAAGTAACAAGTTATTGGAGTGATTGGGGTTCCTGGAGTACATGCAATGCAACTTGTGGCACATATCAAGTAAAAAATAGAACTTGCCTGCCCGAGGGTGCAACAGACTGCAACGGAAACAGCAAAAAATGGAGAGCATGCACGAAACCACCCTGTACAAGTATGCCACATGATGCTTGTTACGCAATATACTACTTTTTATAAAATTACTTTTTCGTGGAATACACAAATTTTCGTAAGGCTTTAAAGCGTTGTATGGTCGCACAAAGTGAACATGTGTAAAGTGAAGTAAAATTTTAATTAACCAGGGTGGCCCAATAGGGATATTGTGTGGGTATTAGGGTCTATCAAGAAGCTCATTTTTTCTTGTTTCGGTTGAAATTATAGCCTTTTTGTTTTCTTTTTCACTTCAAATAAGGTACAAATTGGTGTAAAATGGACAATCTTTTATCTAATTTTATTGGTACAGTAAATATAATTCCAAAGTATAGGAAAGTATAGTACTTCAACAAAAAAATGAACTTGTCAAGCTCGATTACATACAGTAACCCCTAAAAAATTTTGCAGTCCCATTATGCTCATGACAATACAGTTTTGTTTTCAAAATGGAGAGACGGCACGGCGTGATTAAAAAGAACCTCCATTATAACCTCCGTTTCGAAAAAAAAATTGACGTTAATTTTTTTTGGAAATAAAGTCTAAATTTCGATTATTTTAATAATAACTGGAAATATAATATTAATTTAGTTTACACAAAAATTGGATATGAATATCTACTGTTTTCGCTTCTGACTTTCCCGCGCACCGCCATTTTTTTTTTGTACACTAAAAAATTATTTCCATTTGTTATTAAAATAATCCAAGTGGCGGAGTAAAATTGCTAGAAAGTGAAACAATTCTTTTTGCAAGACAATAGTTGGACCCGGGGGCCCGGGCCCCTCCCCGAGCTCCGCTACTGCTTATAAACTGAAAATTCGTTACTCTTTTCCTGTCAGTCGATGGAGGCTGGTCAGCCTGGGGTAACTGGTCACGTTGTTCGAAGACCTGCGAAAAAGGATATCAAACCCAATACAGAACATGCACCAATCCAGTACCACAGTTTGGCGGAGCAGACTGCCAAGGATTACTGGATCAACAAAGAGAATGTGAGGAACAGACGCATTGTCCAAGTGAGTTTTGATTTTAGTGGGACCGATCTAGGGAGGATATGGAAGTGGAGGAGCGTTAGGAGATTCGGTCGAACCTCCTTAAGCAGGGTTAAGTTAACGCATTAAATTTGAAGTAAAACGTAAACCTATATAATTTACGGATTCCTATAAATTACCTTTGCCTATAATCGACTTTGGCTGCTCACATTTATGACTTGAAGCGGCAAAACTATAACTATACAAAACACCCGGCAAGAGAAATAAATCAAGCAAGTCTTGAACGAGGAACAAATAATGGTCTGTTCTAGCCCATTTTGGAAACGAAAATATGGGAACATTAAAAATCCGGCTATGACTAGAGACACTCACTGATCCGTTGCGGTTTTCTTTTGTGGTAATTTATCACAAAACTGAACTATTAGTTTTAGGTTTCTCTGTATATCAAATCCTTGTAACACTGCCCCTTAATTAACTGTGAAAAAAAATTCAAAGAAAATCTTGTTTCACACTTAAACGGCCTGAACAACTGAATGCAGATAACTATAAAACAATACAGTTTATGATATACATTATTTAAATTCAAATTGATCAAAAATACAATATGAAAATTAACCCTTGAAAAATGTCTAGCTCATTTCAGAGTCAGCTATGCCACTTGAGTCTGTTGATTCATGCCCGTAAAAAGTTACCCAAATCTCCTCTTGGATACTTCCGCTTCGATTTCCTTCCAATCCATGCTCTGCCCTACCCTGGGCGCCAGAGGATCTCTCGCGGCACGCTTTCTTGAGAAGTCGTGGCGGCAACAACCTGAGAGCGTGATAAAAGACTATGGCTCCAAGGGTACACTTACCCCGTCCCATCATTTAAAACTACAACCCTGGCGAATACTCTTGCGACACTTCTAAAAAAAAATCTGCAATTTTACGCATTCCCTCTCCCCCCCCCCCCCCCTCCTCCCCCCCCCCCCCCCCCCCCCCCCCCCACCCACCCTAGTCCAATGTTAACCTCACGGGTACAAAATTGTTTTCACGGCAATCAACATTGCTGTGTGGAAGGGGAGGAGGACTGAAATAGCATGTGATAACACATTCAGAAGAAGTGTATTTTTGCGTGCAATTTGAGTGTGTGTCCCAAGAAGTATTGGCCAGGGTTGTCTGAAATGGGCTTAGTAATAGAAATAGACTTTCTGTTCTTCTATGGTGTTATTATGGTCGGTATTACTGTCGAGGTAGCCATGTTTGTAATCATGATCGCAAAGAATTGACATTTATCTCCACTGGTTAACATCACAATATATGCACTGAGCTATGTGACACAGTTTCAAGGGCCTTTTAGCGAGAAGACAGCTGATATTTGGATTGTTGTGTTCTTTACGTAGTCCGTTATTGTAACTAACTTTCATTTGTAACAGTGGTGTTACAAGTTTGACAGACAAGCTATTATATGCTTTCATTGATCATGTGTCGCATGTTTTGTGCCTACTTTACGAGATTTCAGAATGATTTTAAAATATATTTATTTAATCATGTTTGGCAGACGTCCCGGTGGATTCAATCCTAATACAAACGTTGGTCTACCCATTGGAGGCTACGACTACGACCCCCCACCTCCGTTTTATACTCCTCCAAATGCTTACCAGCACCCATATATAAATAAAAAACAGCCCGCAGTAGATCTGCAACTGTCTTGGATGAATTCGCCAGAAGCAGTAAAGCTTTCAGCAGCGGCTAAAACTATAGCCTCCAACGCAGACGTCCTTAGGGCTCGTCACGTAATCTTTCCTCCCCCACGAACGTCTGCTGAAAAAAAAAAAATAGACCAATCACAGCGCACTTCCAAAGCAAGGAAGTGTGCACTTTGGACCTTGGGAAATTTCACGCGAGACGCGTGGCCTTTCAACGTGTGTGTGAGAGACGTTTCAAATCGTCGATTTAAATCCTTATCGACGAGAGTCTATAGACGGCTAAAAGAGGGTAAGATCCAAGTCTTATACGATAGTCACGGTCTATATTGGAATAGTGGTATATCGCAATGGTTTTTAGCTCTCCTCAGAGTTTATTCTGCGTTTTTAAAAGTTGACGTGTTTCTCGGAGCTAGGCAGTACCTCCATTGTCAGAAGAACGGCGTCATTGCTTCCGGTTTGAAATATCTGAATCTCTAGCATGGTAGCTGTTTTGTAGTTCTTACGGATACAAGTGGTTACTTTTCCAAAACTCTTTAAGCAAGCGATGCAAGCGAAGCAAGCGAAGTCGTTTAGTTCTTAGTACTCCTTTCTTGTAGTCCTCTTTTATCTCCTCTTGAACTGTTTGAAGTAACCGCTTATAACACTTGGATGTACTTGGTGCAGACAAACGGGTCACTCGACGAAAACACACTTACATCTATTTCCACGGCGCTTTCGATAACGCCTGAGATGTTCACCGAACTCTTGCCGAACACTCGTACTCTCCCAGTAGGAATCAAAGGAATACTACAGAGAAAGCAGTTATTTTCGACGATTTTTTTCGGAGTTTCGCCCATACATGAAGCAAGGATTTGGAATCACTTCGCATACATAAATACACTTAGCGGTCGAATAAGCTCGCAGGAAAATTAATCTTCGCCAGGTCTAGGGAGCCTGTTCTAACACAGCTTATGATTGGCTTTTTATTAAACAATGACTTAAAGCCGATTGGTCCTCCAGCAATATGAACGTGATCTCCAGCTGATCTTTGCGAACAAAAGGAATGGAATTTAACCGCTCGTTTCTGCAGACGTTCTTGGGGGAGGAAAGATTGCGTGACGAGCCCTAAGAACGTCTGCGTAGGAGGCTACTAAAACTAAGGCTATCTCAGATTTAAAAAGCGTTTCACACACGCTGATATGTCTAGATTCAAAACAGAAGTTTCTTTTGACGAAAAGCACAAAGCCACGGCGGTAGTGTTTTTCACAGAGGGCCTAGGCTAATGGGCTATGCCTACTGAAATAGCCCGCAAGGATTGGTCTCAAGACATTAAAGGCGCCCTTGGCTTGGAATATGTTGGTGGCTCCCCTTATCAGTTGACGTTTAACCGAAGCACACAAAGGTTAATACCAGCTGTTGATGTTTCTAAGAAAATAAGCGAGGACATGTTTATTGGCGCTGTTTTAAACGACGAAAAGCAAAAGATTTAAGTCACGCCAACTGATTATTTCACAACGAAATACAGAAATATTTTCAGGGACACACAGATTTCGTTCAGAACCGCGAAATATGGAAGAAAGTGGTTTGGCGGCCCTCATATGAGTTTTTGGCCGCAACAACTAAACTTCGCGTTGTGGTGTGCAACAACCGGTTGCGGAATCTCGCGTAACCTTCTGTTTGATAAGAATTCTAATCTCTCTCTAACCCTACAGCTAAGGTCGTTTTACAGGTTTCACGTCTATTTCACAACAAGACGAATACTGTTCAAGATGGGTGGGGAACAGAGCATTAGCGCTTTACCAGACGACCCAACATTCAACAATAAAGACAACAAATACGACATAGACGCGTACAAGAAGATTTGCATAGAGTTCGGTGTCGACCCCAGCTCTGACTTTCGTTTCACATATGGTAAAAATCACGGTCTTGGTAATGTGTATACTGCAGCAACTGGCTTTGGCATCATCTCTACCGATTACGACTACCCCGATCCAGATCTAGCTCTTTTTAATGATGAGCGCGTGACTGACAGAAACAATCCTAATTATCGCGCTAATGGAATAGCTTTCGTTCGCAACGACGATGGCGCGGTTAGTCAGTTCGAGCATTTTGTGCTAGATTACTCACAAGGGTTAACACAGCCAGGTCTTGCACGTATGAATCAGTCAATCGAGGCATTTGTGTACTGCAATTTGGGTACACAATCCAAAACCCGTAGCAGTATTATTGGGAGTGGAGGTCGAGCGTTTGAAACGCAGAGAGTATTCCTCATCCTCCTGGAGGATACCGTAAGGCTGAATGACATTTCAAAGAGTGTGCAGCGTTATCAGCTTTCCATCCAAGAGACAAAAGTGCGTCTAGACTTTGCAACCGTTCCTGGAAGCTACAATAGGCGACAATATTGTTGACACATTGTCATTTTGAACCCCATTTTGTTCGGGACGAGAGGCATTTCAGCCCCACCCCCCTAATTCCCCACCCCCACCCCCCCAGACAATGTTGTGTATCGTTTCGTCAGGTCTGTCGCTACAATCCTACAACATTGGATGGGGGGACGGGGGTTAATGCGGCAAAGTGTAGTAAAAGGAAAGATACAGTGATAAATATGTCACGAAAACGGTTTTTGTTATAGAGTGTGTCAACTATTTTTGTCGCCTATTGTCCGATATACAAAAATTGTTATTTAGACATTCATGGTAAGGCACGGGCGCTGTCTCTTGCTTAAATTATTATTTTGGGGACTTTCTGCTATATCACACAACAGACTTTCATAGATGACCAAATTTGAGGATTATTTGTAGAAATGAAATTCGCTGTGTTATAAGTAAAACATGCAAATGCGTCAAGAGCCTCACTAATGTCAAAGCGAGAAACAGATACGTAACTATATGGTATATGCGCAGCAGATGTGTTGCTTAGTTGCCAGTTCATGTAACTGAATTTATTAGTATTTTTCAAAGAAGATAAAAGATAACATGGACTTGCGAATTCCTTTTCTTTTTTGCAAGTGGCAAGAACACCATTGTGTTTATTACGGAACGGCTTGCTTAACGGAAAGGAAACTGAAATGATGACGGTTCTTTTGAAGATCTTTCGGTTTCATGTTGAACTTTCGCAATAACAGCAAAATAAATGTCTTCTTATGCAAAATTTCCTTAAACAAGAAAGTAGTAAAGAAGATGTCTCGAATAACCACGATTTACCACAATTTACCACGCTTTACCACGCTTTACCATGTTGAAATAAAAAAACTGCTTTAGTAATGTTCTATTGTTTACCATGGTAAATCGTGGTTAATTGTGGTAAAGCGTGGAATTTCGAAAGATAGACAAATATTTCCCCTTTTAAAGGCTGATTTTAAAACAGAATGAAAGATTGAACATATTTCATGTTCTAAATTCGGGTTTGATAGATGAATTATGCGAGAAATGAATAAGAATTTCTTGTAAATGCCACATCAAGTGACAGTAATTTGATATGTCACGCGCGCGTGTCACGCTGTGTTACAGCGTTGTACTCAGTCTGCAAGAAACTTTGGTAAATTTTTAAGGCGGCCTCTTCCATTGTTCGCTTTACGGTAAAATTCCCCTCTTCTTACGTTAAAGAGAAAATCTGTCGAAGGAATGGCCGCTCTACACGGGGACTCAACTTTCTTGGCCGACCTGGTCGCTCATTCTTGTGGTGGACTTTGTTACATTGGCCCTTTTTCAGACTTTTTAAAATCTGATTTTCTGAAGACCTTCAAGCGTATCATTCGTCGATCAATTACTTCAGTCTTAACCCTTTCTATTTTCGTGCAATGCACCCAAAGGCACGAGTTTCTTCGTCAATTTTACCAGCGAAGACCATTTTGCCTCGCTTTATTCACGTGCTTAAGACTATTATAACATCACCATAAAATTCGATAAACGGCTGCAATTAGAATGTAATTAATCAGCTATTAACGCCGTTCGCATGAATCAAAACATCGGACAGTGCAGATTAATATTTGTAATAACCGATTAATTTCCTCGCACTTTTGGGAAGAAATAGCACATTTCGTACTTCAGACAATAGGCGACAATATTGTTGACACATTGTCATTTTGAACCCCATTTTGTTCGGGACGAGAGGCATTTCAGCCCCACCCCCCTAATTCCCCACCCTCACCCCCCCAGACAATGTTGTGTATCGTTTCGTCAGGTATGTCGCTACAATCCTACAACATTGGATGGGGGGACGGGGGTTAATGCGGCAAAGTGTAGTAAAAGGAAAGATACAGTGATAAATATGTCACGAAAACGGTTTTTGTTATAGAGTGTGTCAACTATTTTTGTCGCCTATTGTCCGATATACAAAAATTGTTATTTAGACATTCATGGTAAGGCACGGGCGCTGTCTCTTGCTTAAATTATTATTTTGGGGACTTTCTGCTATATCACACAACAGACTTTCATAGATGACCAAATTTGAGGATTATTTGTAGAAATGAAATTCGCTGTGTTATAAGTAAAACATGCAAATGCGTCAAGAGCCTCACTAATGTCAAAGCGAGAAACAGATACGTAACTATATGGTATATGCGCAGCAGATGTGTTGCTTAGTTGCCAGTTCATGTAACTGAATTTATTAGTATTTTTCAAAGAAGATAAAAGATAACATGGACTTGCGAATTCCTTTTCTTTTTTGCAAGTGGCAAGAACACCATTGTGTTTATTACGGAACGGCTTGCTTAACGGAAAGGAAACTGAAATGATGACGGTTCTTTTGAAGATCTTTCGGTTTCATGTTGAACTTTCGCAATAACAGCAAAATAAATGTCTTCTTATGCAAAATTTCCTTAAACAAGAAAGTAGTAAAGAAGATGTCTCGAATAACCACGATTTACCACAATTTACCACGCTTTACCACGCTTTACCATGTTGAAATAAAAAAACTGCTTTAGTAATGTTCTATTGTTTACCATGGTAAATCGTGGTTAATTGTGGTAAAGCGTGGAATTTCGAAAGATAGACAAATATTTCCCCTTTTAAAGGCTGATTTTAAAACAGAATGAAAGATTGAACATATTTCATGTTCTAAATTCGGGTTTGATAGATGAATTATGCGAGAAATGAATAAGAATTTCTTGTAAATGCCACATCAAGTGACAGTAATTTGATATGTCACGCGCGCGTGTCACGCTGTGTTACAGCGTTGTACTCAGTCTGCAAGAAACTTTGGTAAATTTTTAAGGCGGCCTCTTCCATTGTTCGCTTTACGGTAAAATTCCCCTCTTCTTACGTTAAAGAGAAAATCTGTCGAAGGAATGGCCGCTCTACACGGGGACTCAACTTTCTTGGCCGACCTGGTCGCTCATTCTTGTGGTGGACTTTGTTACATTGGCCCTTTTTCAGACTTTTTAAAATCTGATTTTCTGAAGACCTTCAAGCGTATCATTCGTCGATCAATTACTTCAGTCTTAACCCTTTCTATTTTCGTGCAATGCACCCAAAGGCACGAGTTTCTTCGTCAATTTTACCAGCGAAGACCATTTTGCCTCGCTTTATTCACGTGCTTAAGACTATTATAACATCACCATAAAATTCGATAAACGGCTGCAATTAGAATGTAATTAATCAGCTATTAACGCCGTTCGCATGAATCAAAACATCGGACAGTGCAGATTAATATTTGTAATAACCGATTAATTTCCTCGCACTTTTGGGAAGAAATAGCACATTTCGTACTTCAGACAATAGGCGACAATATTGTTGACACATTGTCATTTTGAACCCCATTTTGTTCGGGACGAGAGGCATTTCAGCCCCACCCCCCTAATTCCCCACCCTCACCCCCCCAGACAATGTTGTGTATCGTTTCGTCAGGTATGTCGCTACAATCCTACAACATTGGATGGGGGGACGGGGGTTAATGCGGCAGAGTGTAGTAAAAGGAAAGATACAGTGATAAATATGTCACGAAAACGGTTTTTGTTATAGAGTGTGTCAACTATTTTTGTCGCCTATTGTCCGATATACAAAAATTGTTATTTAGACATTCATGGTAAGGCACGGGCGCTGTCTCTTGCTTAAATTATTATTTTGGGGACTTTCTGCTATATCACACAACAGACTTTCATAGATGACCAAATTTGAGGATTATTTGTAGAAATGAAATTCGCTGTGTTATAAGTAAAAC